>VXBP01007878.1:1009536-1102566 GCA_013400115.1 Rhinopomastus cyanomelas
GATTTCAAGTAAATAATGGAAAGTGTCTTGGCGAGCACATCTGCCAACTCTTTCAGCACCCTTGGGTGCAACCAACCAGCCCTATAGACTTGTTTGTGTCTAAGTGGTGTAGCAGGTTGCCAACCCCTTCCTTTTCAACTGTGATGGCCTCATTCTGCTTCCCCTCTCTGTCTCTTAGTTCATGAGGTGGGTTATCCAGGGAACACCCAGTTCCACTGCTAAAGACTGAGGCAAAGTAGGCATTGAGCACCTCAGCCTTTTCAACATCATCTGTTACTAGGTTTCCCTCTCAGTCCAAAACAGGATGGAGATTTTCCCTGGTCCTCCTTNTCCCTCACCCAATAGTTGGGTCATCCTGTCACAGAAGGAAACCAGGTTCGTCAGGTAGGGCCTTCCTTTAATAAACCCATGTTGACTGGGCCTGATCCCCTGGCTGTCCTGTATGTGAACTGCGATGGCACTTGAGATGATATGTTCCATGACCTTCCCTGCTACCGAGGTCAGACTGACAGNCTGAGGTGCAGCCAAAGATCCCCACTTAGTGAAGCTGGTCTCCTTACTATGTGTCAGTTTGAAATACAGAATCACAGAAACATTTAGGTTGGAAAAGACCTATAAGATCATCAAATGATCAAATCATCAAAAAACCCTACTATATTACCCCTAAAACATATGTCAAAGCACCTCATCTACACAACTTCTAAACACATCAAAGGATGGTGACTCAATCCCCGCCCTGTGCAGCCTATTCCAGTGCTTTACAATCCTCTCAGAGAAAAAAATGTTCCCAATGTCCAACCTAAACCTCCCTTGATGCAGCTTTAGGCCATTTCTTCTAGTCATATTATTGTTTACTTGTGAGAAGAGGCCAGCACCTATGTCTCTACAATGTCCTTTCAGATAGCTGTACAGAGCAATAAGGTCTCACCTCAGCCTCCTCTTCTTCAGACTAAAGAGCTCCACTTCCCTCAGCTGTTCGTCGTAAGACTTGTTCTCCAGGCCTGATTGCTCTCCTCTACACCTGCTCCAGCACCTCACCTTCCTTCTTGTATTCAGGTGCCCAAAACTGAACACAGTACTCAAGGTGGGGTCTCACTAACACAGAGTACAGGGTGTTGATCACTTCTCTAGACCTACTTGCAAAACTATTTCTAATACAGGCCAGGATGCCGTTGGCCTTCTTGGCCACCTGGGTACACTGCTGGCTCAAGTTCTGCTGCCTGTTGATTAGCACCCCAAGGTGCCTGACAGCTTCTCAGTCACTCCTCCCTCAGCCTGTAGCATTGCATGGGGTTGTTGTGGCCCAAGTCCAGGACCTGAGACTTGGCCTTGTTGAAGCACATACAGTTTTCCTCAGCCCATCGATTGAGTCTAAGTCCCTCTGTAGAGCCTCCCTGACCTCTGTCAGATCAGCACTCTTACCCAACGTGGTGTCATCTGCAAACTTACTGAGGGTGCATTCTATCTCCTCACCAAGGTCATTGATACAGATCTTAATCAGAAGCAGTCGTACCACTGACCCCTGGGGAACTCCACTTGTGACTGGCTGCCAGCTGGATTTAGCTCCATTCACCACCACTCTCTGGGCCTCCCATCAACACTTAGATTTCTACGAAACAGAATAACCTTCGCAAGATGTTGAAGAGCTCACTGAAACACAATTGAGACTTCTGTTATGTTGTTTTTTGCAGCTACTATAAAAGTTGGCAAGAGCTGACAGCCGTAGAGCTGATCAGAGACACTGCCTGTGTGAGCATGTCACTGTAACACCAGTACTGAGAGGATCTCACAAGCTTTAGATACCCATGGATAAGAAAGGAAAGAGAAAACTAGTTTCTGCCAAACAAGGAGGTGAAATATGCTTACAGTCAAATTTACAGCAGAGCTGTGCTGGCCAGTGCTTGTGCAAGATAAGCTGCTGCTTCTTCACTAGCACCCCAGTTGTCCATTACTGGGAAGGACTTGCTTAACCAAACATGACACAGGACAATGATCAAGACCTGTTTCTTATAAATTAGAATCTTTAAAGTATGAATTAATGGCACCTGAACTGAAAAGCTATTCTGTATTATGATCTGTAACACTCTCCACAATGACAGTGCGTGCCAGAAGGATCTAGCATACAGTATTTTCACAGTGGAAGAATGGTTGAGCTTCTACAAATGTATTTGAAATCCCATGTTTTGCTCCCTGAACAAGGTTTCCAAAGGACATATAAATTTTGGAAGTGAAGCTGAAAAATCAGGAACTTTACAAAAGGCTATTTACACACTGACCTATATTTTTTCCCCTTCTGGTAACCACAAAAGATCCTCTTGGCCATGATTCTAATACCCTACAAGGACCCACTCCAAAATGAAGCACTTGCTGATCACATCTTGACTAGCAATCCCCCACACATGTATTCTGTCTGTTTGCTGGACTAGGCTAAAAATCCTGTTTTGCCAAGGATTCTGTGCATCTTACATAACTATCAAGCTGTCTCAACGTGCAAAAGCAGTCTCTAAAGCTCAACATTCCCAAGTCTATATCCTTCATTCACTATTTAAGAACATTTATTTTCCCCGTTATTTACTGTCTATTAATCTGAAGCATCTTGCTTTTTCATTACATCTATTAGCTGAACAGAAAAATTGAAGTTCTGTTAAAATTGAGGTAGTGATCATTTCAATTTGGGGATTTTTAAAAAGCTATTTTCTTTACAGGAAAAATAAATGAAGCCCGTGTTTGATAGAAGCTTCTTGAGTTTCTTGAGAAAATGTAAGTTTGGAGTCCTCTACCAGTCCTAACCAGAGGATAAAACTTCTCAAAAGTATAAAATAGAAGAAGTGAAGCGCTCTCCTGAAACAAGAATCTGTTCATTAATTTTTTTTAAACATAAGAATTTAAGGAACATAAAATATTAACACTACTGTGGAAAGCACTATCGAGATTTGATCTGGAATCCCATCTGCAGTCTTCAGGAGCAGGTCATTCAAAGAGGATTTGGTGAAGAGACAGCTCTGAGGTTGTTTAAAGGAATTAAGAGTCTGTGACACAGGAAGAGACAAAAGAATTTATCTTGTGAAACCTGAGAGACCAAATGCTTGCACAGGTGTGACTTCTGCACAAGAATCAGTGAAAGTCAAATGGGAAATTTTACTACATCAATTTAAGACAAATGATTGATAAAGCAAGATGGGTATATAGTGGTTGCAAACATGTTTAGACTGGAATTAGAATGATTTTAATCACTGTGAAAGTGAGACTCTGAACCAGCCTGTCAGAACAGAAACTTCAAAGTCAGAGTTCAGCAGTTTATGATATTAAATACATAGAAGAGTCAAGAGCTGAGGATGTGAATTTATGATATACGGGTCCTTGTTGCAATTCCTTTTGAAATAAAATGAGTCGTTCCTACATTTAACACGTCTCACAAAGTTGAGAGAACATCAGGAGTTCAACCCAACCACAATGTACAGTTCACAGAATCACTAACTCACTCTGGTTGGAAAAGACCCCTGGGATCATTTAACAATCTCATCCAAACAATCTTTAAACACATTCAGGGATGGCAACTCAACCACCTCCCTGGGAAGCCCATTCCAGTGCTTGACCATCCTTTCTGTGAAAATATTCTTCCTAATATCTAGTCTAAACCTCTGCAGTTGTCGCGTGAACCCATTCCCTCTTGTTCTATCACTAATTGCTTGTGAGAACAGACCAGCACCATCCTCTCCACAACGTCCTTTCAAGTAGCTGTAGAGGGTGATGAGGTCTCCTCTCAGCCTCCTCTTAACTTTATTTATGTTGTCACTGTATCTGTTTTTCTGGGCACAGAGGGCAGAGGAATCTCTGGACAGGAAGAAGCATTATTCCGTGCCAAGGGAGCAGCACATAAGGTACAAATGCTGTGGCTTCCAAGATGGTAGAAGGAGGCTGCTTCTGTGTTTTTGCAACTCAAATCTTGCCTGGAAGCCAGGACCTGCCTAGAAGGCATTTCCTGAGATGCAGGAGACCTGTTTTATCGCTTCCTGATGTTATGTTTCTGACAGTTCTGCTGCCTCCATCTCCCGCCTGCTGCGACTCAATGGCTTGTTTCAGAGCACAGTTTCAGCCAGGCCAGGTAAGACAGTCCCTGCTGGAGCTGATGCACTGCTGCTGGGCAGTAAAGGGCCTCAATTCCAGTTTTCTCAAGGCCTTCATAAATGGGCATCTCCTTTGTGCCATCCCCCAGCAATGCTGAGACACAGACAAAATGCCTTGCCACAGTCCTAGAATCATAGAATCATTAAGGATTGGTAGGCATCTTGAAAGATCATCCAGTCCCCCTGCCACAGCAGGATCACCTAGACCAAGTTGCACAGGAACATATCCAGACAGGTTTCAAATGTCTCCAAAGAAGGAGACTCCACAACCCGCCGGGGCAGCCCCTTCCAGTGCTCCCTCTGTTATGTTGGGCTCCTCCTGAAGAACAAATTTTAAGACCATAGATGAATTAATCTTCCCTCAAACACACTAATTCAAAGAAGCACAATAGTTATTTCAGCCTCCTAACTCTGCAGAACCTTCCCCATATACTTCCCAATTCTCACAGAGGTCTTTCAGACCTCTTTCTGCTAGGTTTTCAATTCCCTCTCTTGAGAGAGGCATCTCTCACAGTTTGCCACAGTGATTTCACACATGAAAAGGACTTTCTGTAATCAGCCTCTGCATCATGTAGGATATGGCTTTATGCCCCACCTCACTGCAGAGGAAACTCATTCTCTTAACTGCATCTTTGAAGGCTTTCATTGAAAAAATTCCTTTACAGATCCTCTGATTTTTGACTCCCCTTCGAGCTCAGGGAATAAATACACTCTATAGCCCATGCCCTGTCCAACCACGTTCCACATAGCCCTTATTTCAAATCTTCCTTTAAGGCACAGGTAGCATGTAGTTCCAGCTCTAGAAGGTACATGACAGTTTCAACCCCTTCTACCTTGACCTAATTCCTTCAAGATTTCCACAGACTGACAGCTACCTTTTGCTAGGTGCTATTGCCTTCTCTTTTCATCACCCTCAGGCTGAGGTGACAGTACTGAGTGGTTATTTCAAATGCATGTCACAAGAATTCCTTCAGCTTGATAGTGACTTACTCTTACAGAGACGTTTCCAAAGGTTTCTACAGAATCTCACTGCTGTAGCTGAGTTTGTATATTAGCTTCTCCCTTCTCCTCATGCCATACAGCAGGTGCAAGACACTTTTTACAGTCTTGCCAGCAAAATATGAAAAACAGATCTTTTTCCATCTTCAGCTTAACTTTCTGTGTATCAAAATTTTCAGGTGGGTACTTTCTTCCAGCTATTATCACTACTAATCAGTGAAGCTACTTGCTTCTCCCCTGGGCTGTTTCCGGCTTAAGTCCCTTTGCTTCTGTTTTCAGCTACTATGTCGCTGGAGATGTGGTCTGGATTTCACCTGCCTGAGCCCTCTCTAATGCCTGATCAAAGATGAAGCACCATGTTCCCAAGTGGCTTCTCATTTCTTTCAGCCCTTGGTTCACCTGTGAACCAGATGATACTTTTGGTTGTCTCTTTGAAGCCTGGAATCTGTCTGGCTTTGGGGACAGACCTCTGTCCTCTGTCCACTCAAGCCCACCAACTCTCCTCCCAAACACACAACTCAACCAAAGAAGAACCTTCTGACTCAGCTCCCAGATAAATTTGTTTACTTAATCATATGTAGTTTCAGAGTTGGGGTTACCTGCATCTCACTTCCCTCACTACTCCATTCAGAGCTCTGCAGCAATCAGGTGAGACTTTCTCCTTACAGTGAGTTCCTCAAACTACCAACAGGCTTCAAAGTAAACATACAAAAGCCACCTCCTGAAAAAAGTCAAAATCCTGATGTCAGTTTAAGCACCAGATATTTTTTAACAGGGAAAATATAAAAATGGCTTTACAAGACGTAACAAGAACAAAAAAATCTCAAGAAGCAGCAATTCCTGTTCACTGCATCCTTGCAGGAGCATCTTTCCTTCTACCTGGTTTCAGTTAAGTTAGTGGCTCTCTGAACTGTAGATGCTACTTGCTCCCCTCTGGCCTCAAGGATTTCTAGACTTGGTTGCTTGCTTTCCCCCAATCTGCAGGCTCATCTCCAGCCTATACAGTGACCTGCCAGCCAACTGAATGACCTGACCTCCTTTGGTCTTCTCTGCAAGCCTGAGCCATAGTCACCTTCAGGACAAGGCTGCTCCCTCTCGCAGGGCTGTCTCCAAGCTTGCTGATCTCAGTGCACCTACTGCAGCTTGCTGCTAGGGCACTGCTTCAAGTGCTTGTGCAGCCAGGAGTCAGGCACAAGCTTCTCAAAGAATTTAGATATTGAAAATGGATTTAAAAAAGCAAAGAGAAAAGTGAAAACAGAGATGTCATAAACTTAAAAGAGAATTGACAGATGGGAAATGCTGGGGCTTTAAACCCTAAGGGGTTTTCTCCACATTTTCAGTTCTGCTTAGGATACAACATTGGTACATGCCTTATAGCAGTGTGCTGGGCAAAGCCTACAGAATGCACAATACTCATCCTTAAGATTTCAGTTGGAACATAAAGTAATGTTATTCTTTGAAATATCAACATAAAGACACATATTGTTATTACCCATTTCTCTTTCTGTTCATCCATACCAGTACTTACCACTACAGAAATACCAAAGCAAATTCTCCTCCTCCAGCATCATCACAGCGTTTTCCCCACCAAAGCCTCTAAGCAGCCAGTTCAACCCTGTAGGGTTCACTAGTGCCAAACTAGTAGCACATAAAATAAAGGATCTTGTGCACAGAAGCACAGAATGGTTTAGGTTGTAAGGGACCTCAGATATTATCTAGTTAGAATCATAGAATCATTAGGGATTGGAAGGGACCTCGAAAGATCATCTAGTTCAATCCCCCTGCAACAGCAGGATTACCTAGACCAAGTCACACAGGAACACATCCAGGCGGGTCTTGAACATCTCCAACGAAGGAGACTCCACAACCACCCTGGGCAACCTGTTCCAGTGTTTCATCACCCTCATAGGAATTTCTTCTTAAGATCTAATCTGCAGCTTTCCTGTGGTCCCCTTCAGGTACTGGAAGACTGCTGTAAGGTCCCTCTGGAGTCTTTTCTACTCCAGGACCCAATTTCCTCAGCCTGTCTTCACAGGACATGTGCTCCAGGCATAGGAGGCATGATTATGGTAACTATCGCAAAGCCATGCTGGCATGAAACAGGGCTCAAGATCTATGCATGTGAGTGGAGAAGGATCTTGCTTTTGAGTGGACAACCTAAGCAGGTGCTCCCTCCACTATACCATACCACCGCTTGGAAATTACACCACATGGAAGGACTGAGCACTGCACTTACTTTGTTGAACTACTGGCCATTGCACCCACTGGAAATTTTCAAGGTATCCTAAAAATAACGTGCACTTTCCTTGAGGCTCAGCTACGTAAGGTAGGATTTTGCAAGACCTGAGCGTTGGCATATCACTGCTCCCACATGAGTCTGAATTCTGTTATCACGCAGTGGCAGACGTGACATTTCTCTGAAACGGCTCTAACTGCCATCTGAGCCAGGAAATGTTGGAAATGTTTCCATTGTCTCTTCCAGTCGTGCAAATTTCACTCATCAAACATATACCTACAGCAAAAAGTTCCTGCAATGCAGCAGACACTATTGCTAATGTTCATTTCTGTGTTGAACAGACGGACAAATGCCATATGGACTGAATGGGCGCCTTCCATCACCAACCTCTACGTGATTTTGAATGCTACAGGCACAGAGCCCTAAACAAACAAAAAAGTCCAGAACTAAGCCTCACAGAAAAGCTTCCCACAGGCAACCGAGAGGATATTTCAAATGAAAGGACTGTCCCTCCCACAATTCTCCAGTAACATATTTGGGACCTTAGGACAAGAGATATTTTCATTAACTATAACCAGACATGTACAGAAAGCTGATTCTTGTATCAGCTTAAACATATGCTCTTAAGTTCAAACTTATTCATGCTGGAGGCAGGAAATACTCACAGTGTTTCAGTGTAACTGAAAGCATCAGAAAAATTACAGATAACTCTACAATCAGACTGAAGATATTTCTAATTTATGAGAGGGCTTTAATCTTTTTTTTCCTGTTTTTTACATTTTATACAAAAAATTGGTTTTCCATTTTGCAAATGTATAGATAGCTGGATAGACATATCTATCAGCTCCTCCAAACCCCATAATTTACTTCTGCACATAAGCACCCTGACACAGATCACAGAATCATAGAACACTAGGGATTGGAAAGGATCTTGAAAGATGATCTAGTCCGTTGCAGGATCACCAAGATCAAGTAGCACAGGAACACATCCAGGCAGGTTTTAAATGTCTCCAGAGAAGGAGACTCCACAGCCTCCATGGGCAGCCTGTTCCAGTGCTCTGTCACCCTCACCATGAAGAAGTTCCTTCTCATACTTATGTGGAACCTCATACGTTCCAGCTTGCAGTCATTGGATGCAATCACGTTGCCCCAATCATTGGATGACACTGAGAAGAGCCTGGCTCTATCTTCCTGACACCCACCCTTCACAGATTTATAAACATTAATGAAGTCACCCCTGAGTCTCCTTTTTTCCAAGCTAAAGAGACAGAGCTCCCTCAGTCTTTCCTCACAAAGAAGATGTTCCATTCCCTGTATCATCTTTGTGGCTCTGCACTGGACTCTCTCAAGCAGTTCTGTATCCTTACTGGAATCTAAAGCCACTCTTATTCAATTCCAAGTTGCAGTTTCAAGGTTGTGCCAAGATGACACCATATGTGCTTCCCATGAACACAGATATGCTGTGTGAAAGGAAGCAGCTTTTTGGGGTTGAAGTAGGTACAAGAGAAGTGCAAGATGAAAATGAGGTCTCTCATCATGGAGCAGTTGCAGAACATTGTGCAAAACAACCAAGCTGTACTCAGCCCATCATGAAGGTTTCAGGCTCAGGCCATGAAGTGCTGTGGCAGCACCCACCCGCTAGAAAGAGGAGACACTATTTTTTGCTTCTGCAGAAATCATCATGATTTGTTTTCAGCATCTTTGGCTCCCCATTCAAAGACTTATAAGCAAAAGACTTAAAATATATAATTCTTCAGATTAAGTGGCTAGTGAGCATGTAGATTCCTGCTGTACAGAAGGATAAAATATAATGTTTTTAATTGACTACTAAGCCTGCATAGAGCTGTTTGTGAAGTTTTGCTGTACAGAACACCATACAACGTGCCCTGATGCCTTGAGAGGCAAAGACCACAAAGGTCATTACACTTGTGCATTCTTTTTCCTTTAAGATGTTATTTGCTGCTTTAATGCCTTTTAAAACTAACTGATAATGGAGCTAAAATGATGCCCTGATCCTTCTTCATTTGATAGGTCATTTTAATATGACAAAGTGTCCACATTAGCATCCTAAATGCCTCCATGTGTTTTTCCCTTCTGTGAACCAGGAATGACTGTCACGAGTAGTTAATACCATGGATCTTGTCCTAAGCTTGAAGAATGCTTCATTTAACACAGGTTTCTACAGCACTGCCCTGGAACAACAGTCTCCTATTCTGAGGGCTCCCACCTCAAAAGGAATTCACCCTCCTGCAGGACAGATTCAGTAAATAGCAATACATACCAAGGAAACCTAAGGTGTAGAAGTATTTGTCAGGTTTTAAATTCCAGGTGCTTAGAGAACAACCACAAACCCAAGTCGTGTAAGAATGAGAACTTACTGGTTGTAGATTTCACAGTATCACTGTAATGATAAGGTTGGAAAAGACCTTAAAGATCATCCAGTCCAACCTAAATCCAAATGAACCCAGTAATCCTAACATCTAGATCANCTAAGCAAGTAATACAAGGTTAGAATAAGGACCTCCAAGGGCTTAATTACCTGTATCATTAGGTAGTGGTAGTGTCACTAAAATCATATTGACAGCTCTTTCATAACCAAGCAGTTGATAATGAGGCAATAAAAATACATGGCAATGCACACAGAAGAGTGTGGGAGTAGCATCATATCCAGCATCATCAGCTTTGATAACAAGTAAGGGCTGAACTAAACCATTTGTGAACTGGTCATGAAAAAAAAATCAAGAAGGATCCAGGTATATTTTGTTATTTAGAACTTACTATGTTCTCCCTTCCTGTATATGTGTAAGCCCATCAAAAGCAAAAATAGACAACGAAAAGAAGGGAAGAACAATACCAGATGCAAATGAGATGGAAGAAGAAAGAAATAACACCTAGAGGGAAAGGGGGGGAGGGGAGGGAAGGGAAGGGAAGGGAAGGGAAGGGAAGGGAAGGGAAGGGAAGGGAAAAGGAAAACCTTTGAAAGGGCAAATCTGCNAAAGGGGAAGGAAAGGGAAAAGGGGAAGGAAAGGGAAAAGGGGAAGGAAAGGGAAAAGGGGAAGGAAAGGGAAAAGGGGAAGGAAAGGGAAAAGGGGAAGGAAAGGGAAAAGGAAGGAAACGGGGAGGAAAGGAGAAGGGTAAAGGAAAAGGGAAAGGAAAGGGAGAATGGGGGGAAGAGGAAAGGGAAGGGAAAAGATAAAAGGAAAGGGAAAAGAAAAAAGAAAAGATAAAGTGTTAAGTGCCACAAAGGACTCTCCATGTCTTTCCAAGCACATTACTCTGCCACATCCATTATTTACTGTATGAAGTAACAACAGGAAAAAACACACTAGAATATAGAGGCTCAAAATTCCAAATTCGTCACTATTGTAGCCCATCTCTTTATCCTGGAGACAAACTGAATAAAAGCAGCAGGAACATTTCTTTGTATGAGATTTGCACTGAAACACACTGGAAGAGCACTGGCTTTTAGTTGCATGTAACTGCCTCCACTACTGCCCGCTCCAATTTCTCCCAGCCGAAGCCATGCAGAATACTGTCTCTGCATCAGATGCAAGACTTAAGTTGTATGATGCCAGAAATACATCCAGTGAGAAGAAGAAAGGACAGCTTGAATGGATGGTCAGCTATCAGCAAGAGAAACAAAAGGAGTAGAGGGGAAAGTAAAGGGATCTGGAAACACATCCTATTGATTTGGGAAATGGAACAAACTAAGAGTCGGATGAGGAGAAGAGAGAACAACTGAATACTTACAGAATGAAAGAAGAGGAAAATGATTTTCAGAAAACATCTTAAGGAAAGAATGAAGAGAAAAAGAACAGCACCAGACACAAAGACCAAAAATAAAGATGTAAGAGAACTTGGAGAAGAAAAACACACATAAAAATGTAAGCAAGATGTAGGAAAACAAGGCAAGGATAAAATGGGACAGCAATACAAAAGGTAAATGTAAAGAGAAGCAAAAGGATATTTAGACATCCCGGAGGTCCGAATGTTTAATTATTTGTAAAGTATTAGTATTTCTTTTGCAGAAACAGGAGAGCTATTTAAGAAGAGTTTAGAGAAGGATTTTTAGTCTAACTACAGTGTAAATGGAGAATCACAACATCACTCCTTCCTCCCTGTCCAAGCACTCTAATCATCTACATTCAGCACAGCACGCGACACATTTTCAGACTGCTCTGCGGGATTTTAGCCACGCAGCTCCCATTGTGTTTAATGGGAATCCTGTGGACAGAGCTCTGTGTGAGGCTTTCAAAATGTACTCCAAAAATCTCTAAATAAAGCACTAGTCAAGTATTACCCTGTTTACTTCTCATAGGACATGACTAAAATGAAACAAAGGTTAGGGAATTTATAAAAGTCTCATTTATTGGGACTTTTGTCAGTGTGTTTCCAATAGGGTTATATTTCCTCTGCAAAAATATTTAACATGACTACTTAGGTTTTAATTTTTCCATATACCTAGAATAGAGAACAAAATAAACTCAAATCACATTGGCTTCAGAAAGGAAGATCAAGCAGCTGACATACCAGTCTGGAGGATGTTAAGACTGGAGAAGCCCCTCCTCAAGGAGCATCCTATCATATATACCTTTGTGGTTTTGTTTCAGCTTTTACTCTGAAAACTGCAGTAGCAAATTCTATTTCATAACAGCTTTATGGTGATAATAAATACCAGTGAAGCATTAATCAGCATTTAAAAAGTAAGATTCATCTGATACAGAAAAAATACTCAAATATTAACTCTCCCCTTTCAAGAGAAGGGCTGTTTCCATGATCAGGTCCAAGATACCATGAAATGTAAATCCTTGCCACTCATACTCTACAAAGGAAAGACCTTTGCTTCTGTTTTCACCTTTCAGAAGGTTTTGCTCAGAATAAAACCATGAAGATGCAAGTTTGATCAGCTTTCATGCACCCAACAGTGGATCATACTCCCTACAGGCTCAGCTACTTAAAAAGTTTCAGGGATTTCCATTTCAAGGGGCAGCTCCTCAATGTTTTCAACCTGTGCAAACTAGAATAAAACTACTACAGACAAGAAGGCTGGTACGTTCACCAGGCAGAAGTTTAGCCAAGGAACATCAAACATAACATACAGAGCCTACATTTCCAGCTTCAGAAATGTGCATTAGATGTAATATTAATACCCCCCAGTTTACTATCAAGTGTTACCTTATCCATGCAATTTGTGCCACCATCACAGTGAAAGCTCATGTTAGGAACACACACATCTGAAAATCTGTCTTGGCAAACAGCATTCGTCAGTTGTGAACTCATCAAGTACTTTTTTACCTGGACTTACAGAACAGATACTGGGCATAAAGGTTTTCCACGGAAACCTCAGGAAATACCTGTAACACAAGAAGTTCAGCATTTTGCAAGATTCTGAGTTTATGCCAGTGGAATTCATGAAACTTAGACAGCTCTCATGCCTATCAGGTTCAAACTGTAATGGCATGAATTATTGCAAATTTGAACACATTTGGGCAGTTCATTTCCTACAACCTGGGCCTTTGTGGCTATTAAAATACAGGCAGACAGCATGTATTTTAGCTAATCTGGTGGAAAGAAAGCCACACAGGCCTGCCTTACTAAGAAATAATTTAGTAGTGCTCCTGAGGGACTTCAATTCTCCTCTAGACAAGAATCAACACAAAGAAAAAGATCCGCTTGAACCCTTAATTAAATATTATAAGAAGTTGAAAGAAAACAATCATTATCTTATAAGACACCATTCCAAAGCTGGAGAATGAGTTCTGAAAAAACAATTTAGATATCCATGTCCAGGAGGGGAAAAGGGCCACAACAACAAAAAAAAGCCAGAAAGATTCATGTAAGAGAGGCTGGCTTGGACATCCTGCACATGCAGGGTAAGTGCTGAACAGCAGCATCTCACAGTTCCAGAGCTTTAAAAATTCCAACTGTTCTTCAGAGTGCAAGAACAGTTTACTTTCATCATGAGCAAAAATGTTACCCGGGGCAGGAAACCTTGTGTGTGACAGGGGATTCTCTTAATGTGAGAAGCTATGTCAGGGCCTTTTATATCCATTGCTGGGCAGGCAGAAAGGCAGGAGCCACAGGCAGTTGCACAAAGACAACACAACATGTGTGTATAGGAGACATCTAAGTCTCCTGCTTGCTTGGTTACAAAAACTTAACAGTTCTTAACAGCAATTCACTCAGGTTTTAACGGTCTGCAGTTGTAAGGAAAAAAGATCATGTTTATTACAAATGTCACCCAAAGAGGCCAAGTTCACTCTGGCTAACAGCAACCAGCAAGGGCCAAACCTCCCACCGCGGGAGCTGCAAGTTCTTTGGAAAGCACAGCTCAGGACAGTCTGGGGAGCTTGAGGTAGACAATGGGAAAAGGGAGGCAGAAGGAAGAATAACGCAGGAGGATAAAAGTCATATCCCTACGAAATAATCATATGTGGACCAGATGTTGGTTTTCCACACCAGTGCAATGTAGAGCAGATCTGTCTGACGGTTATCATAGAATTACAGAATGGCTCAGGTTGGAAGACATCTTACAGAACACCCCCTGCCATGGGCAGTGACATGTCTCAACTAGACTTGTTTGTTCAATGCCTCACCCAGCCCAGCCCTGAACACCTCCAGAGAGGGGACATCTACAACCTCTCTGTGCAATCAATCCCAGAGTTTCTGCACCCTTGTACTGAAGAACTTATCCCTAAGATCTAGTCTAAACCTAGTCTCACTCAGTTTAAAACTACTTCCCCTTGATCTGTTGCTAGATACCCCCGTGAAAAATCCCTCTAGAGCCTCCCTGTAGGTTCTCTTCTGCTATTGGAAGGCAGCTACAAGGTTGCCCAAAGAGTTTTGTTTTCCCTAGACTGAACAATTTCACAGCAAAGACAATCCTGGTTGGCACAAACACAGGTGATGTCCTCTTTAGAAAATCCAATATTGGCATTAACTATAACACCAAACTAAAATAAAACTGAATTTAGACCATCCATATTCACTTTATTTTTAAAATAACTGCTATAATAGCAATCTGTAATTTATCCACATTTGCTGGTTTTATTAATGTGTTCTGAGGATTGTTTTTATTTCAGTATTATTACAAAAGAAAGATGCTGACAATCTCTTTATTAGCACTGTGCTAGAACTATATTTTTATACCTTTGTCGAGCTCGTTGCTAATGAGTCATTTCAAAGTAATTTCAGATTACTAAAAGGAAGTGTAATAGATTTCCTTAATCTTCATCGTGTTAGACCCTCATTCCCTGCTGATGTCACTAAGCACACTCTGTTTGGAGAAATTGCATGGCTGCAAATGACATAAAATAAACGTGCCAAGAAAATAAACTTATTGTTTGGAAAGGTAGAAATCATAAATCCAACAATATTGGGAGTTGTTGAAGTGTATGATAACTCATTTTACCATAAGGGCCACATTTTTCTATAAAACACAGGGGTTTCTGTTTTGATAGTTACACTGATGCATCTCCAAGCAGAGAAACAGTCCAGTGAGAGGAAGAGAGACAAATCATTACTGGTGAGGATGATCATTTCCAGAGTTTGACTTATAGCACTTTTTGCTGAAGACAAATCTTTTCAAAACTGAGCAAGCACACCTGGAATTTATAGATTACATCCACACCTCTCCATAAAGCTTCTGGATTTTTAACTCATTTGGGAGCAAATCTTTCAATCAATCACTTACGAGAAATTAGAGAGAGGAGGGAAAAGCCACAGTTAACTTGAAATGTAAGCAATCATCTAGTCATTCTGTTACTGAGTAGAATTTGTTATTGCTCAGAGGCTGCTGTTTTTCAGGGAGTTGTTTTAAAGAACCTGCTTACAAACAATATAAAGATAAATACAAACTGGAAAAACATGAGTGCTAGGAAGTACTAAGGGAAAAACAATGGTTAATACACCTGAAGGACTGTATGCTATCAGTAGATCTAAAGGAATGATGTTCTTCAAGTAGAAATATGCCTTGTAATAAACAATCTATTTCAACTGTGAATATAAAACCTACATATTCTTGTACTCTGTAGATATCTGATATTCCTTTACCTTAATTCTAACTTTACCTTAATTTTAACTTAATTCACTGATATAATCTCACAGTTAAAAGAAATCAAACATCCCTTTGAATTGTTTTGGGCACCAAGAGCTAATGATGGGAGCCTGTGCTTGAACAGTATCTTACACTTACAAGAACACCTGCGTTTTACAATAGCTTTCCAAATCTAGCAAGTGGATCTTATCTGCTGTCTTTACTAAGTCTTCTTTAAATAGACATAGGTTTCACAGCAACAGATGTCCACTTTGGAAAACCAGGGACATTACAGCAGTACCTATGCTGGGCAACCAAGGAATGAGACATGGAAAATCATTCCGTACTTCTTACAGTCTGTTTTGTTCTAAAGGCTTTCATGTTTTCCATAAAAACAAGAGGCACAGGAAAAGTTAGCTGAATTGCCTAGAATCAGCCAGTGTGAAGGGTTCAAACTTCTTTTCAGATTTCAGCAACAGCAACACCTCTCTAGGTTACTAATTTAATCAAGAACAAATCCCAGCAGCCTATCTTAATCCTGTGTATTACCAAACCACACCAAGCTATAATTTTCCTCCTACTCTCTTTATTAAAGAGATTTTTTTGTATCTTAGTCCTCTAGGTCAACAGATACAAATTCAGATTTGGATGGTTTGGTTTAATCATTGCTCTGTAATCCAAATAATTAAACAGCAATGCACAGGTGAATTATAAGGCATTTTTGCTAAGCATTCACTTTTTTCTATGACTTTAGCTAGCATATGAACAGCACATGCAGAACAGAAACACAAACAACTGAGAGTTAATTACTGTACTGCCTTAGTACAGCGACAGGTACAATCACAGTATGAGAACTACAGAGAAGTTGATTAACAAAAAACCAGGATTTTTCTGAAGTTTGGGGAATTTTTTTCACTGATTAAGTTTGCAAGTAAGAGTGACAATACTAATAAAGTTGGATGCATGCACGATTGGCTATTTACAAATCTGACCAAGCTTCACCTCAGTTAGAACAAGCAGCCAATTGCTACACAGAGGGAGGAAAAAGCTATGGATAGATTCAAGCTGCAGCAACTTATTTAACTGCTAGAATGATCACATAATATATGTCATACTCAGCATTTAATATACATCCCTGAATAATATCCCCAAGAGTTTGTTTTCGGTTGAGAAACCACTCAAATTCCGTGAAAGACAATACAAAAACACGACAGGCAGGTAATATCTACTAATATATCCTGTAAGGGTGCCTGGGCTTTAACACTACATCAGACAGACAGTGGTATCATTACATGGAGCTCCTTGTGGGTCTAACTTAGATACAATTTGGGAGTTCCAAAAACTTGTGTATGCCTTTACAGTGCTGCTAGGTTACTGCAGAACTCAGTAACGTCATTGCGTAAGCACCTTCTTTCTCCACTCCCCAGCAATGCCAGATATAGTCATCACTGGTGTGACCGGGCTTTACGTGCTTTAGATAAAACTGGTGCCACCCCTACAGCACACAACTGGATTAAGACAAGTTGGCATCATGAGCTCAGACCTCTCATCAAATAGAGGATTTTTCAAGAGCATAGTTATTTACAGCAGGTCAAAACCTTAAGGCAGGCTCATGGATTACAGCTGACGGAGAGTAAGATGCCCCACTCTACCCAGTGAGGTATGAAACAGCCTGTTTGAGAGCTTTCAGAAAAATATTCAAACCCTCAAACTCATGGGGATATAGGGTGATAGATGGTGTAGGTGGCACCTGGTATGAGTTACAGCATTACCAGATACAAATAGGCAATCTAAAAGGCTCTTCTGTTCAAAGAGTCGGAACCAAGGCTTACGTGTTCCTCTCCAACAGGTACTTAAGGAAAAACAAGGAGAAATACTGACTTGAAATATGCTTTAGTACTAGCAGCCTCCTGGAATTAGATTTTCATATAAATTTCAGCACAATGCCAAGTACTTAGTTCTTTCACGTAAACAGAGAGTTCAGAGAAGTGATACAACCTTAGACTATTTGCACTGAAACAGGACTTTACAGAAACTGAAGAAGCTGAAGGAAAACTGAAACAGCTCAACTAATGCACATTGCTGTGAACGAGTCCCTCTTCTAGTAATGCTTAAGATGAAAGCATCATCTACAGTATCCATGTAAGTTAATGTAGACAGAATCACAGGCATAGAATCATTAAGCTTGAAAGAGACCTTTAAGATCATTAAGCCTGTCAACCCAGCACCACCAACTAATGAATGGTAACATATAAAATCTCGATATTTGTGCCTACATGTTGCATAAAATTAAGATAAAATGCCACATGTATGAATCAACTATAGCTAAAGTTCTATGGACTATAAAAGCAAGGTCAGTGGTGCTTCACTTCTGCTAGATTAAATGTGACATTTGATGGTGTTTAGAATCGCTACCTGCACTGCAATGACCAGGGAATATATGCTGCCTTTAAAAAACATACACTAAGAAATACAGCAAATCACTCTCATATGGACTTGTCAAAGCCTCGTCCTACCAAAAGCTAATGCTTCTTTCAGCTACCACTGAAACGGTACCATCCTCCTAAGAGTGATGAAATCATCTCCGCAGCCAAGGTCCTTTAACAAGATTTTCAATCCTTGTTTACAGCCTTGTTAATATGATCAAGTCAGACAACAAACAAGACTCCACTTTAACCCAGTGGTGCCCATTTTTGTCACTTTTCTCTTTTCAGGGGCTATCTGTGCTCAGCACCATATGAAGACATGCTTTTCTGTGGCAGCACATCACATTCTGTCACACACTGTGTGTATAACTATTGGCAAGAAAATATAGTCAGAACAATTACTGTACTTTAAATAAAGACATGCACATTAGAAGTGGATTTCATTACACTAAATATATTGAATTGTTTATCTGAGGTTTTTTTGTGAGTTTGCCTGCACTTAGGTATTAGTAATCCTTGATGCAACAGGAATAGCAGAGGAAGCCAGTCATGTATGCTTCTAATTCGGGTCATCTCCTTGAGCATGTGTCTTTGCAAAGTGTAAAACAGGTCCTCAGCTTTCCTCAGTGAGAAAAATTCAAAGCTGGAGTTGGATGCTAGAGTAGCTAGATTCACACAATGACTACTGGAAAAAAATCCAACATTCTTTTTTAGGGTGAGGGTAACAGAGCACTGGAAGAGACTGCTCAGAGAGGCTGTGGATTGTCTGTCTGGAAACATTCATCACCCACCTGGGCACATTCCTCTGTGATCCACTCTAGGACAACCCGCTCTAGCAGCAGGGTTTGACTAGATAATCTCCAGAGGTCCCTTTCAATCCCTTCCACTCTGATTCACCAATATACAGCTTCTGCAATGTCAAAGATCTGCCTAAACTCTATAATGCAGAAAGAAGCAGATGCAAGGCAAAATACTTTGTGGCTCAAGGTTTCTGGCATTTGAGTGCTGTTAAGAAATGGCAGGTCTTTTTTTTTGTTTTTTAAAAAAATAGTCTTTTAACTGTACCTTTACTATTTTAGAGTCCCTTGTGATTTTTACTACACACTATGTACAGGTGCACATTATCCATCTGCTCCAAGGCTTCTGTCTTGGTGCCCTATTTTTAAATCTCTATAGAAGCTCAGCCCTAGAATCCTGTGTTAGATTCCTGTGTCTAGTTCTGATAACGCTACAGGCATGATAGGCAGATTTAATATACTCAAATCCTGAGCTACTCTGAATTTTCAAATGAACTTAATGTTTAATTACAAGAAAAAATTACAAAGAAGAATTAATTCCCATGAATATAACTTTTAAAATTCTGCTGGACAGTTTTCCTTGAATATTTTGACTGCTTTTATTTCCACAATTAAGAAAACGGTATCTCTGAGAATTAACATCACTTTTAAGAACTTAAGACTGTATTTTCTTTTTATCTGAGTTACTGACTGATCATATCCACCACTAAAAGCAAGCTTGAGGATCTTATTGCAATTTTTTTGGTCTGTCTTCTGAAATAGATAATACATGCACACTTAACTTAGGAACAGTTAATAAAAATCTATTCATAAACTTCAATAACACATCCTCCGGGAGATGCTCTGACAGCCTAGTCTGCATTATCCTGAAGATTCACTTTGATTATCACTTTGTTGAGCAATGTATTATTATGGGTCCAGTCCAACAAACAGTGGAGCCTACAGATTTTCAAAGTTTACACATTCACACCAATTTAACCAATAATTCACACCAGTTTAACAGCAATTTACAACTTTTTATTCCTAAACAGAGAACTTTCTTTTATTTCTGATTTGCTTGGCTCTATACATTCCATTATGAACAGAGACACTGAGATCTTACCCATGAGAGCACTGCAGAAGTGATTGCCTGTACACAAATGCTCTAGGAGGCTGCTACCTTTTCTTCTATGTTTAACATTCCCTTTTATAAGCAAGTACTAATTTACTGAATCTTAAAAAAAGAATTACTAAAAATGGCTTGAATGTAAGAGAAAAAATTGCCCCACTTATGGTCCATTCCCAGTCTGCAGTCACAGGATGTTTTCCAACCTTTCCCAAGCCCACTGCACACAACCATCCTTAGGAAAGTATAACTGGGAGCAAGAATTAACTAGATATTGCTGAAAACTAAGATAAAATATTATATAAGCACTCCAGAAATATCTCCAATGTCATTAATTCTTCAAAGCTGACAATTAATAGAGACATAACATCTACAAACTACAAGAAGCTTTAAAATTACTGAAACCTTTTGTACCTACCCTCCTTGTGGGGAATATAATCAAATAAATTCAGTTGTAATTACATGGGACTCAGATTCAATTTAATTTTAATTATTTGGAATGTGTACACACTCCAGGAAAACCTCATTAAGATGGTGCAGCCAGTTTGTTTTCAAATGGGACCGGTAAGTCAACATTTACAATTATCCATCACAACAGCCATCCAGTCACTTTAATGGTTCAAATTAATCAGTTATTACAGTCAGTTCAGATCAGTAAGTAATAATGAATAAAATTGTTTTCTGGTTCGTAAGGAAGGTCTGATCTTTCAAACAACAGAAAGACACTGCTGGAGATTTTTGCTGCCTGCTACTTTTCATTTAGCATCGCACACTGTGTTGTGGGAATGCTATCCCTGCTGTTGTCCTCAAACAAAACAGACTTTAAGTCTTTTGGATTTCTATTAGAAGCAGAGGATTACAATAAAGTAGAGACATTTTGACCTCAACTTCAACAGCAATAGGTTGATTTGATTACGTTGCCTATCCGCAATACACTAAACAGCAATGTCTTTCTATTTTGCCTTAAGCAAGAATACAATCAGATGCTCTTCACAAAAAAATTCTTCACGCATGGCTGTTACAGTTTTCCTTTTCTCCTTTTCCATGTGTCACTCTCCCCATTTAAACACTCTATTTCTCTTTCTCTAGCAATTCTTGCAACACTAGACTAATCTCCTGCAGAACAAACAACATTTGTGGGACATTGCTGTGATTAAGAGAAATTCTTCAGCAATGAAATAGATTTTCTTTTTTTAATCTTGGTATCTAAGAGGCAAAATACATTTCTTTTCCCACTACCTGGGATATTTTTGTAACATCAAAATCATTAGTGTATTAAATCTGCTGGTTCGACTACAACAAATGTAATAAGACCTCAGGCATGAGCAGGAGCCCACTGCACAAAAGCACTTCTGTGAAGTCAGCCAAAGCTAAATCCTGGAGTTCGGCAGTGGGTCAGTACATAGCTCTTTCCAGTCCAAGTAAACAATTGAAAAAGAAATCAGCAGTATCTGAAAACTTGCTTTGAAATCCTTGTTTGAAACATACTGCCAGCAAACATAACTCCTTTTTTACGGGAACACTCTCTCAGAAGTGATAATACTGTCTACACATTGCGCTTTTCTATATTAATTGCAACACACAATTAAAAAAAAAATCATATATTCATTTCTCCAACTATAATGAAATTTCATTTTTAAAAGGAGTTATTTTTTCCTCAGACTAAAATTCACACAGCATTAAGGCAAAACAGTCATAGAGCTCTTCACTTTCATTAGTTGATCATTAGCTTCTCCAAATCATCAACATCCAAACACTGTCTAACCCAGTTCCTACATCTTATTTTGGCTAGTTCCTGTCTGGAACCTCTCAGCTCATTTTTCTATCCTCAGTTTTCACTATTTATTAATAGAAGTCATTGGCTGGAAGCCATTTACAAAGGTTCTTTTTTTGCCATTCCCTGCAAAGGGTCAGGGAGGTCATTTAGTTTCTACAAGAGTAGATGAGCTGAAGGGAAATGATGGTGATAACAGGTGAAGAAACTGTGGAAGGTCTGACTGAGTTCAGTGGAATGGAATCAGATTTAGGTTGATGCTTTGGGTAATGTAACTTTACTACCAAGGCAAGTATCTTGCAATAACAGTACCTTCTATTTAAAGAAAAGCAAAGCAATACAAGTTTGTGTCTTTCAGCTTACAAGACTCAAAATAAAGTACTTTAGAAAGGCAAAATAGGTACAGCAATTTCTCCACTGCTTATACATTAAAATTCAAATACTGCATCTTCCCCAAAGACGTGGGGATTTATTACAAGAAATAACAGACCTCAGTTCAATAAATGTTCACATGTCTGCATTGCTGCTACGTAACACCTTGAGAAAGCGAAATACTGTAAACAGGGAACACAGCAGCTCTAATTTTGTTCCATAACTAGTGTGCCTAACTACTGCTTTTGTGAAGCACTAATATTCCCCCACAGGAACAAATTGTTAGAAAATAAATAGATGTTAAGTGAGTAATTGAGCTGAATACATTGACTGTAACACAGACAGTTAATAAGGCTAAGCAAGAATACTTCACTGCACCTATCATCTCTTGTTACCATTCGTGTCATTACTTAGCCCTAGGTCACTCAAATTCATCCTCCCAGGGTAATATTATAACCTTGCAGGTATCTGATGCAGCCATAATAACACAAAAAGGTTAATTGTGCATTCTGTCAGAACCATGTGGCATCGGGCCATGACCACTTGCCTGGTAAATCTTATCTCGGTTTTCTTTGCTATTTAAACTCTCTCAGGATGAATGATAATTTTTCATTGTCTAAGCTACCTAAAGGGTCCATTTCAAAATAGTGTTTCAAGTTCTTTTGCTTATGCCTTCATTTAACTTTCTAAAATCCCTACTTTTGGCAACGCTTAGTATCCTCCTGCAGCTCTCAACCAACCTAATTAATTAATATACTTGCTTTTGCAGTTTAGTCTCCTTAGTACTGAGAAGGTTGAAACATTGAGCACTGTAGCAAATGTTTATCCTTCTGACTAAACTGAACTCATGCAAGAGAAAGCCCAGTCATGCCAAGGTCAAGTTAGGACTTCATCACTAAAATTACTGTGAGCTGGATCCAACGGAGAGCTTGCGCGTCTATTTTCTTCTCCAAACTAAACCTGCCCAGCTCCCTCAGCCTCTCCTCATACGACTCGTTCTNTAACCATACCCACAACCACAAAACCCCTAAATACTTGAATACCTAAATACCTGATTGATCAACAAACACACCCTACACGTCTGCCACTATCAGCAGGTCCTGAAGCACCACATCTACATGTTTCTTAAANCCATCACTAAAATTACTGTGAGCTGGATCCAATGGAGAGCTGGCGCGTCTGAGAGAGGGACCACACGATCACAGAATAATCATGGTTGGAAAGGGCTTCCTAGATCATTGAGTCTAACCATACCCACAACCACAAAACCCCTAAATACTTGAATACCTAAATACCTGATTGATCAACAAACACACCCTACACGTCTGCCACTATCAGCAGGTCCTGAAGCACCACATCTACATGTTTCTTAAATACTTCTAGGGATGGTGACTCAACTACCTCCCTGGGAAGGCAGTTCCAATGCCTCACCACTCTTTCTCTAAAGAATTTCTTCCCAATATCCAGTGCAAACGTCCCCTGCCTCAACTTCAGACCATTTCCCCTGGTTTTGTTACTAAAGGGAAGAGGCCAACACCCACCCCTCTACAACCTCCTTTCAGGTAGTTGTAGAGGGCAATAAGGTCCCCCCTCGGTATTTTCTTCTCCAAACTAAACCTGCCCAGCTCCCTCAGCCGCTCCTCATACTACTCGTTCTCTAAACCCCTCACAAGCTGTGTAGCTTTCCTCTGGACACGTTCCAGCATCTCAATGCCTTTCCTATAATGAGAGGCCCAGAACTGAACAAAGTACTTGAGGTGAGGCCTCACAAGGGCTCGGTATTTTCTTCTCCAAACTAAACCTGCCCAGCTCCCTCAGCCGCTCCTCATACTACTCGTTCTCTAAACCCCTCACAAGCTGTGTAGCTTTCCTCTGGACACGTTCCAGCATCTCAATGCCTTTCCTATAATGAGAGGCCCAGAACTGAACAAAGTACTTGAGGTGAGGCCTCACAAGGGCCGATACAAGGGCATAATTCCCTTCTCCTGCTGACCATGTTCTTCCTCATAACAAGCCAGGATCCTGTCGGCCTTCCAGGCTACCTGGGCACACCGCTGGCTCATATTAAGCCAGCTGTCTACCGGCACCCCCATGTCCTTTTCTGCTGGGCAACTTTTAAGCCGTGCATCCCCAAGCCCGTAGCATTGCCTGGGGTTGTTGTGACCAAAATGCAGGACGTTGGCCTTCTTGTACCTCATACAGTTGGCCTCAGCGCATCAATCCAACTTGTCCAAGTCCCTCTAGAGAGCCTTCCTGCTCTCAAGCAGATCAACACTCCCACACAATTTGGTGTTGTCTGCAAACTTACTGAGGGTGATCTCAATCACCACATCCAGGTTGTCAATAAAGACTCCAAACAAGACTGGCCCCAAAACTGATCGTTGCCAGCAGCCAGTTAGATTTCACCCTATTAATCACAACTATCTGGGAACAGCCATCCAGCCAGTTTTCAACCCAGTGAAGAGTACATTTGTCTATACCATTATACACCATTTTCTCCAGAAGAATCACATCAGGGATTGGAAGGGACCTTGAAATATCATCTAGTCCAATCCGCCTACCACAGGAGGGGGAGACTGTGTCAAAAGCCTTACTAAAGTCCAACTAGATACCATCCATAGCCTGCCTCCCATCTGAAAGGCGAGTCACGTGGTCACAGGAAGAGATCAGGGTGGTTAAGCAAAATCTCCCTTTCATAAACCAATACTGACTGGCCTTGATCCCTTGGCTGCCCTGCAATTGCCATGAGAGCTCACTCAAGATGATCTTCTCCGTGATCTCTCCTGGTACCAAAATCAGGCTGACAGGCCTGTAGTTCCTCCAATCCTCCTTCTGGCCCTTCTTGTAGATAGGCATCACATCAGCCATCTGGTCATCTGGTACCTCCCATGTTGACCAGGATTGTTGAAAAATGATGGAGAGAGGCTTGGTGAGTTCTTCTGCCAGCTCCCTGAGTACTCCTGTGTGAATGCCATCCGACCCCATAGACTTATGAGTGTCTAGGTGCAAAAGCAGATCATTAACTACTTCTCATCATCAGAGATGTGAAAGAGCACCAGATGTGGTGCATTCACTTGGATAGGACAAGAGGAAACAGGGTCAAGTTGCACCAGGGGAGGGACAGACTGGATATTAGGAAAGATTTCTTCATAGAAAGAGTGGTGAGGCCTTGGAACAGCCTGCCCAGGGAGGTGGTGGAAGCCCTGTCCCTGGAGATGTTCAAAAAATGGGTACACACAGTGTTTCAGGAGATGGTTTAGTGGTTACAGGTGGTAGGGCAGATGGTTGGACCTATTTTCCAACCTTGACGATTTTACCATTCTGTGATTCTATGCAGCTAGCACCTTATGCTAAAGGCTGAGACTGTCTTAAACCATACTCACAACAACCATATGTTGTGGAGAGAAAAAGGTGATTTTGACCTTTCATGTTACAGCTCTGGAGTTTCAACACATAACGGGAAAAGAGGAGACTATTTCTGTAAGGAGGCCAGTTAGGGGACAGCCTCCCGAAGGACAGGATAAAGCAGCTGGACTCCCTCACTCTAAGCAGCATGTAGATACTCTGTCTTCCAATTCTGGATCATTATGCAGTCAGAAGAGAGGACCCCCGTTCACCATCATTTCTTCTTACACTGATTTTAAAGCCAAATTCTGAGCAGTTTGCCTGTAGCACTGGTTTACACTCATGGGTTCTATGAAGAGCTACAATCTTCCCCTCAGCTACTAGCTGGTTTTCCACTCGGTATGGAGGCTTTATGAATAACCCTTCAGGAGCATTATAAAGGGAACGCGAGCACTTAATTTTGGCTTTTTTACTCCCTCTGCAGGTAAGTTCTCATTTCACTTGAAAGTCCTTTACTTTTTTACATTATATTCCATACAAATACTGAATATACCAGGCAAAGCCCAGAGAAAGTGGAACTAATTTGTGGCTACGTTCCTTAAAGAGAGTAAATGCTTTCTTACCCCATTTCATATGATACTGTGCGTACAGCAGCAGCCAGGCAAGGATATTAATATTATCACTCTGTTCCAGTAATTAATAGCAAAGCTCTGATAAGCTAGGAAACACATTTAATTTTTTTCCTGCTTGTGAAATTGTAATGGAAGACAAATAGGTACAGGACTCTTGCAGTGACCTTGGACTGCAGCTCCTTTACACTAACTCAGAACTGGTATGAGTAGCAAATGGTATGGGACACCCACTGAAAACTTAAGAGAGCATGGAGCAAAATGAGGTATTTCAATTATATCACAACACACTGTTATTGCCAAATACAGCTTGAAAGATACTAATGAAGGTATTTCACAGACTAATCCAAAAAACCACTAACCAACTCTGAAGGCAAGGTTTGTCTCAGTCACCAGATCCCCTTCCCAAGAGCAGACTTACCTGCTGAAATTTTGCAGCTTAATTATTTCTGTCTCACTCCCAGAGCTATAGAAATGGAAAGCTAGGCATAGGTTTCCCTTTCCAAAAGAAGAAATAACTAATAAATAGGATAAAGCCTTTGCACTACTGTTGTAGCCACACTTTCTGAGGTAAGTTCCATAAAATTTCCTCTTCTCCCTTTCCTTCTATGCAAGAGTGACACACACATCCACGTTTATCCTGGGGAGAAGCAGGGAGCAGACAAGACAGACATTGCCTCAGCTAGGTCAGTGAGTCACACGTAGCCACCGCTGGCTGCAGAGATGCTAGTGCAGTTTCACAAACCTGGAAGGCAGTATATCCTCAGAGCAAGGTGTATCTGTGACAGCAAAAGGCACAAAATGCTCTTTAGACCCTCGCAAAGCTTACAGAAAAGAAATACGTGTTAAATGTCGTACGTTGAGATTCTCAGAAAATATTGCATGCAATTTTGGGGTATTTTAAGGAAACTGGCACATGAAAATCATAAAGAAATGAACATATTCAGTAGTAAAACATTAGCAAAAGATAATTTTGTGCATGCTTCCAGTGGGCTATTATTAAGCCCATATGAAATTACAAGTGTAAAATTCAAGTTCTCCTAGCAGTGTGTATTTTTAAGCTTTTTTTTTCCTTTTACAGAAATACTTCCTTTTTAGTAATACAGTTATAGAGATGCTGATCATTGACATGCAAATCCAGGTAACTGGAAGAGATGTTACTTGTTGTAAGTATCTTGGTAACCATAGAATCACAAGACTAAAAGCTGCTGCAAACCATGTAAATGGTCCAAATAATTTTTAATTATAGTGGCATCTATGTGTAAATAACCTTGAGGAAGATATTTGCACCACAGAAGTACGAAGCTCTGCTGAAAGCAGCGGGAGGTTTTCTCAATAAAAATTGCATGAGAATGTAAGAAATTTAGCAAGAATATCAGACTTATCTGCAAAATCACAAGAAGCATTCCAGATACAATTTTCTTGTACATGGCAAAGCTTCTGCTTAAGGACTTTGAACAAAGATGACAGTGGGCAACAAACTAAACGCTAAGCATGTGTTAACATCACTTCCTCCAACATCAGCCTCCACATTCATCCTCTGCTAGAAGACATTTATTTTCCTCACTTGCAACTGCCTCTCTTTAGCCATAGCCACGGGGTTTGTTACACTCTATATTCACACACATATTTCAGCACAAAGGCAGGATTCTGTATTATTATGTGCATGTTAATGTGTGCCTATGAATTATGTAAGTGCAAGGAGAGGCAACAATATATCACCAAATACCTGTTTACCTCTATTCACTTGTCTAACTGTATGGCTGCACAGTGGAAAGGTGACAGCCACAACTCACACACTGTAGGTTTTGACTGCTGCTAAGTAGCTTCACATCCTTTTGCTTCTACACGCCTGTTGGCAGAAAAGGTCTCTCCTCCACTATAGGGGCATTTTCATTGTAAGTCAATTATATATCAAATCCATAGCAAAAAGCAAAATGAAATCTTCTATATGAAATCTAAGATGTAGTATTTGTTCTTTCTGGTTTATTTTTCTCTAGATGGCCACAGTGGTTCCTTTATTAACAAACACCTTCTCTGTGTTTCTTCTGAATCAACTGATGCAACTTCTTGAAGCTATAAATAAAGCTAATTCTGTTTGTACTGTCATGCAGGTTTGCTAACTGAGGTAGGCATGTATCTGTCTTCAGACAAGTTGATAGTCCTCCTCAAAATTTGAGTATGTTAGGACTTTGCTCATTTATACTGCACTATGCTTAAACTCCACAATTTAGACTCACGAGTAGAATACTGAACTGCAAAACTTTGCAACACAGACTTTTTCTTGCTTTTTACTATATTTGTAAGGCAGTTGATCAAACCAACAAACTTCAAGCAGTTATTTAAAATAGTTTAACTTTTTTCAGTTGCAAGTAGAAGATGGGCATTACGTGAACAAAAAAAATGCTTTTTCTTTTTTTCTCAAGAGCCTATTTCAGCAATGAAAACTCGCAGGTGTCACACACACAGTCATGGACCAAGTATGTGAAATTTCCTTTCGGTTTTGTGGGATTCAGCCTTTCAATTCAAAGAGTTCCTTCAAAATGTCTCTACTTGCATTGCCCTTTACAGACATAGAAGCAGATATCCTGATTAACCAGAAAAGATTTTATATGACTAATAGGATAAATTTGGATTGGCCCTACATAATCTCTTCCTTTTTGGAGCTGAGCACCATCAGCTAGTTTTGACAGAGGTTTATGGTCAATGAAGTAGCTCCTGAGAACAGCACTGCAGAAAGGAAATGCTTAAATACCAGATTTTATATCAGGTACCTTCCCTGTGACAACAAAAGGTATTAAAAATATTTTAAGCACAAGAATCCATCATTGATAGAATTTGGTTTAACAAATGAGTACACTTAACTCAGGCTTAAACGATGATTCAGAAGACAGATGAAAACCGAGCAGCAAACTTTAACCACCAAAAGCAGAAAATTAATAAAAGAATGGAGAATTAAAATTATCCTATTTTAATTCCTTGAGTGGTAAACACAGGTAAGTTGTTGCAAGTTCTTACAAGATGTGAAAGTTAAACACATGAGAGTTCAAACGGAGGAAAACAAGTTTACCTAGTGATTCCTGTCAGAAACCATTAACTTCACCTGCCAAAAATGACACTGTTGTAGCTGAAACAATCCCCCAGAATACTGTTCAGCGGTTAGAAAGGAAGGCTACACACTTATCACAGAACTTAGCACTGCATAAAATCCTAGCAGACGAGACATACAGAAATGCCCATAGATACATTTTCCCATTTTACTGCTACAATACGCTAAGCTGGCGGAACACAGTCACATAAGCAGCGCTGGTAGCACTGCCATGTGACCAACGTTGCCTTTGGTATGAATGTAACTGCAGAAGTTACAGGGACCGATGGGAAGAATAAAATTCTTGGAATTAGAATATTTTACATCATGTTTATAAATCACCTGGAGATACATAAATCTAGATAAGTAGATAGATGATTGACTGATTGACAGATGGATGGAACACAGGAGGTTCCACATAAATACGATAAGGAACTTCTTCATGGTGAGGATGATAGAGCACTGGAACGGGCTGCCCAGGGTGCTTGTGGGGTTTCCTTCTCTGGAAATGTTTAAAACCTGCCTGGATACATTCCTGTGCTACTGGATCTAGGTGATCCTGCTGTGGCAGGGGGATTGGATTAGATGATCTTTCGAGGTCCCTTCCAATCCCTAATGTTCTGTGATTCTGTGAGAGAGAGAGAGAGATAGATAGATAGATAGATAATCTTCAGTTGGTTGATCTAACCAGAAAGACATGTCCTATTTGAAGGATCACTGCACTCAAGCTGATCTATGCCAAACAAGCAGTCTACAAAATATTAGATTGGCCTACAAACTAATTACACTCAGCAGGAAGAATTTGATTCTTCCAGATTAGCAACTAAAACGCCTGCAGGAGGTAGATATCTTTTCTTAGAAATGAAATAAAAATATGATTCCAAGTGTCATACTTTGAACACAATCAATCAATACCCTCATTACCAAAATCTTCATGTAAACACCTTTAAAATATTATCAGCCAATATTTTGTGAAGGACCTGAAAGAGGGCTGACAAGAGGAAGCCCTACTTTGAAAGGTGATGAAAGCATCAGTTATCCTGGAAGGGTGTGGCTCATTTCACGACAGTACGCATGCATTTTTCATTGACTTATTGGAAGCTCTGTGCTACAAAAACACTCTAAAACATGAACTGACTTAGCAAGGTTTACCACCTGCACATGAGAACACTTATATTTAATAGACACAATGTTCTACAACAAAAAAATCTGCAAAAAGATGTTTACCTACTGCTTATACAACAACAATATTGATGCACAACTCATTTGATTAGGAAAATGACCGACACAATCCAACACTGTTAATTCTTACAGGTTTTAGAAAAAATTCAACCACTCTTGCATTTTCATGATGCATCTACTCTAAACACACTAGAGAAGCCAAATATAGAAAATGGGAATGATAATTTCACTATCTGAGCCTGCTTATGGTTTCAATTAATCCTGAAATTTAAGACTTCCAGTATATTTGAGCTGAGAAATCCAGTTGTTGATATCTGAAAAAAAGTCATTTACAAATTGACAGATTTTCTGCTTCTTAGAAACACCGCACAGTATGGTACCAAGAACTCTCCATTTTCTATCAGTTCTTCCATACAATTCCTAAACCTCTGCACTGAGTGCTCCTGACCACCAAGTGTCTTTCTTGATATCAAAGCTGAAAACCTCAGGGACTTCACCACATTGGAACAATCCTCCATTCTTATTCTACCTCTTTGATGACCAAGCTGAGCAACTTCAGAAAGTGTAAGCAAGAAATTTTAATGAACAAAAAGACACATCTACTCTATGGTTTATTAATATGGATTATTTTAAACTGCTTACAGCTACACTGTCTTTTATTAGCTCTCTAACTACGAGCCCTCAAAATAGTAATTAAATGGCAATAATCTGAAAAATTTAGATGTTAACTGTAAGAGTGAAAACATCAAAAAAATTGTCATTTGGATAGATGCTTCGTGACAGCTGAAAATTTGTCTATAAGGAGCTAAAGATCCACAGTCAAGAGATGCAAATGAGTCTGAATTGGTCTACGTGCAGTCAGTTCTTAGAAGTAATTGTCACAACAAGTTTTTAAATAACAGGAGTTTTAAATTGAAACTAAAAATGGAGAGGAAGGTGAAGACAGAAAAGATTAAAATTTGAATATTAATTTCTAAGTCAGTAATGCCATTACCTCAACTTGCAAATGATATTAAGACAGCCTTCTGAACATTTTTGCTGCAGTGGAACTAGCTCATGATAAATCTATGAAACCATTACAATATAATATAAGTATCTCAACCATGAGTAAATGACACTGAAATTTGTGGCTTGCATAAATCACACATTGCTACCCATCAGAGTTATAGGCTTTCCATGACATGAAAAATTAAGAGATTCCACGTAAAACATCGAAAGAAGACACAGTTCTTCACACCAACTCTTAAGTGCTGTAAAAAAGACAACAGTAATGTTGTCTTTTGAATTGATTGCACACAAGTGTGAACTCTATTAGTATATAATCAGCCTTATGAATTCCACCGCATCATTCATCTTACATTCTCTCAGATTTAACACAATCAATAAGAAAAGTTTCTCCAGAAAGATGCAGTACCTGCAAACAGCCTCTCTTAGCATGAAATTAAAGTCGGGCTCCTGCGAATAGGCTCTCCCAGGGACGCTCCTCTTGTGCATGTTCCGGGACATTGCCAGTTCCTTTTTCTGACTTGTACAAATGACTTCTCACAAAAGGCTACTCAGGAACTGAGATGCTTTTTAAAAAAGCATTAATGTGGCTCCACACTGTGTAGTCAGTCTCTTCTGCATGAAGCCTTCATTACTCATACGCTTCAAATCTGTTGCACAACACACAGGACATCAAAACTAATCATTCTCTCTGGTCCTCGGTTTCAAAGTCCTCAGAGCTGCTGCTTCCACTTGCTACTGAGGAAAGCAGGCACTTTCCTTACCACATGTTTGCTAGTGTCTGACCTACATCATGAAGAAGAACGAATCTTCCACTAATCCATATCCTAATAGCCAGACTTTCTTAAACCCCAAACAGGAGAGTCTGGCATGTGACAAGAAGTGTTATTCTTGCCCCCACTTTTCATTTCTTATTCTTGCTCCTTAACTTCTTTTTTTTTATCCTTGTGTTCTCTTTGCAAATGTGTATGAGAGTGAATTAATGGCATTTAAAATAATCTACTGTGTTCATGAATTACAAAGATATGATCTGCCAGTATTCCATTTACCAGAAAGCTTGGCATCTCTGTTGTCGTTTTTAATGCAATAAACCTTTTAAATCAGCTTTAACAGAACTCAATCAGAGTGTACTTAGAGTAAGTAATATTCTGTACTGGGCTTGCAACTTGTTTATCGAAATACCATCATCCATGCCACATCAAATTTGGAAACCTAAAAAAACATACAGTGGAGATTTTTTTTCCCTTCTCAAAGATTTTCTTCTTAAGATGATAGATTCAGGGAGCCTATAGATTCAGAGTACCAGGTCACTGAGCTTTCATCTTCTCAGTTAGCCAGAACAGTACTGCTGACTGAAAGTGCCATTACACTGGACAGGCATCTTTGGAAATGTGTATCAAGTACTTTTCAATGTAGGGTTTTTAGAAAGAGTATTTGTAAAAGACACGCTTCTCAATGTCATCTAGCAATAGGACAAGGGGCAATGGTTGTAAGCTGGAACATAGGAGGTGCCACATAAATATCAGAAGGAACTTCCTCACAGTGAGGGTGACGGAGCACTGGAACAGGCTGCCCAGGGGGGTTGTGGAGTCTCCTTCTCTGGATATGTTTAAAACCCGCCTGGATATGTTCCAGTGTGACTTGGTGTAGGTGATCCTGCTGTGTCAGGGGGATTGGACTAGATGATTTTTTGAGGTCCCTTCCATAGAATCATAGAATCATTTTCTTTTGCTGTCTCCACAGGATATATGAAGAGGATTTCAATTCCCAAATTCCCATCATCTCAGAGATCTACTGGTTTATTTGCCTCTCAGCTTCCAACTCCTGACAATGCTCCAGGTACCTGCTGTATCACAAGCCCATGCAAGTGAGGCCCATGGTGAACACTGTAATGAAATCAAGACTTTTCCCTCTCAACCCTCCACTCCACTCCTAAAACAAGGTGAAAAACACAAAGCCTTCCACTCTTAAGCACACATCCCTCGAAAAACCCACACAGACATTTAGCAGGTGGCAACTGTAGCTCATTTACGAGGTTATATTTCAACAACAGAGGAAACCTAGCTGTAAGACCTTTTTCTACCTACATCCCAGCAGGGAATTTCATTCCATTGTTGTAAAACTCCCAGGGAAGCTCCAGTGTTCCTGTTCTTAACAACCTAAGTCTTAAAGAAGCAACATCAGCCTAAAATTGTGTGAAAAATATTTGTTCTTGCTTTAAGTGTGACTTTTCAAAATTTTATTTAAAATGTTGACAAGAAGAATGTCACGATTTGCTTGGTCACTAAGCACACGTTACCTGAATTTCCCACTTGTGATTCTGGAAAGGGAGAAGACATCAAAGAGCTTTTTATCTTTCTGAGCCAATGCTAGGTTCCATCAGCATTGGCTACTCTGGAACTTTTTAAAGGGGAGTTCATTGTCTGGGTCTGAGCAAAGGCATAAATCTTCCATGGTGTAACGACTGTCCATATATCCCACTTTATAACATAACCATGCAATTTCGATTAATCACATGTAATTCAGGTGGACTGCACTTGTTGTTTCGAAGCCATTAAGAACACGATGTCAAAAATACAGGATTCTCTACATTCAGAGGTCCACAAGGTGGATTTTTAATGAACATACATTTACTACTACTTCAAAAGACATCAGGTGTGAAGTCCTGCCACTGAGCATGAGGTCAGCAACAATGCAGTCAGCAGCCACTTTAAACATTTCCGTGGCTTCCATTAGATGAAATCTGCCTGTGAGAGGCTCAGAACTTGGCTAGAGTTCATTTGTGTCCTTCAGTTTGCACACATATTTTTTTTTGCATCAGGTAGATGGATCAAATTTGCAGTTACCAAGGTTTTCTTTCAGCATTTAAATATTTCCCATTTTATGCCCTAATGCTATTTATAATTTCACAGCAGTATTAGTTAGAAATTGTTCAAATTGTTCTATTCTAAGCTGCAAAAATTCATTATTTTCACTTAACAACCAACAAAGGAAAGAAATGCTAAGAGACTTTGAATCATTTTATAATCTTTTTTTTTAAAGCAAACTGATTTACAGATGGAAAAACAAAGAGTGAAGCATGTTTGCACAAATGGTTCTTCAGGTCAGAAACAGAAAAATTCAAGCAAAGTACAGACTGAATTATTAGGAAGAGATCATATCCTTTATTAGATTTGTATCAACTTCTGCAACACAGGATAATCCCAATCATTACAAATCTGCTCTATTTCTGTGCACCAGGAAGGCTGTTACATTATTATTACCATGAGATAATGCTTCAAATTTTTAAATTAATATATTTTTCAAATGTAAATTTTAAATTTCTGAAAGTGTGGTTCTTTCTCCTCTGAAGCTCTGTTTATCTTTCTAGCCTAATTTGCTGCATGGTATTTCTGCAACAGATGCATGCTTTTCATCAAAACCACTGCTGCAGCTCAAATAACCAAGCTCAAACTTTAAGTGAGCTGGCTTAGATCTGGACCAACAGCACTGCATCAAGTAGTTCAGTGCAGGGCAGTCAACAGAATAGTCATCTGGGGAACAGGCTTGGAGAACACTGATCACAGATTCATAGAATCATTAGGGATTCAAAGGGACCTTGAAAGATCATCTAGTCCAATCCTCCTACCACAGCAGGATCACCTAGACCACCAAATGGCACAAGAACATATCCAGGTGAGTTTTAAATGTCTCCAGAGGGGGAGACTCCACAACACCCCTGGGCAGCCCGTTCCAATTGTCAGTCACCCTCAGTGGGAAGAAGTTCCTTGGGATATTTATAAGGAACCTCCTATGTTCCAGTTTACACCCACTGCCCCTTGTCCTATCACTAGATGATACTGAGAAGAGCCTGGCTCCATCCTCCTGACACCCACCCTTCACATATTTATAGACATTAATGAGGTCGCCCCTCAGTCTCCTCCAAGCTAAACCTCCCTCAGCCTTTCCCCATAAGGGAGGTGTTCAACTTCTTTCATCATCCTCGTTGCTCTGTGCTGGACACCCTCCAGCAGCTTGATGTCCTTCTTGAACAGAGAGGCCCAGAACTGGACACAATATTCCAGGTGTCTGCTAAAGACACTATTTCTTAGTGCGGTGTTCCTGAACTTGGACACTTGCGTGTTAGCTACCATCACAATCTGGACTTCCCTCTAAATATTCTGGCGAGAGGAGTGCTATTCCCTTTTTTTTACAGTTTATTAGTTGTAAACCCAACATTTGTACTGGAAAAATATTAGAGAGCAACTAAATCAAATATCCTGTCAGAAAGCCTAAAATATGCTCTTGTACATCCGTAATAGCTTGAGCAACCGTATGTACAAACAACACCCAATGGCAGGCACATTTAGAGGTTTCACTGAAAAGAGCTACTACAGAATATTAAGAAATAAAATACAGAGAACATGACACTTGTAGTTGTTTAATCCAAGGCAGGACATTGATAGTGATACCATTTACAGAACAATCACCAATGGTTCAGTTTTGTCTAAAAACAATTAGCACGAGCATTACCTACCATAATTTAAATGTTGCATTAATCTCAATCCTGCAGACCTATTCCTGTTAGAACTATGTAAGAATATATATGGCAACTCAGTAAGATGCTTAAAATATATTCTCATCTCCTATATTTATGGCATCACAAAATCACTGGCCCACTTCCATTTAAGCATGATAGAATGAAATCACATCCTCAAAAGAATTAGTTAAACAGTCCTAATCCTTCATCTTCTAAATCCAGCCCTACCTCCCAGCCTTCGTATTGTTTAATCTGAAAAGTAAAGAGGACTGTTATCTAGTTCTCTGAACTCCACAATGATTAACCCTTCAAATGAGAATATAAAGCACTGACTGTAGATTCAAAGCGACTAAGAAATGTGCCTCACCATACAGGGTGTGTCAAACAACAGCAAGAGCACAGCAAATACCTGTCTCTCCCAAACACAAGATAGCACTGGCCATGCAGAAACTCAGCTGGGTGTTCTAAGTGAAAGATAATCCAGAGACTGAAGGCAGAATAGGTAAGAGAGGACAGACAGGAAAAGATTCAGGGCAGCAGTAAAATAAATCATGGAACAGATTAGGACATAAGACAGGTAGGAACACTATGAACACCATAGTGTCGGGAACTTAGCCCATGCTTCCACTGCCTGTAAGGGAACTGTACTGGGACCAGTCTTGTTCATCATCTTTGTTGGTGACATGTACACAGGCATTGAGTGCACCCTCAGCAAGTTTGCTGACAACACCAAGCTGTGTGGTGCAGCAGACACACTGGAGGGCAGGGATGTCATCCAGAGGGACCTGGACAGGCTGGAGAGGTGGACACATGCCAACCTCATGAGGTTCAACAAGACCAAGTGTAAGGTCCTGCATCTGGGTCGAGGCAATCCTAAGCACAAATACAGGCTGGGCAGTGACTGGATGGAAAGCAGCCCTGGGGAGAAGGACTTGGGGGTGCTTGCGAACAAGAGGCTCACCATGAGCCAGCAGTGTGCACTTGCAGCCCAGAAGGCAGACCAGATCCAGGGCTGCATCAAGAGAAGTGTGGCCAGCAGGTCGAGGGAGGTGATTCTCCTCCTCTACTCCGCTCTCGTGAGACCCCACCTGGAGGACTGCATCCAGTTCTGGAGCCCTTATGACAAGAAGGATGTGGAGATGCTGGAGCAAGTGCAGAGGAGGGCCACGAGGATGATCAGAGAGCTAGAGCACCTCGCCTATGAGGCCAGACTGAAAGAATTGGGGCTGTTCAATCTGGAGAAGAGGAGGCTCCAAGGAGCCCTTATTGTGGCCTTTCAGTATCTGAAGGGGGCCTACAGAAGGGCTGGGGAGGGGATTTTTAGGATGGTGCATAGTGACAGGACTAGGGGGAATGCAGCAAAGCTGTAGATGGGTAGATTTAGACTGGATGTGAAGATGAAGTTCTTCGCCGTGAGAGTGGTGAGAGCCCAGAATAGATTGCCCAGGGAGGTGGTTGGGACCCCATCCCTGAAGGTGTTTAAGGCCAGGCTGGATGGGGCTCTGGCCAGCCTGGTCTAGGGTGGAGTGTCCCTGCCTGTGCTGGGGGGGGGGTTGTAAGTGGAGGATGGTTCCTTCCAACCCTGAGTGATTCTGATTCCATGGCCTCTCCAGTAAGGTGAGCCTGCTCTGGCAGGGGGATTGGACTAGATGATCTTTCAAGGTCCCTTCCAATCCCTGATGATTCTATGCTAAAGGACATTCAGACATTTAATCTCAAGCAAATCACCTAGAGATGCCTGTAGGCATCGTACTGGGTATCAGCTGTTTTTCCTGGCAATATTCTCCTCTCATCAATAGTGAGCAATGTGGGAAGTTCAGTGTTGGAAAAGCACCTGGTCTAGGATGATGGCAGTAACATCATACAGCATCTGTGAAACTGGTAAGACCCATCTGAAACACATGATCAGACCACCCATCTTCAAGAAAAATCAACTTACATTGCAGCAGGCAGAGGAAAGAGGCTAAAAAAGCTGGGCAAATTTAGTCTGATAATGGAAGGGTTCAGTGGGGACAGGATTAGTCAGCATGTGTTTATAAAATGAACCTGATATAAGAACAAATATGCATAAACTGAGCAGTATGTGATGATGCACTACAGATAAGAGCAGTTCAGTACAGAACAAGCAGGCAATAGCAACAGTTGGACAACTACTCCACAGTGGGCATGATCAGATTATGGGAGGATTATGTGCCATGATTGCTTCTGACATGGTGGGGGATGAAGCCTCGTGGCCTTATTTTAGACCCTAAAATTTATGGGTAACAAACATCTGCCAAATAAGTAGAACAAGGCAAGAAAACAGTGAGCTAAATTACCTGACTACACTATGACTTACAAATTATTCTCCACCATATACATGTTGGTTTGTATTTACAACCAGATTAATGTCTGTATTAAAGTGCCAGATTATTGAAATAAAGTCTCCGTGCCTTATAGATTTGAAACATTATTAACTGCTCAATAACCTTTATAAATTGAAGGGGAGGGTTCTGAAGACCCTAGACAAAATAATGAAGCAGTAAGCTTTTCTCTATGCATAGTATTTTATTTCATTAGAACTTCATCAATGCCAGTACCGCAGTATCATGTGCCAACCTAATGACAAAAGGTTATTTCCCATTTTTATATACTCCAGATGGCAACAATTCAGAAAGAATCTCACTCCTTAGCTCAGTGGGATTAGGAAACCTCTTACAACAACGTCAATTGACATTTCTCATCCTGCCAGCACTAGAATGGATCATGATGCGTGTGTTTCACATTGCAGCTGCCAGTGTAATTGTCCTATTACAAACACACTGATTGAGAAAATACATATACCACAGCAATAAACACTAAATACGGCAAAAAATATGCAAAAGAGGGCTCACAATGAAATGCAGGCAAGTCTGGAATGGGAAAATATTGCTCGTTATTTTGCAATGCTATAAATTGCAGCAATTCAGTGCATGACTACAAAAGCTGAACGAAGCCCAGAACATTGAAAGTGTTCTGACAACAGGAATACTCACTGAAATATGAAACTGGTGAAGCCAGTGCCACAGTATTCTTTCCCTGTATGCACTAAAATAGTCTTGAACAAGTATTTCTGCAATGGATCCAAATGGCCATCGTGAAACTCAAGTATTTTTTAAAAAATGCAATTTTCCCCTCAGTCTTCCCTTAACAGTTTCTACAGTAAATCCACATCAATACAGCAAACTCCCACTATCCACTACTGCACAGTCTCAGATTAGATGTGAAGGGTTGAGACTAAGATGTAGGAAGTTAATTAGATGGACATTTGCCTTTTAAGGAAGATATTAACAGGTGGGATTTTTTCTCTTCAACTGAGAATACAAGAGTAATAGCACCAGATAGTTACAGTATTGGACAAGACTAAGGAATACTTACAAAATTCATATTCTGAGATTCACTTCCATTTAACCAGCCAAGGAAAGAGATCGTCCCTGTAGACCACCTTGAACACAGCACAACTGTAACTGGAATGTTGAAGTCAGTCAACCCCCTGGCTTTTAAATTTAATTTAATTTACCTTGCCCTGCCTTTCGAAAACTAGTACAGCTGGTCAGAATTTGTGGGTGTCTTTTATTCACCTTGCTCACAAAAAAGAAAGATATTTCTTTCTGCCTCCTTAAAAAGAAATATACACAGGGCTCACTGCTATTAGCTTCTCATCTGTATATGATCTACACAATTAGCTTTCTTATGATTAGTAGATACAAGCTGGAAGGAATCTGCCAATTGAAGACAAACATGACACAGCAATAAAGCCACAATCAACTCAGTGCCTCTAACAAGGCTTTAGGATGAAGGATGAAACCTATAGCCAAAGACAAAAAAAAAGGTTACCTTCAGATGAGGTGAGACCGTTTATCATCCCATGCCACATCCATTCAGTTACTAGAGTCTGCATCTTGCAAACCCTGATAAGGGCACTACAACTTAATGATCTAATCTGTACTCCTAGAGAATGAAAACTTAGTTCAGAACACACAGTTTGCTTGGGTTTCTAATGCAGGCACAATGTAGGGCAGGATATGCCTTCTCTGCTGCGTACCAGCATGAAAAACTTGACAATAAAATCCCATAAGTATAGAAGGAGAAAAAGGAGGATTAAAAATTCTTACAGAATAAGGTGTGTCAAGTCTTAAAATGCAGCACAACCTGCCGTGCCAAAACAAGAGACTACAGAAGTCGCTGTTCTTTTGCGGCATTAAAACTCCTCATCTCCCAGCTCCTTCTAACCACTTTTCTCATGACAAATGCAACCCCTCCTCAGCATGCCACTTCTTCTTTCCTATCTGGAACGGTGGTGAAAACTAAGAAGAGTAAAATCCCTTATCTTAGAAGACAGTAATGAACTCGGATTCAGTTATCACAAAACAGAATGATGCAAAAGAAAAATCTCCTCCAAGGTACAGGTAAACAAAGAGTGTGCATCGTCAAGGTAAAATACTCAATGTTCTCTACAATGACACTTGTTCTGAACAGGACTTGTAGCTTCTCTGTATCCTTTTGCAGCATATCCTTAGTTATCTGATTGTCACAGGAGGAGCTCACTGTTTTATGCAACACCAACATTCTACTGACACCCATATGTTTTCAGACTTTCAGTTATTATACTGCGTGCTTGCAAGAGAACGGATGCTTTTGGAAATACGTATGATTCTATGATTCTATGATTCTGTGATTTAATTAATGCTACTTAATAGCCAATTCAACTGAAGGGCAGCAGCGCCCAATTCATTTTTGAATTTGAGATGATGAGGCAGGCACTGCACATGGAATTAAAACCACGTTACACTGAAACAATCACTGACATTAAACTTCATTTTCTTACAAGATCTGCAAACTGAAGCATGCACTATGACCACAGATAATCACAATAACAGTTTTGCAATGCTTATAAAAACTATTTGAAAGAGAAGACAGTAGTTGTTACTAAATTGTACCAGAATACCTGTGGAGTAAAGAATTATAGCCATATTAATGATATAAGTTGAGCATGATTAGTGTCACTGAGAAAATGTCAAGATTTTAAGCAATAAAGTCGTTACAGGCAAAGCCCACAGGAATTGCTTAAGTCCACTCCTGCCAGATATGCTTGACTCTTAGTGTTGCATTGCAGTGCAGACGTCTAGCACCTTTCAGGACCTGGTGAAGGTCTGGCTTTCCTTATTTATATTCAATAGTTTGGGTGACTCAGAACTGTAGAATTTGTCCTTCAATGCTTTGGTCGTGCTTAAGAAGGAAAGCGCTCTGTCCTTTCCAGGAGACATTCCTTTTGCTAAGTCTAAAGCCAGACTCAATGAGAATCCTCATCCTTTCCCTCAACCTCACAGCTGTCTGTATAGGTACTGACCTACTACAACCAAGATCTCTTCCTTTTAAATCCCATTCTGCCTCTAAGCAAGTTCTATTAAAAGAAAATGCACAATCAACATCCATGCCACAAAAACAAACTTCTTATGCCTTCAGGGCATAAATCCATGAGGAAGCACCTGAAGAGTATCTACCAAAATACAGTATCAGAGTAAGGGATAAGTAATAAGAACTCTATCTGTAAGCCTGTGCAGGAAAAAAAATCCCATCCTGGTTTTTGAATGTTTATCACACACTCGGAAATGCAAAACTCCAAAAGTTTGCACCTAATAGAACAGCTTTTCAGCTTTAAATGCACTCACTGCAACTTATAATAATCGTATTCTAAATGTTCCCATAGAAGAAAACATAGACCCCAAACATTTTGATTAAAACAAAGTGATTAAAACTACATTTTTAAGTGTCTCTGTCCAATTTTGAGCACTGACAAATGAACTGCTGCATGGCCTGGTACATTAGAACAATACTGTGGAATAATTACGAGTTCTAAGATAAAATTAAAATTACCATAATAATTCTCCTGTGAAACAATCCAATCTGTGCAGACTACAAATTGCTACTAGGATGAAAAAAAATATTACCACCTCAAGTCAGGCAGATAAATTATTCTATTTTTATTAGTTAGTGTGGGTACTTAAGAGGTTATGCAGAGCAGGATGACAAACTGATTATATTTACAAATTATGTACTGGTCACATTTAAAGACCAGCTCTTTACTTTCACACCAGCACTAAAAAGCCAACTATGCAAAATGGGAATAAAGATATAATTCTACAACAGCTGCCAAGAGCAGAAGTCCCAAATCTACAGGGCTCCCCTTTGGATGCAAAAGATATCAGGTCAGGGACATCTTTGTGCCCCTGTTCCTATACTGTTGCCTACACCATGTCCTTTAAAGTACTTCAGAGAACACCTTTTTCTCCTCCCAGCCCCACAGACACATGAAGAACACAAAACTTTGCTTTGAAATCTAGACTAGACAAAAGATTCACCTGCTGTTCTACTCAGAAGGATAAAATTGAGGATTTTGTGTTCTTATCTCTTGCACCACAAATCTGCACGTCTGCACTATTTAGGACACCAAACTCCCCAAAGGCACCTGCAGCCCTCCTTTCCTTCTGCTCTTAATGAGAGCAGACAGCACACCAGTATCTTAAAAAGGCTGAGCACTTTTCTGGATCAGATTTTTATGTCTTTGCAATTAGAACGTGAGTGTAGGCTCCCTGGTTTACTTTGTTGTAAAACTGTAAAGGTAAAACTTAGACTTGGTCAACCAATGATCCCTTGAAGATTCCAATCACGCTCGTAAAAGAGAATTATCACTATCAAGATCATTTGGTTTTATGTCAGCTTTTTAATCATACTATTCCCTCACAGCTTAATTTGCTCTGTTCATGCCACCACCAATCTGAATGTACATCACTGATGTACATCATTAATGGGCATTAATGATACAGTTACAGTTTATAACATGATTTTTAAAGTACAGGAAAATTATTAAAACAAGGTACCTCGAGCATATAACAGAAAAACAACCACAAAACCTGTGACCATCAACTCACATTTCAATCTGATCCATTAGGAAAGAGAAACAGTCTATAATCTCCAAATCGTGTATCAGATATGGCTTTTAAGTACAGGTTTACAATCATGTGGCAAAAAGAACCACTACTGTGATAGGATCAGCACACTCAAATGGGATAAATGCATGCAGTCTGGGTAGTGACTGAAATCTAAAACAGGGACTCAGAGGATCAGTTTCACCTAACACTGTACACACTGTTTCCAAAAAAGTGTGTCTTTTCACCTCTCCAAGAGAGCTGTTCACCAGCCTCACAGTGTGGACAGCATGTATATGCCTGGGACGAGTGCATATATGATGGACCACGAGCTGTGAAAGACACATACAACAGGTTCCACACCTCTCCTGTCATTTCCACATCCTCTTCTATCTCAGGAAAGGGTCATTAATAAAAGGTGCCATTGTACAACACTACAGAGAAAGGAAGACTTTGTAAGGAGACACTGAGTCACTGCACTGCTGTATAAAATCACTCTGGTAGACAACCCTGTAGCTCAAACCGGGATGATGCTTTTAAAGAGCCCTTAAATTTAGCATAGTCATCCATGACAGACCTTAATGTAACATCTGTTCACTGCCAGTTTTCTTCTTGCCTGTTCTCCTTACCTAATTTAATGCCTCTAATCATTTTACTGGGACATAATTTTCATTTACGCAGATCTCGCCAAATTACTGGGTTCAAACCTGTAAATGACAATGCTGTCTTAAAGGTGACTCTCTGTAGGATATTCTACTGTAGGGATTCAATATTTTTATCACTGTACTATCCTCCTTCTCTCACAGGTATTTCCTCCATTTCCTTTTTAATATTCTTTTGTTATACAGGTAGTATGAAATGAAGATAAACGTTTCAGAAGACAAAGGCACACTTACAATCTGAAGTGGGGATTTTTTTCCTCTCCAGGCTCAGAAGGATGGATATGGCTTTTGCATGAATAAACCAAACACTGAATACATCTATCCCAGCAAAAAGGAAAAGCAAACACTCTCGTATTTGTTTTGGTAGGAAACATGGTAGGAAGAATTACTGGTATTTTCAAAAGCACTTAGTTACACGAAAGGCCTTCCTTTTGGAAACACGGGAACACTCCAGTTACGTGGAGTGCTTCTATATGCTTCTCCACAGGATGTCTATAGTACAGTTTACTAACAAGAAGAGAAACAGTATACAGAATTGGCAAAATTAGATAGTCTTGTGAGCAAAGGAAACCTTTCATTTTGGTATTTTAAAGCACACATGAGTTTCCAACACAAATACAAATGTGATTTACAGTTCTACAGTTGCAGCCTAGACTAAAGCTTGTCACCTTTAAATATAGTGTGTAATGTAATCTTTTCTGAAGCACGTTGTAAAAATGCTTCTAATACATTGGGTTGGAAGGAGTTCCTAGTGGGTCAAGTAAAGGATTAACTTCACATCACAGGACATGGGAAGATCACAACTTTTTTCCATCACAAGAAACTTCCCACTGGCACTACAGATGTAGATCTGATTCTAGCCATGTTCTAACTTCAAAAGCACTTCAAGAGAGCTACTATTGAGCATTGTTAAACGCAGCAGTTCTTCTCCGAGTACATCACGTTTCACAAAAAAAGTCTTCCTGAAAGAATTTCTCAGAAGCTATTTATTTAAAGCACAGGCAACTGAACTGAGTACTGGGACCATAATTGCGTAGTCTTTTCATGAAGACTACCGTGGAACCACTACAAATTTTATTAACAGCAAACTGGTCTAATCTGTGCACCGTTTTTCAGTTATGCCTAAGTAAACAACACTCCTTTGGGACTTCACTCATTCTTCAGCTGCCTACACAGATAATTGTCAGTGGTTGACTACAATTGGTGCCTGTGAGTATGAAGAAGAAATGCTTGCCTTACTCATTTAACCGTTTGCCCTTCACATTCTATCTTGCTACCCTTGAACATCCTTGTCAATCTCCATTGGTACAGGTATGCTACTACTTTCCTTCAGGGAAGACCAAGACAGAACAGCTGTTAAACATCCCTTTCTCATCTATTATATATTCTTCCAGCTTCTACATGTCTTTCTGTTGAAAACAACATCTTTTCACAACCTTTGTAATAATGCCTTAATTGTAGATAGACAGATAAAAGACAGGTAGACAGACAGATGGATCAATCAAAAAAAAAACCACCATGAAGGAGTTTGATCTTCCACACAGAAGGCAACCATGGGAAGCTGTGAAGAAAAAGTGATGATGATCTTACAATATAACCAAGGCAGGTTCTTTCCTGGAAAATTACTCAGCATTGAGAATATAATCTTAAAAGAAAATATTTTAAAATATGTTCTTCTAGACCACAGCTAATTAATATCAAACGGCTCAAGGAAAAAATAAACCAAAGGAAAATAATTATTTTCTGCTGATCTTTTCAGATCTTTCTCTGGCATATCTGCTGATCCTTCTGCTGGTCCTTGAAATGAAGGTATCTGTCATGTCTAGGAAAGTAATCCTTTTATTAAATATGTGAAGGAATCTGCTGGTTTTGAATAGTCTATTTACTTTATATGGCATAAAGGTATTGCAGATAGCATGTGACACTGCTGGAACTTTTTGATTTCCCAAGTTCAAAGAAAACCAAACTACAGCAAGTTCCACAGAAAAGAAACAGTCAGTGCTTTAACTTTGCATCTTTCAACACAATTTAAAAATGTATCTACAAGAACAGCAAACCAGCCAAAAGTAACAGATATCCTTTTGCCAGCTCAGGTCCTATCTACCCTGGGAACATCCTGCCATACATGTCTGCACAGCTCTCAGGCAGAACATTACTCAGCATATCAGCACTGTCCTTTCATAGATCTAAACAAGTCTTACACTGAAGAACTATCCCTAGTGAGAGATATCTGCAGAAATACACCTGTTATTGTGCAAAATAAAATCCACAGAGCTGTGAATTTCAACAGGTGCGGGACTTCACAGTACATAAACATCGAACACAAACCTCAATCTCTTTAAACAGCAGATGCCGGGCAGTCTGCGGCCTCACCAAAATGACGTTGCCGCTGTCCTCTCGTATAAAAGGGTCTGTAAACCCAGTCACTAAAACTGCACAGGAATCCTTGCTCATACTCTTAAGTACACCGTGATTTGGTACGTGCTTCTAGGAACTTTGTTTTTGGGAATGAAACAGACGTATAACAAGAGAGATGAGAGAAACACATCATATGCTACCTAATACAGGTAGGTTCTACTTGGTCAGGACGATGGTATGGCAGTGCAGACAACATCCAAATCAACTTTCCATTACAAAAATTAATGCGAGGAGGGGATTATATGGTCCATGTAGTAACCTGGGCACTGGGAACCTACTAGTCAACTGTGGTGAGAATATTCTTCCCCAGCCACCTATTAGGCCCTTTTCAGGTATTGGAAGGTTGCTAGAAGGTCCCCCTGGAGTCTCCTCTTCAGGCTGAACAATCTCAACTCTCTTAGCCTGCCTTCATAAGAAAGGCACTCCAGTCCTCTGATCACTTTCATGGCTTCCTCTGAACATGCTCCAATAGGTTCACATGCATCTTTTGTTGGGGGTCCAGGACACACAATACTCCAGGTGAGGTCTCACCAGTGCAGTGTAGAGGGGCAGAATCACCCTTCTTGAACCACTGCCCACATTTCTTTAGAAAAGGGTAGATTTAGGCTGGACAGGAGGAAAAAGTTCTATCTGAGACTGGTGGATCTCTGGAACAGGTTGCTTAGAGAGGTGGCAGAGGCCCCATCCCTGGAGACACACAAGGTCAGGCTTGGTGGGGCTCTGAGCAATCGGTTCTAGTTAGAAAAGTCCCTGCTTGTTTGTAGGGAGGTTGGACTAGATGACCTTTAGAGGTCTCTTCCAATCCAATATATTCTATGATTGTTTTTATCATAGTCACTGTCTTGTATGTTTTAAAGGACAGGGTAAACACAAGAATTACACTGCAGCCTAGTACTACTTTGGCAGTGATCTATTACATTATGCAAAGGAAAAAGCCCACTACATTGTACTAAATTGTAGTGCTAGGTAGAACAGAGGAAGCAGAGTATCATTTCATGCTCAGATAAATCAGTAAAAGGCAATAGCTGCAACCTCCCAGAAATAAAAATATGGCACATTCTGTCAGCATATAAATAAACAGAACCCAACCCTGGGATTCTCTGTGCACACAGATAGCCATGTTCTCATTCTGTGGAAGATAAAATTACCTATTTCCCTGGACCCTTTGCAACAAGCGTTCATCAAGTAAGAGCTGCCATGAAACACCACCAGAGGATTTACTAGTGCATCGGGCTACTGAAATATGTCTGGCACTTAATGTAGCTGCAGCGCCTGAAGAATCCATGGAAGATCAGGAACTGCCTGTACCTCTATGTGCATCTTTAATAATGCCTGAGGCAAAGCAATCCACTGCTCTCTAAAAGTGTTATGCAAGCCGACACCCCAGCAGGCTGTGCTGCCATTCAGAGGGACCTGGACAGGCTAGATAGCTGGGGCGGAGAGAAATTGAATTAAATATAACAAGAGCAAGTGCAGAGTCTTCCATCTGGGCAAGAACAACCCCAGGTACCAGTATAGCTTGGGGACTGATCTGCTAGAGAGCTGTGTAGAAGAAAAGGGGGTCCTGGTGGACAGCAGGATGACCATGAGCCAGCAATGGGCCTTTGTGGCAAAGAAGTCCAATGACATCCTGGGGTGGATTAGAAGAGGGGTGGTTAGCAGATTGAGAGAGGTTCTTTTTCACCTCTACTGTGCACTAGTGAGACAACATCTGGAGTACTGAGTCCAGTTCTGGGCCCCTCCATTCAAGAAGGACACAGAATTGCTGGACAGAGTCCAGCACAGAGCAACGAAGATGACGAAGAGAGCAGAACACCTCTCTTATGAGGAAAGGTTGAAGGAGCTGGGTCTCTTTAGCTTGGAGAAACGAAGACTGAGGGGTGACCTCATTAATGTCTACAAATATGTGAAGGGTGGATGTCCGGATATGGAGCCAGGCTGTTCTCAGTGTCATCTAATGATAGGACAAGGGGCAATGGGTGTAAGCAGGAACACAAGTGGTTCCACATAAATATGAGAAGGAACTTCTTCCCAGTGAGGGTGACAGAGCACTGGAACAGGCTGCCCAGTGGGGTTGTAGAGTCTCCTTCTCTGCAGATGTTTAAAGCCATCTGGATATGTTCCTGTGTGACTTGGTGTAGGAGATCCTGCTGTGTCAGGGGGATTGGACTAGATGATCTTTCGAGGTCCCTTCCATTCCGTAATGTTCTGTGATTCTGTGAAGTTAATATTTGTCATGACATACAGTCTGTTCTAACTTTGGTCCTTGCGTGACTTCTGTCTTTCAAGTTCACACTGGTTCTTCAGTCCTCTACAGCCACTCTGACCTCATGGCTTTAGCTCTTCCCCAACTTTTCTATGCACAGTTGAGAACTGCAGTTGAACTGAGATGACACATTCTTTCAAGATATTTCCAATGTGCAGAAGGGTGGAAAAAATAAGTCTGGTATGAAAAAATATAAAATTCCTTTTTTGATTCTTGTTGGTCAAAAAACAGTAAAACAGTATATTTAGTTTGAACTAGCCCAGGAACTGAGTGGGGTGCAACTCCATTTACAACTTGGGGCAACCTTCTCTTTGGGCCTAATTTAAAGGGCTGACTAAAATCATTCCTTTCTCTCTGCTAGATGAAAACTACTCACACAATAGCTCCTTGATCTTACTTAAAATAGAGCTTGACAGTTCTAAGCAACGATTAGAAATGAAATATGTACCTATGTGTCATACACGCACATAAATAATAATACTAATATACTCACCCCATCACAGTTAATCTGAAAGAACCTTTATTCTTTTACTCTGTCAATTTTAATCAAAAGACAAGATCGATATCCTAAGCAATAGGTTAAAGCCCTAGTGAAACAGTATTCACATCACATCGCCAGGCTCAGCAAGTCCAGCCATGAGCAAGAAGTTCTGCAGTGACAGCCCTCTGCCCACTGCACTGAGAGCAGCAGCACTGCTCCCTGTAAAGGAGAGCACAGCTCCACATACCTCATACCAGGCATAGGAGAGGCCTCCCCTATAGGAGGGATCTCACCCTGGAGCTGGGGAAAAGTGTGAAGGGAAAGGACCGTCTGCAACAACGTATTTTGAATTGACAGCAGCAGCTCCCTTCAGCCTTGCCCCCCACTATGGGGAGGTGGTACGAGAGTCAGGAAGGAAGAACTGAAGTTGAGCTGAAGAAGAAGGATGTGTGGGAAAAGGTTTAACAAGTTTTGTCTTTGTTTCTCACTGTCCTATACTATTTTTAATTGGCAATCATAGGATCATAGGATCATAGGATGTTAGCAATAAATTAATCTTCCACAAGTCCCCTTTTTTCCCCCTCAATGGTAGTTGGTGAGTGACCTCCCTGACCTCCCCTGAGAGAATGATCTCAACCCATGAAGTTTTTTTCGTATTTTGTCTCCCAGTTCTGTTGAAGAGGACAAGTGAGAGAGCGACTGGGTGGGTACCTAACAGCCAGTCAAGGCCAACCCACCGCAACGTGTTTGAAGATCAGCATCTTGAAGTCAGCAGCAAGGCAGAACATGCAGATGAGATGCACACCAGTCAGCAAATCGTGTTTTATCTTTACTCACTAGTTTTCTTTGTATCATTTCACACGGTCACATCTAATAAAGTCTGGTGGGATTCAAAAACATAGGGCAGGACGACACAGTCAGCCTTTAAAACTCTGTAGAGGATATAAACTCTATCTTTGTGACAATCTGTCCCCCCCAAAAACCCTGCATGCAGGCCACTCAGGAAGGATGCTAAAAGATTACTGTAGAACTGCACAAAAGAGAAGAGGAAAGCTGTAGGCAGCTCCTTCTGTAATCTTCCTCTCAGACAAGGAGCAGATTTCCACATTGTATTTTACTCACTCCAGATACAACAGAAACAAAGTAAACCACCAGTGGCTGCCAGGAGAGGATTGTCACCTCCCCAGAAACTCGACTTACATGTCTTTAATGGTTTAAATTGGCATACAACGGACCTCGGACAAACCAACCAACCAGAGTGTCCTGCTTGCTTATACTTTCTTGATAAAGTCTCTGTTGTATATGGGTTACCAGTCATGGCCACTGAGCAAGCAGGTGGTGATCTCTAGATCACCAAGATGATGTGATAGGGAGACACAATGCTGATGCAAAAAAAAATAAATCTCTTTATCATAACTGCTAGTAAATATCATTTTCACTCACTCACTGACAAGCCAGATTGGAGCAAGAGAATTAGTAATAATTGGAGAAAACCACACAGAATGCGTTTAAAGCAACAGCTACACAGTCCTTTCATGCAAAGTGTTATCAGATGTGTAGCAGACATTTTTCTCCTCGTCAGAAGCGACAGGCTTAACCCTACAGTCAATATTAATGGGAGGGAAATGCTCAAATACAATCTTAGGGGGATTGCACTCATCTCATTCGCAGGACCGTGGCAGATCAAAAAAGGGCCATTTTCTACTTTCCAATAACATCCATTCTCAAAAGCCTGCGGCAGTTTCCCAGTCACAGACAGTGATACCTATAAACAACATCATCTTAACTGAAAGAATTTTTGAAATTTACCTGAAGGGGATTTTAAGATTTGATACCAGCCCCTTCAATTGCTGTTTACAGATACACTTTACAATTGTGTGTCTATTGAAATTGCTTCACTTAGACTCAAACTAATGAAAATAACTTAAGCACAGCTACCTTATTCACTGCTGTAGCATCAAATCCCAGCTTAGGGTCACACGTCCTGTGTGCACTCGGCAAATGGCAGGTTCTGTCGCTTACTGATGTAGAGCAGAGATATGTAATCAATTTATATTACGTGCGTTACTGTGCTCTTCAGAGTCGTACTATAAATCACACCTGCTGTGCTGGGCAGTGTTCCTGCCAGTGCAGAAAGATACCAAAAGTAGGAGAAGCACAGTTGAACCAATGGTAAGGCGGTACATGAGACACTGTGCATTTCCAGGGAGAATGAGACCATAAGCAAGCAAAAAACCCTTCAAAATTAACGAAAATAAAAAAAAGGAACTAACCTAATTTCCTCCAGAGCTGGAGAAAGGCAGCAGGCATAATACCAACCTAGCTGCTGACCCACCATGGCAGTTTCCAACAATCAAAATGGGAAAGCCTGACTGCGTGACATTGTCTTGGCAGAAACTGGGCTGATAGGTATCTGCAGAGTTAGACTTCATGCATTTGAGCAACATTACACTGCCAAAAAGGGCCTCACAGAATCTGACAGAACAGCTGCAGCAAAGCAACGTATCTCTGAGGTTTTGAGAAAGAAAACATCAAGGATTTCACCTCAAGGTGAGATTACACTAAGGCAATGCAAAAATAACTGCGTTCGAGCACAGTGTAAAATCCTAGCTTTAGCTGTAAGTGGTTTTCCTGTATGTTCTTTCCACATCCTAAGTATATTCACCTCCAGTAATGTCAGAAAAATAAATTTAAACTACATAGATACATCACTATACAATTTTAAAGAAGAAATTTGGTTTTAAAAGCTCTTTCTCCTCTACAGCAAGTGTCATATATTTATCAAACCAACCACTGTGTCACTTTAAGGCCCTGGCAGATTTACACAGACGTTAAGAAAGAGAACCTCGATTTATTTCAGACTCCTAGCCTTGATATTGCTTACCTGGTAAGAACAGAAACGTCAATCAATAAAAAAAAAGCCCTTGCTTTCACAAGACCTCAGTCTTAAACGATACGTTTATATGACAGATTAAATTTTTCACACAATTACAGATAGGAATAGGCAGCATTTCTCCTCTGATTACAATGGTCAGCTTGCAGCTTTCCACATGCTATTACTTTTCATTCTTTCAAAGAAGCACAGAAAATATTTTGAGATGCAAAAAACATCCCCCAAATCACAGTTTAATCTACTGCTCTGCATGAGTATATGGGAATGTCTATGTAAAACTGTTCATTTGAGGAATTACACACACTTAAAATATTTATGCTGTAATATATGCTCTTATTTTGTCTATCTGCATCTGAAAGACAGTCTGTTTGGGCCCTAAGTATTATTCTCTATCCTTCTTCCAAGCATCTCCAAGTACTTTCAGTTGGCTGGTTTTAACATCTCCACCCATGACCACCTGTCTTGTTTCATTTAACTGTTCTCAAACTGAGAAGTCAGTCTCAAATCCTCCAAACAACTCAGAATCTTTAAGTAGTACAAGATTACCCACTTGCTGAAGCAGGGTAAGAAAAAATACATTTCTTTAGTTTCTTTCTGCAGCAAGTATCTTAATGTTGTACCAAACATAAACCAAAGTAACCTTTAATACTCATCCTAATAAACAAAGTTTCAAGAGCAAACGATGCATCTATGTGACACATTCTTTTCCTAGAATCTGGTCTACGCTAAAATAAAATCATAGCCCAGTGAAGCCAATGGCAGGTTTCATCATCGGCAATACCAGGGCCAGCCAAGGGGCCCCTGATAAAAAGTGAGATTTCAATTTCCCTTCAAACAGCACCACTAATGTGCAGACCACCTCACAGAGAACATAATACTGATTGAGCCAGCATTCACTGCCATCTGAATCAGAGGTACAAAGATAAAGAGGCTTTAACGCAAAGGACTTGCACCACTTTGCTTCTTGATAGATCAGAGCAAGCTACGCTGCAAACAGTAATGGAAGAAAAAGAATTAATTAATCTGAAGCTAGTGGACTTCAGGATCTCAACTAATAAAATAGTTATTCACTTCAGAAACACAGCGGAAAGGAATCAAACTACTGCAGTTCCATGGGGATAACAAAGCGTTACCCTGAAAAAATCTGAGTATGTTATGAAGTTACTCGGTGCATTACCCTGGAGACTGGCCTCCCCTCAGCCCTTTTCTTATTCATGAGTCCATCACATTCAAAGTTCATTTGAAAAGCTTCTAGTTGTTGTAAAAGTAATGGTATTTTAAAATCAAGACCTCCGGAAATTCTTCTACAAATAAAGATCAATATATAATAGAGCAAAATATTCTAACCAAGAATACACACAGGGTGGATTTGTTTTGTGTGTTTTACTTGGGAATATCATCAGAAAAAGCAAATAGTGAAACCAAAGATCACAGAACAAGAACTGAAAAGCACAAGACAAAATATACTTAGCATTTTTAGTGAAATAATTTCAGATGTATCTGAGCACTCTGACAGTTTATTAAAATTTGAGGAGCATTAATGAAATTTTCCAAAATCAAAATAACAGATCAGAACAAATTTTGTTATTGCTATGAACAGCTTTTGCAGTGTTGCCTAGAAACCCAGTTTCAGATCAGGGGAAAAGCATGGCAGGCACAGAGGCAAAAAAAAATCCCAGGAAAAGTGTCCAACACAGAAAATTCTAAAAACACCAACAAAAATAACCAAAGAATAAATCCACCCTGCAACTTTTTTTTACTAGATTAAGCTGAATTTGAAATTTTCAACAAGCCAGGGTTCTGAGGGAATGAGTAGTTATTCAGTCCTGATGGAAAATATAGAGAAAAGTTCCATTGTCTCTCTCAATGTTTTAAAAATTGTTTTCCTTCTGTTCATGTCACAAAAGCAATAAAAATCTCCAGTTGATGTAGAAGATCTCATCACACATCATGAAAACAATAAAGAACTCTAAGCCTTATTGTTGTCATATAAATGGTTTACCTTAAGTCCCAGTCCTAACACAGTTCTCCTGTAAGGTGAGCTTTGAACTAGCAAAAGCTCCAGTCTAGTCAATGCAGGACATGACTGGAAGCGTGTCCGAGCGGGGTCATCCCCCAGCCGGTTAACTGCATCACTCATTTTTCCTTTATTCACACTGATCAGACCCATTTGTGTCGGTTAACTGAAATAAGCAACCAAATATTGACTTATCAATGACACTCAATTTTTGAGATGTGAAGACGTGTACTTAGAAGATTACTGGGAATTCTAGCAGAATCAGGCAGTCAAAGAAAAGTTCTACCAGTACACAGAATGATGGAGCAATCCAGTTTCACTGGACGCTAACAATCGTTCTGCCAAAGCCCATTATATTTACAGAATTTCACAGAGCAGGTTTTGCCTTCGATTCTACCCACTGAAGTTATCAACGGGTTTGCTAAATCTTTTTGCAGCAAAGTATGTTCTTCCTATATTTTGAACATAGTTTATTTATGCAACATACCTGGAAAACTGTTCTTGCAGCCCACGCATCTGAGCTCTGCTGCGCTCTGACTCCAGTGTCACCTCCCGTAACCGTTTTTCACTCTCAAGTCTTAAATGTCTTTCTTCCTCCAACTCATGTATCAGCTTCTCACGCTGAAAGACCATAAAAAGTTACTTATTAAGTGTGCACATAATACATGCTCTTAGCAAAAATTAGATTTGGGAAAGTCATCAAACAATCAAAATAATTACCCTGACTACCCAGACTCATCATTTTTTGTACAGCAATGTCACATAGAAAACAAGCTAGAAATGGAAAAACTTTCAGAATATATATCCTCATCACACAGAGCTTCTCTTACTGGGCTCAGACTCACTGAAGTCAGCAAAATCAAAACCAAACACCCACTCTCAAACAGTTTTCTTCACTTCCCCTAAAATAAAAAAATACATACTTGAGACCTGTGATCCATCTTGTTTGAATGAGACACAAAAAACAAGTCAAGAGGACAACTTGTCACCGATCCCTTCGTGCCTCAATCTCACCAGCAGAGAAGGATCTGACTCTGCAGGAACTGGTTTTCTGGTTTGGGCTGAGAGGAGGATCCCTACCTCTATTTGACAGTCTATTTGAATCTGTTTACTGAAATACTGTGACAAAGAATACAGTTTTTAAAACTGAGTGCAAATCAAACAAATATGAAAGAAATAAAGATGGCAACTACTTTACTGATAGTTCTCAGGGGCACATAGCACATGGTGGCTGCTAAGTCTTAGAACACATGACCAAAAACCCTGATCCACAACACACAGGCTAACTGAATAAATCTACATATGGCATGGCCTAATATTTTTTTAAGAAAGAACATCATACAAAAGGGCACTGAATGATTCTAAAACCCGATTTTAAAAGTAGCTAAACATAACTTAGAAGGAGTAGGAGAATTAACCAAAAAGTTATTAAAAATCCTCTTTGAATTAAAAAAATGTATATACTGCCTTCTACCTGTAACCATGTTAAATGGAAATGGAATTACATTTTTCCTTGTACATTTCAGTGAGATAATAAATCATTAAAAATAAAAACCCAAGCAATTTAGGGGTTAGTGCATCACACTGCATCAGAGAAGGAGTTCCAATGGCAGTTGTCTACGAGATGGTTCAGTCACTGTAAAGCTCATCTCTTATAGGCTTTGAAAAGTACGATTTGTAGCCTGCCAGACAGTCTGATGTAGTTTCAGTGTTGACCTATATTTTCATGACATACGTGTAAAAATTTACCTAGAAATCATACCTGCAGTTTCATTAGAAAAATAACAAAGGTATCTTAGTGTTCTGCCATTAAATGGAGGAGACATATTATTTGTACAAATCTCAGAGCTATAAATCTTGCTGGAAAATAATTTACAATAGCAGTAACCAAGGGACCAGAAATATGAACATTACCAAGTGGAAAAGGCATCTTTAAGACAGTGATAAATAAGCAGATGTCATGAAGGGAGGCTGCAAAGGATTAAATGAAATATCTAGATGCTTGTGAAAAAATGGGGGGGAATTACTCAGAGGACTCCTCGCTGGTTGGTCATATGTAATAGCTGGAAAATGGTAAACTGCAAAACATGAAACAAAGTACTGCAATATACACGGTTCTGACTACATGATCTGAGTACTGTCCTTCCTGTTACATAACCATGTTCTACCAGGTGCCGAGCAGTCCTTGGCCAAACCAAGAAGAGCAGCGAGCACAGAGGACAGACAGCACTTTCAGTACAAGCTCATGAAGGACAACTCAGGCTGAGGAGACAGTAAGAATACTGAAAGCAGTTAGTGCATGTCCAGTTTAGATACCATCAATGCCAGCCCCAAAATTGCCTTGTTCAGAAGCCGTTGATAAATAAAGTTAGCATCTGCTCTTACAGAAGCATTTTGCTGCTGCTGAAGAGACACATACAGCTTCCAGCAAGTAGCCAGGAAAATGACATTATGGAAATATATAGTTACCACCTAGGGCTTAAGATAGGTTTTCAGAAGATACTGGTGTCCACAGATATTTGGCTTAAAAACAAATATGCAACTGTCCCTACAGTAACTGATAAGACACCCTGGAAGAAAATCAGACACCACTATGAACCTGAGTGCCCAAGTTGCCTCAAAAGAATCAGGCAGTGCCTGAGTTGCCTGATGCAGGAGCAGCTTAACTATAATGGACTGAAGGGCAGAGAGATTCAGCCAAGCCTTCAATGCTTATTTTGCATCATTAGTGCACAGTGATCTTATTCTGATACAGCAACTGCCTCCATATTTCTGCTACGCTGTCTTCAAATAAACCTTCCTTTTGGGTTAAGCATGAAGCCAGATCTCCACAGTGAGGAGAGACAGAACACAACACTGCATAAAGCAGGTGACTATCCTGCCCTCCACCTCACTGCTGGGATGTTTTGTGGGTTTTACACAGTTCCCCTGACTGACCTGTGCTGTATCTATGGGCAGGGCTGTGCTGCTGCTTATCGCAAACCCACATTTTCTAGTAAAGCACTGAACATACAGCAAAGTTTCACGAATCCAAACTTTCCCCTACAGGTCAAAGATCTGTATAAGCTATTTCTGAGTTTCATTTACCTTTTACTGATAGGTCAGAAAAAGTCTTTGCTACCATTTACTCCTTCTAGTCTTGTGGGGAAGCCTGCATTGTCGTCCTACACAAAAAGATCAGCACAGCCACATTTGGTTTTTTTCAGAAAAAGAAAGGACTTTGGAATTATCTCAAGGAAAGTACAGATAAACCAACAACAAATTCACATAACAAGAAGAAAACGTTACAGGAATGAAATGTCTAAATATTAGGAACTTCAGGAAAAAGTTTAATATCTAGTTCCAGTTCAGCCACCTCACGGACAACTGTTACGAGAGCTGTTAATGACAAGAGCACATATAGCTGTTGTACAAAATTACCCTCCTTTCAGAGTAAGGGATGAACAACGAACAAGTCACAAAGCTACAAGACCAGAAACAAAAGCACTAACTCATGACCATAAAATCCTAGGTTCTCCTCCCAGCTACAAAAAGGAAGGCTGCCTACAAGAGAGCTGCACAGCAGTAGCACAATCAGCCATCACTTTGGTGTTTCTTCGCAAGAATTTATTGGCAACCTTGAGGCACTTCTGCCATTTCTTGCAGGCAGAAAGCAGATCTGCTTTCAGCCAGATCACAGACACTAAATACTGTGGAGGAGGTGGGGAGGAAAGAGCAAGAGACCACCCACACTTGGAAAGTTTTCAGTCTCCAGGTCACAAAACACTCATATGTACTACACACAGAAAGTAGCTCCCAGCAATAGCAATCTTATCTGCAAGAGAACTACATTTTTATCCTAACCCAGAAAAGCCGTAATGAAATATAAGAAGAGAGAAATGAGCCTAACACACAGAAAGGCCAGGATTAAACAGAGGTATGTTCTTTTTCCCCTCCTGAATTACCCAGACATTTTGCATTGTCATAACCCCTTTTATAAGCCACTCCATGCTAACCCCACTTCATTCCCAAGCAACATAAAGGTGTATGAATGGAAACAAGCTAGCCAGAACCTGTTCAAGATTTTATAGTGCATATAAGCTTATTAGAAAGGGTCGTGATTAGCACACCATGTGAAAGAAAGTTTGCATAAAAAGAAAGTATCATGTGAAATGCATCAGTATATTTAACACCAGGAAAACATTGACAACTTTCAATGGAGCTGTACACGCCCCCACTTGCTAATTCCTCTTTAACTGCAGATTTTTCTCTCCACGAACGGCTCAAACAATTTTTCCCTTTCTTTCTCTTCATGCCTTCTGCAGCACTGCTATAACTTTTTCCTCTTAGAAGTATCACCCAAACTTCACTCCTGCTTCCTTTTCTTCACTCTTGCTTCCCTTTTCCAGCCTCTCCAGACAGCCTGACTTTGATCAGATCACTCTATCAAATTTCTGATAACTTTCCAAATATGCAAAAATTTTATGTGAACAAACTAGAGTGAAAGACGGGGTTAGCAAACTCCACGAATACTTTCATGCAAGTACTGGAATATTTTAACACTTGAACAAATACTGTTTGCAATTACTTTTCATGAACATTGTGGCAATCAAGTTTCACGAGCTGTTCATCATGCTCGTGAGCCAGCATTTGCACTTCACCGAGTTCCTTTTCGTGTCGCTGTAGAAATGTTCGTGTCAAAATGTTTCATTTCTCATCCAGCCAAGGACACGTGCCACACTTTAAATTGTCTTCTCAAAGTTAAGGAAGCAATCCAATTTGAGATACTCATAATCAAAACAATAACACAGGAAAACTATTTATGGCTATAGTGAAAATAGCTCATGTATTTGAGCTCCTCAGCACTCCACGAACAGCCCAAGAGGCACCACTTATTTTCAGAGTTACTGGTTAATGGCCACACTCTTGGTCTATGGACTGACCAAACACAGTTATGCAACCAGTGTCCCCTAATTGGTCCTCAACCATTTCAATCTCTTGGGGTGTGTCACAAAAGCCAGCACCCAGTCTTTCACATTCTACTAAACTGCTAACACTTCCTCTGAAGTGAGCCACCAAACTATAACAGGCAGTAGAAATCACAGAAGTGACAAAACAGGAAGCAGATGTGGTGGGTGACAGCCATGGGAGCAGGATGGCAGTGCATGGTGCCACAAGGCCATGAGTTACACAATGGGCCCTGTATTTCTGGTCAGAGTTGGGCACCTAGCATGTGGAGTGAATGTGTAGCATCTCAGGGTTCTGTACCAAAAGGCTAGTGAATGGCTCCTTGGCAATACCTTCTCAGAGGAGTCCTGACGGGACTTCTCTTCACAAGGGTCAAGCCTCTGACTAACTCAAGCAGATTACTTACTCCAAAATCCTCTGGTCTCATCCCACTCTTTTTGCTGGACCTGCTTCTCTTCCCTCTTCAGTGCTGATGATCTGGTATCCATGTTAGAACAGCTTAGCTGACAGCTTCTTCCTCCCTGCCTCCCCACCTAAGGCAATTTCTCCTGCTCCTCCACGAAGCACCACCCCCAATCATCTGACTTTTTGATGTCAGTGGATCACATGTACTGGAGGAGGAGAAGACAAGGCATTCCAAGTGCCTGGGCGGATATTTCCCCACAGCCCAAGAAGGGACATGAGGGACATTTCCCGAAGGACTGCAGCCTGCGAAGAGCCCATACAGAGGTGGGGAAACCTGTGGGGAAGAAGGTCTGTCAGGGACGGCCTGTCATGGACTCATCCCAGCCTGCAAACTCATCCCCAAGCTGCACTTTGGAAAGAGGCTGCCTCTGTTTTATGTTAATGAAGTCTGGTTTAATTGGAAATAAATGAGTCTTCCCCAAGCTAAGCTTGTTTTACCTGTAAGGGCAAATAGTAAGTGAACTCTGTGCCTTTATCTTGACACACAAGCTTTTTCATCTTATTTTCCCGGCTGGTTCTGTTGAGGAGGGGAAGAGTGAGCACTGATGTGTGGGCACCTAGCAGTCAGACAAGGTCAGCCCACCACTCTGCAGCAATCTGATTGTAACTTCGTAATTTAGCTTTCAGGTGAAACTTATACTACTCCTTTAATCCATAATGTTATCTCTATGGTAAATAAAAACATCGCTGTGCATCAAGACTTCAAACTATAGACAATTCAAAATACACAGCCCATTCACTACACAGGATGCTGGTTGTTGTAAGGGAGCCTGCCCTTATGTAGGACATGGTCCCTCCTTCTGTTTAGCTTACGGAAAGCAATTCTTAACAACAAATAGGAGTAAATGGACTGATTATTTCCCATATCAGAGAAGTCTTACAAGGGGCACAGATAGAATCTCATCTCTAAGGTTAGCCTACAAGTAGTGAAAATGGCTATTGTTTAAACAGAACTAAGTTCCTTCTGTACTCTTCAATATGTTCTTTGCTTCCTTGGAACATCGTAAGAAGGGTTTTACTACAGCATTGCTAATTATGTTAACATGGGAGCACTATTTTGTTAAGTTTACATGAGAATATTTAACACGGGCTTAATGTTGCTCAAAATCAGGCTAATAACCTTCACATTAATTTTTTTAACAACTATTTTAAAGCATTTGCTAAACAGAGTCACAATTTCTGTGTAATTAATATTGATTTCAAACAGATACTTCACAATGAATTCCAATGAAGGGAAGAATATACATTTTTTTTTGTTTACTGTTTGAAGGACCATTAAGTCATTGCTAACCTAAACTGAGTATTTAAGTCAATTTTAATGCATTTGCTGATGCTCTGCATCTGGTACCTCAGCATACTTTAACAGAATCATAACTGGTCCGTAACACAACATCCTGTGAGAAAGAATCAACTGTAAAGAGTAGACAATAAAAGTAGACAGCAAAAAGGAAAAAATTAACAAATAGCAATGACTAGAAACACATTAAAATCAGTTTTTCTAGCAAGTCAGTGTTCAGTACAGTTATGAGTAAGTATACATAATTTGAAGCCCTCAAAGTCTATTTTATCACCCTTCCATGCCACTTCTGAATGATGGGAAGGAGCTACAGAACACAGAGCCTGGGATAAGAGATGGGGTAGGATGGCAACAGTTCCTTTTTTTTTTTTTCCCAAGATTTATGAAATATTAATTGAAATAGAAACTGGAATTTGCAACTTTGTCTCCCAGTGGGTTACTTTAACAAAGTAACTTGTTTTATCCAACGCAATGAATATTTAATTCACTCAGCATAATGCATGGTGATCAAATGGTATTTGTTCAAGTGCCACAGAGCGTACCTGAGCCCTAGCTGCCCACAGCCCAGGCTGCTGCTGAAAGCATAAGGGTTTGAAAGGACCTCCGAAGATCATAGGATCATAGGATGTTAGGGGTTGCATCTATTCCACTTTCCCTATTAGAGCAGGATCACCTAGAAGATATCACTCATGAACAAATCCAGGTAGACTTTAAAGGTCTCCAGAAACAGAGTTCCAGTGCTCAGTCACCCTCACTGTGGAAAAGTTTTCCTTATGTTCACACTGAACTTCCTGTGTTCCACTTTGTGACTGTCCTATTGCTGGGCACCACTGAGATGATGAAGGGAGTAGAACACTTCCCTTATGATGAAAGGCTGAGGGAGCTGGGTCTCTTTACCTTGGAGAAACGAAGACTGAGGGGTGACCTCATTAATGTCTATAAATATATAAAGGATGGCTGTCAGAAGAATGGAGCCAGGCTCTTCTCAATGTAATCTAATGGTAGGACAAGGGGCAATGGGTGTAAGCTGGAACACAGGAGGTGCCACATAAATATGAAAAGGAACTTCTTCCCAGTGAGGGTGACAGAGCACTGGAACAGACTGCCCAGCGGGGTTGTGGAGTCTCCTTCTCTGGAGATGTTTAAAGCCATCTGGATATGTTCCTGTGTGACTTGGTGTAGGTGATCCTGCTGTGTCAGGGGGATTGGACTAGATGAACCTTTGAGGTCCCTTCCATTCCCTAATGTTGTGTGCTTCTGTGATCCTCCTGACATGTGGAAGCACAAGTGTTTTCTGTGTTATAGGTATTTTATGAGAGCTTGTGTCTGGGTCCTGAGGAAAAAAAAAACCCACTATAACCCAGAACAGGTCAAGGAGTCAAAGATGGTTCATCCTCATATGTCTGACACAGAAAGTGGGTGAAATCACTTTGGCCAAGTCACCTGCAGAGGTAAATGGATCTGTTTGTCACTTGTTACTCTCTTACAAAGCCTGGGACTCCCACATCAGACAGAAGTTCTCCCCTCCTAACTCCTCTTGTGCAATTTGGTCCTAAACACAGCACACAGGAGACTACAACCCACTGTCTGTCTAAACATATTTCACTCACAGACAACAGAAATGTGATTACAAGAGCAGAGGGCAGATACCATGTTTTTCATTTTATCATAAATAGCACCAGGTACTGTATTTTCATTCAAATTAAAATGAGCCCAACTTCAGAGTGTCCTTTGTTTGCTCCTCATCGATTGCTGTTAAACAAAATGTTTCTCATTCTGTAATCAATACTCTGCAAAAATAAACCCAGGCACTGACAAACAACTTTGCAGCACACAGTAGTGTTCCCTTGTAGTGGACTGTGACAGCATGAAAAAAACACTACCCCAAAGAGTGCAAAAAAGAGCCACGTTGCTTATTGTGCTTATTACAGGTTTTACCGGCTGCTTGCAGCAGAATCATTTGACTGTAACGAGCATTTATTACATTGGCCAGCTACTGAAACCAGAGATTTCTGACAGCTAATACACCTTTGTCTCCCGTCACCATTTGCAGCTATTCTGGGAATACTGACAAATACCCTTAGACATGCCAAAGCTTTCCCAGGGATGAAGCTACAGGTGTTTTTAAAGAACAGTGTGAAACATCCAGGCATGAAGAGTAATAATTTAAGCACTTGGAGGGTCAGTGAAGGGAGAGGGAGCTTTATTTCCACATCTCTTCAAAATAAAGACGTTAAGGGTAAAGTTAACAAGTCTGCTTTCTAATCAAATTACCTTTTCACTTGATACAGATCTGTGCTTCAGAGGCTAAAGAAGGTATTTCCTTAATTTCTATTAGGCCTCTATTTTCACCCTGACTCTTTTATGATGTAATCACTTTTCCTCAACTTGCTCTGCAGCGGCAAGGAATAAATAGTACAAAAAGCAGCATCCTAATTTTAGGCTGGCATCTTCTAACTTTTCCAGGAAGAATGAAACTGATGGTTCTTTAGATCAGGAAGCTGCTTCCAAAATTACCTGAATAAATGAGGAAAATCTAACTGACACCACATAACTTGTATTAGCACTTTTTTTAAACCTACCTTGGAAAAAAGTTACAGTATTTGAAGCAAATAATTTATTTTTCTATTATGAAATTTTAATATCCTAATAGATCTCCCTCTCCAGCCTTGCAGCAGACCAGCACACATACCCCATGACTACCAGATGTGAACTTCAATCTCTGCTTGGGTCCAAGAAGAATAGCAGGATAGGAGAGGTTTATTATAATTAGTGATATTTTAGTGATAGGATTTTACACACTCTCTATTCTAGGGTGATAACCCTGCTCCAGAGCAATTCAAGTAAATTAGAAACTCTTGGTGGAGATACTCCTGCACAAAACAAGACGCTGGCTTTCATTGTGCACTAGCTCAAAATTGCCACCATGTGGCAGGACAGCGGCTTAATTTCGCATGATTTATGCCGCGCTGATATGGTTTTAATTGCATCTGTGCGACAGAATAGTTGCCGTGCTGAAGCTCCTTTACCACTGCAAGCCTGTAATTAATCTGAATTAGGCAGGCTATTACATGAGCAGTACTGTATACAGAGCTGGAGTTGTCACAACATATATTTTAGTGGCGTGGGGGGGGGAATAATTAAGTAATTGATAAACCCTTTCAGCACAGAGCTAGATGGCCAGCAGCACTGTCTGCCCATTGCCCTTAATGACTAGTGCTCAGCAAGGGAGCTTGAACTGCCCAATAGCCCTTCAGTTCTGTGAAACATGGAATGACAGATTGCTCAAGACCGGAGTCAACCTTACAAAAAATTAAATACCAAACAACTCCACTCATAGTATTCTGGAAACTAATAAACTGAAGTCAACTACATGGACCTCTTCTAGTACCTTCCCTGGAGAGAAGCTGTAGACACCATGGTTGTACACGACTCACGGCAGCAGCACACATGCAGCAGTGCTTCTGCATCACCTGTAGCCATCATTCCCTAAACTTCTTAAAGGTCCTTTCTGCATCGTAATTTCAATGGCGAACAAGGCAAGCAACACGTATTTTTGATAATGCTGTCTCCCTAATAAAACACTGGCTGCTATTCATTCAAATCTATAACTGATAGCTCCATTTCAAAGACTTGTACTGATCTTCAGTTCTTAGCATAATTCTTTCCATTTCAGACATTATTTCCTTACAGTGGGAGGGGTGTAGAGAGAATAATCTTAGGGAACTTTAAAGTCTCACATAGTCAATGTGAGTCAAAAAACCATGGGTTTTTTTTTCCATTACTAATCTTAAAATGATAACACTTCTAAAAAATGAATTTGCAACTGTAACCGAGCTTTTAATAGCTTCTACAGGCAGTAATTAAAGAAATCTCATTTCTCTAAATTAAACTTAATGAAACGTTTTTCAAGATCAAATAAAAACCTGTAAACAATACTGAGACAGACGTAATTCATATGAATACCCAGCATTCAGAAGCGAGAGGAAAAAACCTGTCAACATCAAAATGAGAAACATTGGAATTAAAAAGTAATATAATGGAATTTTTTTTTCCATGAAACATCTTAGATTATCATGGCTAGTTATAATTCCAAGCCCTTTGCTACCGGCTTTGGGTGGGTTTTTTGCAAGGTGACTGGCATTAGGTAAGATGTCTCACCAAGTGTAAAGGTAATTGTTTGGGTTTTACACCAGGGATATATAATTTTTTCTTATTATGGACAAAGTTTCATAACCAATGTCAACTTGTTTGCAATGAGCCTTTAGTAATTCAGCTGCAAACAAGCAAAAATCCCCAGATTGCACCAGTTGTGTTTCCTACTTGTTGAACTCAAGAAAATGTGTTAAAATGGTGTTTGAACATAAGAAACAGTAGCTTGTAGACAACAACCTGCAAAAGTCAACCCACCTGGGCCATTGAAGTGTTAATTATTTTACTCAACTACAATTTTCCATCAGATCTGCAATTCTTGAACAATTGTAAAGGGTACACCAACAAATCAAAAGCTCCCAGTCACAGAAATACAACAGAGGCTTTGCAATTCGAGTTGCTCTTAAGAACAAAACTGTGTCTTTGAATAAATAGAAGTGACACCACAGCTACAGACTTCACAGACTTGAAGAGCTTCATCTGTAGACCTGAGCACTTTACAAACGACGGACTGCAGTCCTCTCAATTTGTTTAAATGAACAAGCTGTGGGACTAAGACCTCCTGTCACAGGAAAAAGGTTAGGAATCAATGAAACGAGGTGATTTAGAAGATGATCCAGGTTCAAGAAAGTACATTATGGCATTTTGCCTACACTTAGTGATAAGAAACTCCACCTTGGATCAGAAGAGAAGCCTTGCAGTGAAAGCAAGATTTGCCTGAAGTTCTCTCCAGCACATTACATGCTCTTAGGACTTCTTGTGACCCACAGCATCACCCACAAACCAACTGTATATTGTATTGGTGCATGAGATGACCTCTAGGCCATGTGAACTTCGGTGGTTTCCACATATGAACTTGCTGAGATTGCATTTAACTTTTGCTAGGGCGTGGTTGTTTCCTAGTGGCCTAACAGATACTTGCTGTCACTCTGGATCAAATTCTAGCCTTGGCATCAACTTGAATAGGAAATAAGGAAGAGACTCCTTGAGCTTCATAAACTAGTGCAGTCCCACAGCTCATACTCTTTCAAAATTTAAGAAAGCTTTTCAAATCCTTAAAAGGCAGGCAGCTCCCACATCACGTCTGCATTGCCTGGGGTGTCTATAAAAGATACTCCATGAACTAAGCCAGTGGTCAGTTCAGACTCAGACGATTTATTTGAGGTCCTTTTAACTAGGTAACAGTGTTTTGCTAAGCCACTACGTAAACACAGCTGCAAACCAGTATTTCTGGCACACTTGCAAATGGCTATATGACAGAGTGGGGAGAAAGAAGCCATGAATTTGGAGTCACACTGGCTGTTGATTCTGAAATCATGCTGATGCCTACCCATTTAACAGGACTTGTTACACTGGACTAGCGCTCCACCAGAAACAATGCAGTCTGCAGAAAGGGTAGAAGACGAGCAACAGCTAAAAGGACCACAAAAGGTGACCTGATACTCAAGCTACACTGTCTATCCTGGTACTGATTTTAACCTATGGAATTCATACGCAGCCATATAGGATCTGCGGTATTTATTCCTATGCTTTTGAAAGCGTGTAGTGAAAGGACAGAGTCCCAGAGCACAAGTAACAAGGAGCACCCAGCCAGGAGGCTCCTTTTAGACCTAGCTTTAGTGGCGGAGGAGGTCACTGGCCCATTCTCATTACTCACTGTAGGTCACCAGCCTTTCAAGTCAGTGGTGAATTGCTTAAGGCTCGGGATGGGGTACAAGGTGGCCAGTTTAACTGAACCCAGCACTAGACATGCTCTGAAGCAACGTGGCGAAAGATGGAACACCAGCATAATCCCCACCCAACCCACTGCAGTAACAATAACCCCTAGCAGGGAGACAGTGACATCCTAAATGGCTCTTCCTTATCTGCAACGCTTGTGTGCCCACACGCAGAGCGAAGGTCTTTTCTCCTCTGTAACTGACCCAACATGTTCTTTAGATGATATAAATGGGTTCTTTTCTAAAGGACTGAATGCTCACAGAATAAACGGGCATGCGGCTGCATCGAGCGTTTCTCACTTGGATCTGTATTAGTGAGATAGGAGCCAGGCAGCAGGATACACAGGATAAGCGTTAGAAAAAAACCCAAGCACACTTCTAAGAGTTTTATTTGGCTTTAACAGATTGGCCAGAGGAACTCTGCTTTGCTGCTTCAAGGAGTTCTGGGATTTACTCAGCAGCTAGAAGTAGCACTTTGCTTGCCCTGACGCTGGGAAATGTTATGGCTTCTTCACTTTCTGGACTTGCCATGACTGCAAGTCCATTTCCTACCAGGATATCAAGAGTGTAACTGGATCAGATGTAAGGCTAAAGAAAAATCAGGACAGGAGAAGGAGGACTTAATCAGATGTGAGAAGCACTTAAATTTGCCAAATGTGAGAAGTATCTCAAAATGGTCTGCAGGGCCATCAGACCCCCTTGAATCCAGAATAAGCCAGTATTTTCAATTTCACATTTGCCTTTCTCAACCGACACACTCGGCAGGACCAGCCTCACTCCTTAGCTGCTCACTGCTTTTCCACACAGCATCTCTTTTTGCCAGGCTTTTTGCAGCACTGCTCATGAACATGTCAGATCATATTAGAATTTTTCTGTGTTCACTTGTCCAGTTCGCTCACGGTCGGTAGGTAACCGCAAAAAAGATACCTTATTTACTCAGCTGTTCCTTGCTTGCATCCCAGAGTCCTATTGCTTTAGCTTTCTGACAGATGTGTCTCTTTTTCATATCCTTTCCTTTAGCACTGCAGGCACAGCTATGAGCAATAGGGAAATGTGGTGGTTTTTTTTGTCGGCCAGGGCATCTTCACTGGTATTTTTAACAGAGCTGTCACTGCAAAATCTTTGTTAGTGCTGATGACACATACAGGCAGAAGAACTGACTCCACTTTCAGTGGTCAGACTGAAGTTTGTGAGCCTGGCACCTGGGAGAACTTGAAGCAATAATGAGTTTGAATGCTGTTTTTAATCCATTGGATGGTCAACCTGGAGCAACTGAAAGACTGTATCTCCAGCCAACACCACTTTGGTATCACTTATCAGTATCAGGTTCACTTGAATGTCTGTTCTTACTTCCAGAGCCCAAATTCAGCTCAACTCTAAGCACCACCGGTCCAGATCTACTCCCACTCAGCCCTCCTTCCTTACTAGAACAGGCTGGATCCAAACCAGATATAAAAACTTCTGACACTCCTCTGCTCTTCATTTCCAGCCTTAGCTTTTCACACAGGTTCTAACTGTATCTATCCATCATTTTTTCTAATCTATTAACTGCATGTAGTCAAGTACATGCCTCTCATTTAAGATGCAACTAAAAAAATATGCTGGAGGTTTTTTTCAACTTAACAGCAAGTGTTGACAACTACAAGGGTTAGTTTGATTTTTACTGAAGAGAAAAAATATGTTTCTTTTTCTGCTGAAAATACCAAATACTAAACTCTTAAGAGTTTAGCTCTCCTCTTTTCCACCTTCAGCACTAGTTGAAAACAGATCAAACAGTAGTTGGACCTATGTGGCTGAGCAGAAGTTACACTCGCAGACAATAAACCACATAATAAGCACTTGGGATTTTCCATGTGCATTCCCTACCAAGTAGAGGTCAGGAGAGCCATCCTAAATCCTTAGCACATTTTGGCTAACATACTAAGTTTTCACATCACTTCCTCACACAGTTCCTTCATCTTTCACAGTGGCAGATGTTCTGTGAAAGCAGAAGAGTGACACCACCACTACCTTCACCCCTGGACCAGGACAGCTCAACAATGCTTTAGGGACTTCCTGAATCACAGCAATACCAGTTTGTCTGTCCCGCAGGTACAAGGAGTACGAAGAGTGGTTTACCAAACTCTTTGTGTTTATATAGTCTTTACACTTTGGCAAGAAAGAAAATTTGCTGTGCATCTGCAGAACAGGAAATCTGTTCTTCACCAGTGCTTCTGTGAACTACTGTAATGTATTGCTGCAACAAACGACATCCTGTTACTCACTTGAGACACCACTCAACAGCAAATTCAATACAGGAGGAATATGAGCAATCTTTGTCTCAATGGGGCTGAAAACGAGACAACCTTACTGCACTGACCATGAAAGCAAAGCCAAGCAGAGCTGGGTTCATGGGAATCAGGGGGCACAAAGATTTAGTTCTACACTTAAGCTGTCATGGGGAGCAGGGGGACTAATCCCATCAAGTCCCACTGCTCCGCTCCTGCCCAAGCATGTCAATGGAAATCAGTAGGTACATGAGCAGAACAAAGCTGAGAAAAGTTTGTCCTTCCTGTCCCTGTTAGATTAAACATTTCCAGAAGCTGATATTCTTGTTTCCTGGGGGTTCACAAGGATATTTCTGCTAACCTGTTTGTGTTCTCTCCAAAGCTCTTCTCTTTAAATTGTGTTAGCTCACACAAATTCTTCACACCTCGACTTCAATTCACCTCCTCCTACATTTTTCAGTTTGCGAACAGGTTTCACTTATCAACTGACAGAAGAGACAGCCACTGGAAACCTGCCTTTAGTCTATCACAGCTGACAACTCTCAATAGTTTTAATACGAAATGTATTTTTCAGTTTCTCATTTAAGGCATTTACTCTCCCATGATATCTCCTACATCACAAATTTTCCCTTCTGCGGTGGTTTATTGCCAATGACATAAAGAAATTGTACCTAACATGAGACTTCCAACAACAATCAGGGAAGTCTGACCCTCTCCTCTAGAAACAGCCATGGAAAAAGTTTAGTACCTGGAAATCCCTGCCAGTCACTGTTGCAGGGCACTTGTTAATAGATACTACCAGGAACAGGATGTTCCCAAGAGATAATCATTTTTCCCTGACACTCAGACATCATTTCTAAATAAGCAGTGTCACCATGGATGCCGATCACAAATGTGCAGCGTAAAGATGTAATTATAAAATGACAGTCGTACAGACTGAGCACAGAGCCAAATCCCCTCTTGGTATTCATCCCAAGTAGCCAGAGTGTAATTATTTATGGCACATCAGCACCCCAGGCTCCAAACAGCTCTTGGCATTGCTTAGAAGCCCAGCAAGACCCTGCCTTTTCCCCAAAGAGTTCACTACCGACACACCCAACCAGACAAACAGCAGAATAAAGCCTGGTTTACCAATGAGCAATTTAGATCAGGAATTAAAAAATTCCAACGCTATCAAGCAATCAGGTGGCAAAAGTAGTATCAGGCCTTGCGGGACACCAAAGTTATGACTGTGATCCTTAATGATACAGAGAACAAAGGTTTTGAACAGCAGGTTATTCAAAGTCACACAGCACAGTACAGCACAGAAAGCACAACTTATCGGTACAGTTTGCAGACTGAGAAAAATCCAGTTCAGAGCCAGGTAAGGTCCTGCATCAGACCTGGCACTTTTATTAGTTTTAGGAGTAACTACGGAAAGCATCATGCCCAGTGATATGGAAATAACACAATCCAAACATCACAGTCATTCCCACAGTCTAGACAGTCTCCTCTCACAGGACAGGCAAGTCTGATCACCATTTCCAGACTTGGAAAACTATGTCATGAGATCTTCATTATAAAAGATCCCATACAATATCAAAAGATGCCTTATCACAATGCAATGGACACAGAGCCAAAACAAACACAAAGTATATAAAAGCAAATTCCTGACAAAGCAAAAACTGAATTAAAGTTTGTAAGAATGGAGTAGGGAGGGAAAGAAAGGAAGAATCATACTTGCTAGCTCAAGCCACATGCATCTATACAAAACTACATCAGTTTAGTACAGGAAATCATTATTTCCTTACTGGGTTTTAGTATTTCTTTTAAATGTTGAAAAGATGTTGCAGAGAAGGGTGATTATGCTCTGCCAAAAGAAAAAAAACCAAACCAACAAAGTTAATGAGTTTAATGGCACAAAGATTATTGACAAGTTCAAATCCTGCTGATGAGCTGCAACCAGTTTTCATGTCTCTCTGCAAAGAGTTCAGTGGTCAGAAACAGGCCAATAGCTTTTCCCAGTTTCTGCTCAGTCCAACAGACTATGAATACAGTTAGATACATAATGCTTTATGTCTGCTCAGGGGGAAGCTGACAAGACATCAGCACTGTACTAGGCTCCCTTGGTGCCATGGCACAATTATGGATCAGAGCTCCACCGCGCCAGATGCTGGACAAAGACTAGGTGCAGTACAGAGTGAGCTCAGCGCTTGAGCCAACTTGTTCCAAGGTCAGCACTGCCTTCACAAGCTCTGAGTGGTCTGCAGCCATTTCAATAAACGGGCATGCAATGGGAGCAGCGTTATCGAACACATAACTTCTGTCCCTACTCATACAGAAACTTTCTCCCTCTTTTCAGTCCCCTTTGGGTGGAAAAGTTCATTACTCTGGACCCTGAACAGGAACTAATGCCACACGTCACCAAAAATGCATATGAAGACAGAAATACTTAGTTTCATTGTTGTGACAACAGCAAAAGTGATTAAATTTGAGACAAATTTAGCGAATTAGTATTTCTGCATCCTCTTAACCCCCCTGCCTTCTTCATCTGCACATTACAAGAGGTATCACCACCATACCCAGATAACCATGACAGCGACTCTAATGCATCCCACAGCGCCCCGGAAGAGCTGATACACATACGGAAACAACAGGAAAAGCCTGGAAGAGTCATAATGCATATCGTGACCAGATTTGAATCAACTGATTCATCCCAGTAAGAAAAGAGTTTTTATTTGGTCTTCTATGAGTGGGCACACAAGATTTAAGAACAAAATCTGAATATACTAGGAAGCAGGTTTATATTTTTAAAGTAAGTACGAACAAAGTATTAAGAAGATCAAGTAGTGATTATTTCACTGTTCCCAGAACTAATACTGCAAATAGAACTTTAAATGGAAGTCACATTTGCTGATAAATTCTACACAGTTTAATTAGTGACAAAACCCCCAAAATAACCACGTAGCAATTTATTTACTTGTAATGTGCTATTTTCGCAGCTACTTCAATAAAATGTTGCAGTGTCAAGTATAACACAGCACTTTCACTACTGTCAATCCGTATGAATTTACCTTCCTAGTTCAAAAAAATTCTAAGTGAGCACCTAAACTGCTTTTCTCTCTAGTGCCTAGGATGTTGTTAGTAATTCTGTCCTAACCAAGATCCCTTTCCTGCATTAGATAAAGCCTGACTGTAAATGTTCTGCCTGCAGATCAGTGCCTCTATTCAGGTCATCCTTGCAAAAATATTAATCCAGTGAGCATGTGGCTTCCTCCAGCCAACTCCTGCCATTGCCTGGAGGAGCTCAGGATTGCAGAGCTTAACCTTTGATATGAAAATGGCTGCAATTCACTGTTATTAGTGCATGGGCGCATCGCTCCTATTAGGCGGTGAGGTACTGCCTACAGCAAGATACATCTGTTTCTAGTCATAAAGCAGGATTTACTTCATGCTGAAGCCAACTGCCACTCCGATACTACACCAGGCCAGAGATGCTTTAAGGCTACACTTCAGCATCCCCTGCTTTTGTCATCTAATGTATAAATGGCAATTTCTGCTGGGGGGCAGTTTACTTGATATGACATACTTCCTGCAGATTGCCTCTGCTTTACTTTCAGACCTTATATAAACGCATTTTAATATTTTCAGTGATTCTTACATGATTCTATTTGACTCTTTTTTAATGTTAGCTAAATGCTTGTAAAAAGCTGCTGGAGAAATGGATCACTTCAGTGAGTTCCAGCTGAGGGGCAAAACTTATTTCTGCTTCTTTGGATATAGAAATGGTCTTAAGCACCGATGCTTATGACAACATCCTTGGCAAGCAGGGCAAGAAAAGACCAAAACCAAGGTCAGTGTATCACTGTCTTTTAAATAGTGACTACCAAGAGCCCTTTCATAGCCCCGTGTATTAAAATACTGCAGCTAACGCCTACCAGCTCCACAAACCCTAAATCCAGTGCAGCCAGAATGGACTGCAGGCGGCTTTTCACCCGGGCTCTGGAGGTGGGAGCTGGGAGCTGTTTGCAATGGCTGCAGCTCCCTCTCCTGGTGAAAAGCCAGAGCCAGGGAGACCCAGTACCTCCCCAGAGGTGCTCACAGTAGCTCTGTGACAATGAAAACAAACCGATTCTAACAATTAGTTGTGGAATTTGGTAAATAAACTCCAATTAATTAACCAGGGAAGAGTAACAGTATTGGAAAGGCAGGTGACTCCAAGCAGAGGCAATCGGGCTCTTGGTACTTCTGCTTTGCGAAGGGAGCAGCTGTTTTCACTGGGAAACAACTGCTGAAAGGTCTCAGCAATTTTAAGTCATAAAGACTTCTTAGATTCATAAAAGCCTTCAAACACAAAACCTGAAAATATCTACAAATTTGCACATTTGAAGGAAACAGCAAAAAAAAAAAAAAGCCGATTCGGCACACGAGAACTAGAAAACCGTTTATCTGAAGTCACTAAAGATAGAACTGCAAAGTTGTGAATGAGGACATTTGGCCTAATGAAGTATGAACAAATAATGAGGTCCAGAAGCATTAAACTAGGCTTGTAAAGAATTTTAATAATCATTATTGATGCTGACTACTACTAACGTCACCAAGTTTCCGTGAAGGCTGTATGATGAAGTTTCTAAGAAAAAGGAGCCAGACAGAAGGGCTTGCTGTGTATTCAAACAGCTCTGCAGAGAAGGTGGCACAAAGGCCAGGTCGCTTCTTTCCAGTTTGAGATACTTAATATTCAAATAGATTTTAAAACAGTAACTTTGCCTCACTCTGTACTACTTTCTAATTATAGCCCAGATAGATGTTTTCATCTACACTTAAGGCCCCCTCACAAGTTGGGAAAGGCAATTTAGCCTTTTGTATCTCATCTTTAACACCTCATTTATTACTAAATATCTAATTTTTGAATGACCCGGGTGCTTCTGCAACAACAGCCTTCTCAGCAGCTGTAGGCAATTGCACAGATTCATCACGATGGTGACAGAAAGAGCCTCGGTGCTGCTGGCAGTACTTTGTGCTGCCATCTGTAAGAGCCCAGCTCAAGAGCAACTTCAGGATTCCCCGCTCTCCATAAAAGGAAGGTACACAGTGCAGATGTTAGGAGCTGAACCTCTGAACATGCTGACTGGGCTTCTTGTCAGAGGGCTCCCTGCTAGCTGATTAATGGAGCAGCATTAACATGAGCCATGGTGCTGACCACAGAGTGGGATGGCAGCCCCAAACTGAGGATCCTGTCAGTGCTGAGAGCCAGGAGAGGTAAACTTAGATCCCAGCAGAAGTGCACAAAAAGCACCATTTCCTACAATCATGGGCTGCTGCTACAATTGTGCATTTACAAAAAATATTTTAAAAAAAGATGGAGATCTGGCTTTCTACTTTGAACATCACTTCACTCAGCTCAGTAAAGCATCATCAAGCCAAAAACTAGCACTCACATTAAAAGTCTAAATTTGAGCAAAAGAGCAAACAACTAAAATTATATACAATGCAACCTGGAGTTTGGGAAAGCAGAGAATATGGTTAGACCTTCTACTGATCTTAATACAATTTTAATCAACACCTTCTCTACACTTCAACGTGTCCGTCTCCATGCGAATGCTCCAGTTTGGCAGCGTGTGATGAGGAGAAGAGGCTGAGATCTCTCTGCAGTTGACTATCTAACAAGTTGGGATTCAATCTGGGAAGAAGACTGGCTTGTACTTCCCTGGTTTTCTTTAATATCGAAACATACTATATTTAAGAAAGTTTCAACATGCAGAAGTGACTCAGTTCCCAATGGTAATGGGACGTCTTACTGATGCTGCAATTTTTTTTCTGCCTTTCCTCTTTAGTTCTTCTACTCTTTATTTAAAAACTTGCAGTCTCTACTGTTTTACAGCAAAAATTGTTTGTAAAGCAAGAATTGTGCTGATCACATCAAAACTCATTAATTTAACTTGTTTTTCCATTATTAGCACCATCTGAGCCTGTTGAAAGCCTTAACCAGGGCTTTAATTTTTCCACAGAGAGCTTTAAATTAATTAGTGGTTTACATGCTAACAAAGAATCTGATACATTCATAAATCAATCTGATGCAGAAGGATTACCAGAGGGTGGAAACCTATTCAGCAGGGACCTCACATTCACTTAACATGGTGGGTTTTTAACAAAAGGGTGCAGGTGTGAAATAGACGGGTACTGGGAAGAGCCCATGATAATCACTTTGCATCACTTAAAGACACAGCAGGACACATGGTAAATCAGAGCCCTGGGCCCACCCTAAGTGAAACCCATGTAGATATAAAAGGCCATATCATCCACTTTAACCTTCACAGCCAAATTGCCAGAGTGCTACAATTTCTTTTGTGTAGGTTACAGGCCACTGAACTGATGGAAAATAGAGCAGAATTAAAGGACTCAGAAGCAGAAACACAAACAAATCAAGCATAGATGAAAATAAAAACAACAACATTTTTCTAGGTAATTATTAAATGAACCCGTCATCAAAACATAACATAACTGCATACACATTTTCTCCTGCTTCTCCTAACCCAGCACTGCTTACTATTAAGAAAATTTCACAAACTAATCTATGCTTTACCTGGTCTTGTTCTGTGTTGTAAAGGTCTAAACTAATGGACTTAGCATTACCAAAAAAAAAAGGCAGACAAGAGACTGATGACTAAAGCAGTTTTCAATCTTTAGTGTTTAGAAATACACTTGAGGTCTCTTTTGCAAGCTGCTTGTTTTAATCATGGGATTGTGTCACCACAGACACCTGCACAGTCTCCAGCAAACGCTGTAAGATCCACACACACACACCCCCCCCATGCTCATCGCTGTCTTCGTAAAAAGGTAAAATACCCCTTGTGAGTCACAAGGGTTACATGACTAAGGAAAGTGTGACCATGCATGCTACGGAATTAAATGCCATAAGCGACAGGAAGAGCCACCTGACAATTTAGGCTCAGTGCTGCTGGAACTTTTAGTAGGTGGATTGGCAGTAAGTAATTGTGCATTTTGATAATGAATAATCAATACTTATTGATGGTTGTTCATTCAACAAAGAACTAAAGAAAATGAAATACAGAAAATTAATTAAATAAATTAAATACTGACAGGTATTTATTCAGTTCTCCTAATTCAAGTAATTGATAAATACGTACTCACTCAACCCTATACATGAGACCTCAGATTTTACATATAATCATATGGAAGAATCATAATACATATTGTTTGTATATTTTTGGTGATAAACCAATATGTACATTTTTGTCATCTTCAAATGTAGTACTTTCATTCAATCTTCTACAGTACCTTCCAGTAAGTAGCTACTTCCAATAATATATCAGTCATGAGAAATGTAACTCTTGGACATGTCAAAATCCACACTTCTTCTACCACATAGCATGCCCATGGGGCAGAACACTGGCATCACACACAGTCCACACTGCCTGATCCTCACCCTCAGGAAAATGTCTCCTCATAAGCATGCACTTCAGCAACACACACCCTCTATGTTATTTATGCAGATGTAAAAACTCACTTTTTGAGTAAAGTTACCACAGCATACGGAGTTCCTACAGCACGTGTTGTGTTTTTGTGCCATTATGATGTTATGTGTGCACTTTCCTCACTGCAGTGGTTCCCTGACACTGCGTGAAGTTGAGCATCAGAAGTCTTTCCTACTCATCACTTTCAAGGACCACTGATACAAAGACAGCAGGGTATGGCACATGCTAACTGACAGCCCCCTGTGCAGAAAAGCAAAGCCTGAACAGCATACTCTCACCTTGATTGGTGTGGGGAAGATCATGGGAAAAGGTATCTATGGCTTCCTCAGACTGTGATAAATAGGTGCCAAATGGGACACACACAGGACAGGGCAAGCCCACACTACGTGTCACTCCAGCACTTTTCTGGTTCAAAAAGTGTTACTTAGTGCCATGGTCTAGCTGACTGTGGTGATGTTAGGTCATAGACTGGACTTGATAATCTTAGAGGTCTTTTCCAGCCTCAATAATTCTGTGATTCTGTTTCACACATGAGGACAGAGGGCACACATACTGCTGACTCTGCTCACTCTAAATACAAGTGGTGACATAACATGGTCATCTCTTACCCTCATGACCTACATATGACTACAAAACCCAAATAAAATCTATGTTTTGAAAGCAGCAAGAGATGCTAGCGGGGATTAAATGAGCTGCTGTCCTACAAAAGGCTCATGTGATGCTTTGCACAGTTCCCAGGGGAGCAGTGTGGCAGCAGGGCCTCTCATGCCCTCTGCCCAGCATCACACTCCCTATAAGAAATGCTCCCCATGAGACAGAGTGAGGCCTTGAAGGTGGCACTGAAAGTGGCATGTGCTGTCATCTGTGCTCTTCAAACGAAGGAGTTGGTTCACTGAAACCCTTCCTGCCAATCTAAATAGCACAAGCACCAAAAAAGAAAACAGGAGTGAAGGCAGTTTAGCTAATTAGTGATTAAATGAAGCTGTGGGCTGTCATTGCCGGGGGTCTGCAGGGGGTGCCAGCCCTTTTATCTGCTGTCACAGCCGGTGACAGCACAGCAAAAGCCCTTGGGCACACTGCAGCCGGCTGGTACCGCTGCCCAGTGTCCTCGCTGGGAGCCCCAGAGGAGTTCATGCTCTCTCAGGGGGGAGGAGGCGCGTCCATCACACCAAAAAGAGCAGCACATGAGATTCAGCACCCTGCGGGCATGCTGCTGCCTGCCAGCACTTCTCCAGAGGAAGCCCTGCTGTTTGCCAAAGGCTTTCCTGGCTCTGAATCTCTCACCGTGAATCTTTGTAAATTATTTGCTCCAGAGCTGGTACGTGCTGCAGGCTCTTTGCTGTACCCCGAGAATGCAGCCAACACCGGGTACTTCCTCCCTGCCCCCCTCCCATGTTGAAATACTCTATCTCCTGGACCCTCACTGCTCTCATACTGCTCACAGCCAAGCAAGTTCATTAATGTTAATTAATGACTGCTGTGTTTCACATTAAAATCACCAGTTCTGAGCACTGAGACACAAAGAAGTTTCCATACATCAACATCTTCAAAGCTATTGTCTCTGCGGGTGCACTCGTCCTGGACTGTACTTGCAGGCTAATTGTGGAAATTATCCCTTGGGGAAGAGAGGAAAAAAGTACCTAATATTTACCTTGGTGAAAAGATTGTGCCCCTGGAGAGCTACCTGTCACAGATCCTGAGGGGCAGCAACACTCAGCCTCTCAACAAATTATAGAGAATTACACGCAGGCTAGCAAGGCTATGCGATTAATCCCACAATCCCATAGTCAAAGGCGTAAGAAGTTTCTGAGCCTCCCAAGATGTGACCATGAGGTGGGTGCCCCATGAGGTGACAGTCTTATCAATAACAGAAGTTAATCATAATCAATATTGCTCATTTCATAAAGCCTTGGATGATCCCACTAAGTATATTTTACACTCAATATATTATTTCTGTGTCTCCAAGGGAAAGCCAGTTCAGAGAAATGAAAGGAAGTATTTTAAAGGGAGTAAACAGCTCTTCCCAGATTTTGAAATTTGTTTGCCCTGAGAACAAAAATGAAACTGCAAATCCAGTGCCCAGTCTGTGCTGCTCCTTCTCAGGCAAAATTCCTCACGGAGGCAGCAGGAGTTTTATCTCAGTCACAGACTCTAGGACTGTGGCTTAACCTCATAAAATTTTGTTTCTCAATTCCTCTAGGACTTCTGCCCCGACATAAACAAAACATTACCCAGTGCCAGCCTTCCTGACTGCTTAAACCCTGTCTCAAAGTCTTCTGGTGGCCATCCCAGCCACACTGCTACTCAATGGGAACACACATTGGGATGGGAAAGGGCAGCACTTAAAACCACATTGGAGCCCTGGGGCAAATCAGCAATATCTGCCTGAGCAAAACCTACTCGTTTCCTTCCCTTCACTGCAAAGCATTCAGAGTCTAAGAGCCCTTGCTGCAGCAGATCCCCTGCCCCAGCAGAGAGCCCCACAAGGCACCATTATCTCTGCTGGACCCGTGTGGGGCAATACTTCTGTGATTCTCCCACCTGCCACTTAGGTCCCCCCAAATCTCATTTTACTGCACAAATCACTAACAGTTATTTATAAAACTGAGAGATTTTGAGGACCCTACATCACACAGCTAACAGAATATCTGCTTCCCAGAGACCCTCTACAGCTTCTCCCTCCTAACTCTAACTTCAGGCCAAATTCTTTCACAGCCAGCTATGCAACTCACTCAGATCAGCAGCAGTTTCACAAGTGTGCTGAAGAGGACTGAGTTTAGGTTTCAGCTGGTCTGCTTTATCCCATGGAATCCTAAGACATTTTATCTGAAGGCAGGGACAAACAAACTCCTTAACAGATGGGAAGAGTTCCTTATATATTAAGTAATTAAGCACACTCAGCACATAATGGCTCCTGCAGAAAATTGTTTTGAAGAGATAAGGCATTCTATAAATTGAGATACTCAGTTAACCAAACCTCTGCCATTTCAACTTCTGCTCAGAAGCCAAATATCACAAACTGCTACACAAGAAAAGAAGATACAAGGTGCATTACATTATTTACCATAGTATCAGACTGAGGGGTTTTTAAGCTTCCATGCTTGCATTCCTCCCTTTTTCTGCAGTTGCCTGAGATTTCAGCAGCAAGAAAATCTACTGCATTTTGATCTGAAATTGCCATGCTGTGCTTGCCTTGCTTCCAATTCTTCTAAGCACCATTAGCAGGGAAAAGAGAACAGCTTTTCTCCACCACAACTTTTCCAAGGCAGCAAAGACAGAGTCTTGAGTTTCCTCAGATTTATGAATACATCATTGGCAACCCATCATTATGTGCAAGACAGCCTTAAATGCTGTAACCATCTTCTACAAGACAAAGCCATACCTACAGAGGGCCTGAAGCAGTAAGACAAGAATTGCAAAGCAGCAAGTTGCCTCAGCTTACCATTGCTCCTTCACTTTTACTTTGTGCAACTTCTCGCTGCAGTCGAGCCACAGACAGCTTCTCCCTATGGAAAGAAAAGCATATGAATAGCAGTTCATTTTCCATGGGCGATGAGAGTGCACCCCTTCCCCTTTGGGGTGCCATGCCTGCACATCGCTCCGGTAACCCTCCTGGCAGGCCCTGCTCGCCTCACCATGTTTCTCCACAATGTTTAGTGGCTCCATTATTGTTTCATTTAGTGTCACTTTGACAGAGCTGTCAATAAATCAACTCAATCTAAACATCATTTGCTCCATTCAAACAACAAAGTAGCTCATCATGCTGGCATTATGGAAACAGACCTCACAAATCAAATCGTGTTATTTATTTGCCTTGCATGTCAGCTTTATTCATAGTATTGTTTAGGTTGGAAAAGACCTTCGAGACCATCAAGCCCAACCATTAACCCAACTGCCCAAGCCCATCGCTAAACCATGTCCCTAAGCTCTCAATCTACATGACTGTTAAACATGTCCACTGATGGTGATTCAGCTCCCTCCACAAGTAGCCTGTTTCATGGCCTGACAAGTCTTTAAATTAGTAAGTTTTTCCTAATACCTAACCTTTAAAAGACAGTTATATTATCAACAAAAGATGAAATTTTAAGACACCTACGCTATTCCTAAACATACTGTGATGCAGTTTGTAGCTACTGAATTACTAGATCTTTTTTTCATTAGCCTTTTCTCATGTAAGTTCCTTACCCAAATATTTGCTCAATTCAAGTAACAATTAATTTGCTTAACTAAGGATCTAGTGACCACTACATGCTTTCACCTGAAAAGTTGTAAGGTGGGTGAATATGAGCCAGCAAGGTGCCCAGGTAGCCAAGAAGGCAAATATCATCCTGGTCTGTATTAGAAACTGTGTCCAGCAGGAGCAGGGAGGTGATTGTCCCCCTGTACTCAGCACCAGTGAGGCCACACCTTGAGTACTGAGTCCAGTTTTGGGCACCTCAGCACAACGGAGGCATCAAGGTGCTGGAGCGAGTGTAGAGGAAGGCAACAAAGCTGGTGAAGGGCCTGGAGAATAACTCTTATGAGAAGAAAAGGAGAGAGTTGGGACTGTTTAGTTTGAGAAAGAGGAGATCAAGGGGAGACACCTCGTAGCTCTCTACAACTATCTGAAAGGACATTGCAGAGATGTTAATGCTGGTCTCTTCTCACAAGTAACTAGTGACAGAACCAGAGGCAATGGCTTCAAGCTTCAACATGGTAGGTTTAGATTAGACATCTGGAAAAAATTCTTCATGGAGACAGTGGTCAGGCACTAGAATAGGCTGCCCAGGGTGGTGGTTGAGTCACCATCTCTGGATGTGTTTAAAAGTCACTTAGATGCAGTGTTGGGGGATCTGGTTTGGGAGTGAACTTGTATAGTGTTGATGGGTGGACTCGATGATCTCAAGGGTCTTTTCCAACCTGAATGATTCTATGAAAGGAGAAAAAATAGCATTTTAGTGTATGGAGAAAAGGTATTTGACTTTCATGGGGTTTGGATTGGGAAAACATAAGGCTTTTTAAAACGGTGCATAGTGAGAAGACAAGGGGAAATGGTTACAGACTTGAAGAAGGTTACAAACTTTCTTTCCTGTGAGGTTGGCAAGATGCTGAAACAGGTTGCCCAAGGAACTTGTGGCTGCCCCATCACTGGAAGCGCTCAAAGCTAGATGCGATGGGGCCCTGTGTAATCTGATCTAGTGAAGGTGTCCCTGCTTATGCAGTGGAGTTGAACTAGATGATCTTTAAGATCTCTTCCAGCCTTAGCCATTCCATGATTCTATGTGACCTGCCAGACCCAAACAAGGGAAGGTGTTGCAGGAACCAACCCCAGCAGAAGGGGCATGAGAAGAGAGGAACTACTCCAGAAGCTCAGCAGAGCAGAAAGTACTTTACAGAACAAGAGGGACCTAAGCAACCTACCATAATTTTAAAAGGATCTAACACAAACATAGACACTTTTTCATTCAGACTGCTTATCGAGAAAAGTGTCTAGTTTTGACAGAAAAACACCCTGCAGAAACATCAGAGGAATTTATCAGCACACGAAGAATTTGTCAATACACACCATAATGTAACATTTGCAGATAAATATATTGTTTAAAAAAGATGATTAGCTTTGAAACTTCCAACAAAAGGATTTTTAAAATCAGAATACACCCATTTTCAACTTTGAAGTTTTCAATTTACTTGTGTTTTGCCCAGAAATGCTACTTGGTCTCACTGGAAAGACAGACCTGTAGCACTCAAGTGCAGCACCTGGGACATTTACATTCTCTGCCCCACTGCCTATTCAGTGTAACATAAAAGTGTGCCAGCAGCTCAGGTCTGCTGAGAAGAGGCAGTGGGCAGGCAGCTCTGTAGTAGAGGGCTGGCAGGAGGGCTAGCAGGACCATTCTCATGTTGGTGGTGAAGTGATCCAGCCACAAACCCACCAGCCACACTGCCTGGCTTCCTCAGATATCCCCAGTGCAGGAAAGCAAACCCTGCTGTGCTCCACAGTGAAGGATACAAAGTCTTGAAAACACACAGATTCATTTCCTAGCTCTCTTGTCAAAAGCAGGGGCAAGAAACTCCTGTCCTTCAAAACCTTGTAAAGGTGCCCAGCCAGGGCAGAGGGAGGACCCACTGGCCAATGGTATTCACAGCCACCATAGCCAATCCTGTCACTGACAGGGTCACTCTCACTCACAATGAAAAAATAAATGTTCTATGACATTTTGTTCCTGATCTTGCAGTAAAAGCGGCCTTTAAACCACTTCTCAGGAACATTTTCCGCAAAGGAAGAAGATCTGCATGTACCTGCCCAATTACTGCAGGAATGCCAGCACTCACATCACCCAGCCATAGACCACTGCATGCCCACGTCACTAAACCAAACCCCACTCTCCACTTCAGTAGAAGAGACTGTATTTAAGTTAAGTGTCCCTAACAGTCACCTGCCCCAGACACTTGCTGAACCCTTAAAACACTTTCTTGTCAGCCAGCCAATCACAAAATCACTCAGGTTGGAAAAGACCCTTGAGATCATCAAGCCTAACCACTAAACCCTATCTTTAAACCACATCTAAACAACCTTAGATTGACCCAGACTGACTGTATGACTTGGTCTAGGTGATCCTGCTGCGGCAGGGGGGTTGGACTAGATGATCTTTTGAGGTCCCTTCCAATCCCTAATGATGCTATGATTCTATGATTCTATGAACCTTTAAACACATCTAAGGCACATCCCCGAGCCACCTGTTTCAAGGCCTGACTACTCCTTCGGTAAAAAAAGTCACATTTGTGTTGCTCCAGGATGGTATCATGATCCTCTTTTGCCCATCTTAAGAACTGCTGACAATGGAGAGAGGCAGCACTGATGGCAGCAGAAGCATCCTCTAAACACTTTCCAAAAGACACCTACTGCCCTCCCTCTTCCCTGCTCAGATACTATCGCATGGAAATTATAAAATTGCTTAATCCTATTTTAAGGATTTAGCTCATCTGCTGCAAATAGCCCATTGCAGTTTTGCACTGCTTCAGTGCCCTAATATGTTTTTCTGGAAAAAGCCAGCATACCCTTTGAGGGGGTTCTGACTTTTTAATTGCAAAACAAATGCCTAAAGGTATTTTATGAGAAAAGATGCAGGAAGGAAAAAAATAAACAAACCCCCTACCCCTGCAAATCACTCCTCCATACCCTCCTGCCAGTGGTCAGCACTGATTTATTTGGTTGTTCCTCCTGTATGAGGAATACTACTGCTTTCCTCCTTCCTTGTTACCTTTGACATGGGATCAGGTCTACATTTCTGGAATGCTAGAAGTTTATCAGAGTAAATTCCATTTAAGATCCATCTGCTAAGCAAGCTTCTCTTAGCTCTTCCCTCCCTTGGTGAGTATTCAGCTGAGTTTCAGAAGGAGATTCTAGGAAGAATTTTCCTAGCAAAGGACAGCAAAGACTGGCATCCTCATACTTTTATTTATAACACCACTGCAGCAGGGAATAGAACCAATTTTCAATAGAAGACAATGGAAAAGAAAACTGACTACCACGTATGACGAGAAAACAAGCAATAGTTGGTATTGAAGACCATCTGTTCCAACAGTGTCTAAAAATAAGTCAACTTTGAAGAAAGCAAACCCTGCTCCCACTTCAAACGGGTCTCAGAGCATCTTGTCCCTCCCATCTGCATTTCCCGGGTACAGGAGCTGGGCACTAACAGACAGACCTCTACAGATGGTTACCTTTACCTAGGCAGGATGCTCAGCAGAGGCTCAGCACACTTCTGGACCACAGTCATCCCCAAGTGCATCCTTCATTTCTGATGCACTTGGCCCATCACCCAGAGCAAAACATTTCCCACCACCTCTGTTTGAAAATACACTGGAATAACAGGTGGGAAATGTGGTCAGAATCCCATTACAAGCCAACAGCATTTAACACCAATTTGCAGTGTTAGAAGTTTTCATTAAGACACATGGCAAGAGAGAACAGGGCCCTTCATATCTAAGCACAACCAAGCAGACCCATTTGTTACTCCCAACCATCTCAGGCAGTTTTGATTAAGACTTAAGACCTTCGGGGACTATTCTGAGCCCCCGCTTTGTATCACGATGTTACAACTGGAGAATCATTTTCACTACAACTGAGCTGCAAAATGAATAAGCTTTGAGCTGCTTCAGCCTTTCAGATGCTTCAAATGCAAAGAATATTTGACACGGAGCTTCCAAGTTAATCTCATTTTTTTAATCTTTGCTTTTAAATAGGAAAAAAAAAAATCAGTAACATTACTTTGTTGCTATACAGTTTTATTTATTTTTAAACAAGCATGACTCATCCCTATAGCATGATTAATTAACAAAGCTGTTTAGTGACTACAGCCAACCTGCAAGAAAACAAAACCTTCTCTGAGGATTTAAAAAATGAAAGCACGTTCACTGAGCAGTTCTCATGTTCGCATTTGAAGAACTACCAAATGATAAAAGGTTTACAGAAATGCTCTTTGAAAGCTCAGTTTATGCTCTTAAGTTTGAATATTGCCATTGTAAGTGGCAAAATTCCCAGCCAAGGACTTTGCAAAGAGATAATTAAAGAAGCCAAACAAGGATTCAATTATATCCTTTCCAGATGGAACCCAGCACATAAGTATTCACTGTGTGGATGGAAGAGAGATACATTTCAAGTCTCAGTATCACTAGCAGATATTGCAGTGGCTTGTTCTAGAAACAACAGTCTGAGGAAAGCTCGTTTAGTACAAAAAAAAACAGAAATGTGCTAAAAAATCCTGCAAATTCTGAACTCTCCTTAAATTAAAATTTCTCCTTCACTCTCCCTTCCCATCAGTTCGACTCACAAAACTATCAGACAAAAACCACTGGATCATATGCCAGCAACCGCCAACACACACAGCTCGAGGCTTCACTATAGAACTGTGCCTGCTACCGGAACTTCTCCCAGTCCACAGGGATAAAGTGGGGACTGCACTGGATTCTCAAGTCCCCATCTACCACACAATTTCGAACACACAATACTGTTCCCGATCTGGTAACAGATATTCTCAATCAAGTAACACAGTAAGAGCTACACTGGATGCCTGAAAGACTCCCTTTTTGCTTAGTTCTCCTTCTTCTTGTTGCTACTTTAGAGTGACACATCACACTAAAACACTCTGGCACTGAAATTCAGCTTCCCAAACTGCGAAAGAAGATTTTAATTTTCATTTTGAAACCTCAGATTCAGAATCTCCTAGATACAGGGCTTTGCTTCCCATACCAAATGCATAAAAGTATTACTTCTGGAAAACCAGTTATGAAAGAAAGATTCCCTTACAATGTGCTGAATTATGTCCATTTGCCAAGATTGCAGTCATACAGGATCAGGATATATTTTCAATGGTAAATAATAATTTTAAGTTTCAATGACAAAAAATAATATGGTTTTAATGAAGAACACAATCAAAACTCAAAAAGAATGGAGAACATTTTAGTAACACTGCTAAATCTGAGCAGAGAGAGACAAGCCCAGCTTCCTTCAACTCATGCTTTTCCAGGGAAGTTTCCCATCCAAATGCTGACCAGGCTTGACCCCACTGAGTCTATGAGATCTGACAATGGAGCAGCCAAGGGTGGAACAGCTGCACTGAACTAATGTGCCTCTTTCAGCTCCTATTGCGGTCACAGTGGTTAGTGATGCTGCAACCTTCCTTCCTACTGAAGATCACGTACAACGGAGGCACTGGGTACTTTATAAATGTCACCGTGGTGTGCACTTTGGAACTGGTCTTTCAGAGTCACAGTGGTTTAACTATATCCGGCAGTAAAAGAGTCATCTTGCAAAGAAATATTCATTGCAAATTGAAAGCCGAGCAAAGTATGAGCTTTATTTAATTATTTTTACAGTTATTGCTAAGACTAGAGTTACAATAACAGAAGTACTAATGCTGTCAAGAAGCAGAATAGATGGCATGAGGCAGCAAGGAAGAGGACCCTGTTTATTGCTAATTTATTTGCAATAAAAGATAAACACACATTAAACATAATTTACAATAAACTTCTCTCCTACAAGACATGATACTGCCAAACTCAGACAATCAAAACAGGTAGTAACTTATTTAAACTGAATTTTCATTCAGTGAGGAGAAAAACCCACCAAATTATAACTACACTCTGCATTGCAGATATCAGCAATGCCAGAGGCCTCTCGCCGATTTCAAGTGGACTTTCATATATAAGAAATTTGAAGCAGAAGTTCAATAAAGGCCATGCAGTCATTTTCCAGAAGCAACCAAAGACACCAAGATCAAAAGAAACACCATGGAAGAGGTCATAGGATAACATAGAGCTGAGTTCCATATCCTTTTCAGCAGGGGGAGGGCACAGAGGAATAGAGCAGGGGCAGAGTCTCCATTAAACAAACAAAAAGGTTGCCTTTGGGTAAGAAAGAGGGGCAGAGCCATGGCAAAGACATTAAAAAGGAAAAGTTTATCATGAGTCCACGGCAGATTATGATGCGATTGTTTCTGTGACAAATTACCCTCTTGGCACCAGCATGGCAGCCAAGGTCGACTGGGCACTTAGGACAGGAGAATTACTGTGCTCCACAATGTGCATGGGGGTCAGATGGAGATGCATTTTCAACAGAAGCATCTTCTCTCACAGTGACATTTATTGTTTTCCACAGTGAAATTATAGGAGCAAGTCTGCACACTTTAATGATTCGCTGGTATGTCAGATAACATTTCAAATATATCTATTTTTTTAATATTGGGGTGTTTCCTTCCAGTATTGGAGGTGACTGTACAACAGAGTCCACCACTCAAATTCGGTATACACTAGGGCCAACAGTATTTCACACAGTCAGAGAGGTCTAGGTCCACAATTTAAAATGTAGAGATGAGCTTTGAGATGCTTTTTAACCTTGGTAAAGTAGAAAAGTCAGCAAGTAAAGTGCAAAAGCTTTTTAAATGGAGACCTTTAAATAATGTTCATTAGTAACTGCCAAATAGTTAGTATTACAATAAATACAGCCATCAACCCCCCCCACCAGTTCCTTGACCAGACATGGAGATAGTATCAATCATTGGAATCAATGCAACCAAAAAAAAAAACAACCCAAAACAGTAAGAAAAGTTATTTCTTCCCCATCACAGGCACATTCCATTGTGGGATAGAAAATTAATGTCTGTGTGACACAACACCAAATCATCAAGATGATAATTATGAATTATACAAAGCAATCATTTTACAAATCTCCTGGAACATCTCACTTGAACCATTATTCTCAAGAAAATGCATTTAGTTGCAGTTCTTTTTCAGACATGTCCCTCTGAAGTCTTTCAGACTGAGATTCCAAGTGGAAGAAGAATACAGGAGGGGGTAAAACTGTATTTTTTTATGAAACACAAAAATGGAGGAAAAAGTTTAACATGCAAATCATTTCTTAAGCCTGCAGACAGTAGTGAGAGTTAATTACAAATTTATTTTTAAAATCAGCCCAAACAGCAGTGAATGGCAGTAGGCAAGGCAGCTAGTCCTGACTGTTGACATTAGTGCAATATCAAGTATGAAACATCAAACACCCAAATGCCAAGAAACACCAAGTCAACAGCTCTACAGGACTGAACTCCAAAATACATCTAAAGGACAGACTTTGATGTTATAATAGTCCCCGCCTTATGTAAATCTTGTATTTACTGAAGATCATAGGTAAGCTTTTAGCATGGCCAACTTCTATAAGGACTTACTCCTTGTTTAAACTTTTGATTTAATATATCCCCTAAACTACTAAAACACAAACTACAAATAAACACAGGATCTGTCAGACAAAATGTATTATTATTAAAAGTGGTACATTAACCATAAACTTCATTGCCTCTGTCCTGCAGTAGACACCGTAGGGTACCCAGCAAAAGCAGTGTGACAAATCGACACTGCTGTAGCTTGGAATTTCTTGATTTAGCAATTTTGATATTACATTAGCAGTAATATCTGGATTTAATGTTGTATTATTTTCGCTAAGCAACTGCAATCCAAAAAGCACACAGTGGGAATTCACACAATTAGGAAAGCTGCCAAGTTCTCAAAGACTCACCATCACGGAAAACTTCAATGTTCAATCAGGAAAAAAAAGAAGAAAAGGACTACTAGAAGGCAGTGTGGAATGCTTATCCTGCAAAAGAAACTTTAAATTATAACACAGCATCCATGGCATACACATCCCCATCTTTACTACAAGAGTGACTGCTTGCTCTTCTTTCCAGGTGCTACTTCAAAACACGTGACACAAATGAAAGCATCTGTTCAACGCAAGCCCTAAAGTGCTCTAAACTGGTATCAAATTTCTTTCTTGAGTATTCTTTCACAGCACAAGACCTATAGTTTGCACTACTCTGTTTAAAACAAAGTAGTGTTTATCTTCTTTTTTATAACCTCCTCAGAGCGACTGAATCATTGCTATGACCTTCCAGCACAGGCCAGTGTGGAAACCAGATTTTACACTGCCACCTTTCCCTTCTGGTACACAATGAATTCACCTGATCCTCCTGCAGTAATATAAGGTCCAGGAGCTCCATTTCTTTAACTGAGATGATAAAGCAGAAAGACAGGTTGCTGAAAAACCCTTCAGTTTAGCTTGATAGTGCAGCTGGGTTCAAAGTGGATAATGAAAGAGCATGGGGTCATTGCTACTTGACAGTTTGGCCCATGGGAAACAGACAACAGTTTAAGCCACGACCTTCTACCCTCCGATTTCCAAGACACACAACTGCCACTCTTTGTTTTGCATGCCCACAAGATGGTTTTTTTGGTCCTCATCCACAAATACACCTGCTCTCATTGCTGGAAGTACCAGAGTCAGTGACATGTGGCTGTTCAGCAGAGCTGACACGGGCCTGGCAGCTCATCAGTTGCCAGCACAAGGAAGATGCTGCTAAAGCAGCTGGGACTTTTTTTGAAAAGAGTCAGATTTTGATTTCTGTGACCCAGTGAAATTGAAAGCAAGAGCAGAGATGTAAATAGGGCCACTCTCTCTACATCAGAATATTATTTAGTGCACTGTCAACAAAGAAGGGATACAGCAAGGACTGGAAAGAAACCACACTGTTTGAGGGCACTTCTCACGTCTTCCTTTCTTCACCATGTCATTCAGCACTTTGCTCTCCTCTAAATTTAAAACCAGTAGGTTGTGCTCACCATCGCCGTCAGGGAATGTATCACTGTTTCTCTTCAGCTCGAGCCATGTCTTTCAGCTTGTGACCATGTAATTTCTGACTAAGTTGAGCCAAGCAGTTCTCTAGACTAGATGGAGTCTCAGTCCTTGTGTTTCTTGTTGGGATATTCTCTAGGGTTTAAAGTACTAGATCCTTATAGCACACACATTTATACTATTGTCATATAATAACTTGTTAACTTGTGTTTGCTTCTGTTATTTTTAAAATAAATAACTGGAACTCAGAAGACGTGTCCTGATACATGAAGAATTCCCTGATTCTGACCCAATCAGAACTAGTAAAACCTGAATGACTTCAGCTATTTCCAGCAAAAGTCAGTAGCTTTTCTATCTAAGCCTGGACTTAAGATGACCTTGAAAAACCAAAAAAGGAAGAAACAAGCAAACAAGGTTTTCGTTCTGCAAAGGACTTGGAAGTTGAGCTAACAAATCCTCTGATCACTGGTTGCTCATATATATTTTTTCTCTGGAGATTTGTCACATGGAGATGATGTGCTGTGGAAGTTCTTTTGAAAGGATATGCTATTCCCTGAAGAATTTTTAATGAGAATTTATTGCTCATGAAAGATTCAGGATTGGCAGCACTTCAGCTTTCAGTTAATGATCTTTGTTTATTAACATAAAATGCATCACGCTTAACAGGAGTGTTACTTTCCCAACTAAAGCATCAAAGCACAAAATCATTCTCACTCCTTCAGTCTCATCCCCTGAGGCTGTGTGAGAGGGTGCTAGCTGAAATTTATATGGTTGTCCTCTGTGAAAATGAAGTCAGAACCTTTGTTTCACATAAGGCTGAAAATCATGGAAACATATTTTCATAATCAAAATTACTCTGAGATAAACTAACAGCAAGAAATGGCAGCAGACTGCTATTACCTCTTTGTGTCTATTCTTCCATGCAAACCTTTTGAGGGAATCAGATCTTTCTTAGCCCTAACACCCTAATTGCTCTTGAATTCCATGAGTAACATTTATGCAAAGTGCCGATTCCACATGCTGTTAGTAAATTAGCACCTTCTGAAACTCAGTGCATTTGTAAGAGAGTAATGAAGACTACAGGCAACCAGGTCTGTAAACCAGAGACCTCAGAAACACACGACTCAGACACCTCTTGTCTTTCTACAGAAAAGGCAGACATGCATTCTTCAGAAGGACCAAATGCACAGCTGCAGAAAAGTGGGGTGTAAGGCACAAAGCCCAAACACACTGTTTTGGATACTAAGTCCAGCACAATGTGGGTTCTAAGTTCAACCAAACTCTTAGATCTCACCACTTACTTCCTAACCAGCCTTCATTTTGCTCTGCCCAAGTGATACAATCAGGCCTCATTGTTTGTGTGGATGTTTAGAGAGATTTCTCTCCCCATTCTCTGCAAAGCTGTTTGGTTTAGCTTTTACAATTCAAAGATGGTATCAGATTTTGCTTCACTACTCGTTGATCTCTTACCTCTGTTTTCCACTCCTTTGTTCCTAGATCATCACAACACATTCCTGGTATTCTCTGTAATCTCTTTTCTAGGGAGTGTTACCCAGTCTGATGTGGTCCTTTATTCATCTATAAAACTTTCGGTTTTTGTTTCTCCTCCTACAGGCTGCACTTCCTATGTCTCTTTTCAATCTGAGCAAGATTTGTTGTACACACCATAACCTTCTAGTTGTCACTTGTGTCCTGTTCTAAGCAAACAATAAAATACCTTGGAAAAATCACTCTCATTTTTTTTTTGGATAAGGAACAAAATCAAAGTGACTTTATCCTGTTTCACTAACAGGACTCTCTCTCTCTCTCAACTTTTTGTCTTTATACAACTGTTCAATATTTAACTATCCAGGCACAAATCTCTAGCAAATCAGCCATGACTTTCCATTCAAAGAGAAAATACAGAAGAGAATCAAAGCTGTTCAGAAAGTCCTTTACTGCTTAAATGGGGTTTTTTTTTGTGGGTTTCTTATAATTTCATTTTGCACTCTCAAGAATAAGAGTATTTTTGTGTTAAGACCCAGAAATGCTGCTCAGTCAGGTGAACACACTTCTTCTGGGGCCTGTCTCCACTTGAAGGTCAGAGGCGGCTGAAACCTGGAACAGGCCCCTGGAGTAACATTTTCTGCTGCAGCCCATATTTGCTTTCCTCTACCAATTCACTCGAGAGATGAGAGAGTTTCTTTTCGCATTATTTTGTGGGAAATCAAATGAACTGAACTGCGAGATGCCACATACACCTTTGAGTACAGCAGAAGAACAAGTAGGGCTAATTTCCGTGAGCATTACCTGCGCACCTCTAGACTGAGCTTTGGGCCAAACAGACTTACAGAGCAGTAACCTGGAGCACTTGGTACTCAGAAAATCACCAAAATGGGTCAAAGTATATACCATGAGTATAGATACTCTCCATGCCAACAGAAAACATCCACAGCTCTTCAGTTTTACTTGTGCATATCCATTACCTCTGTTGTTAAAAGCATCAGCGTATTTACTCAATCATTTGATTTTATACTGTAAAAATAAATCCTGCTATGACAACAATTTCAAATATCCATACATGTTTTGTAATGTAATTGTAGACAAATTCTGCCAAGATCACCATCTGTAAAATTATCTGCTTTTGATAAAAACATAAAATGGATTACTCGTGCTTTAGGAGCATCAGGTTGTATAACGATGCATTTAGTGATGCAACAATTGGTTCCTGGGCCACCTGCAAACAGCCCCAGGCACCCATAGGTCCCTCACAGCAAGTACTCAGCATCAATACTCCCAGCAAGTGACAGACAAAATAAATGACAATTGTTTTCTCAGAGCATGTCTTAAACGTCTACATAAAATCTATCTTGGATGTATTGACGGCAGTAATTGCCACTTTTTGATTCAGGAATGTGATCCTGTTCAGTGACTGAGAATATTGGGAGAGAGAAGGTAATATATTGGAGGGGGGAAAGGGTTCTGGGGCAGGAATTGGCAGGGCTCATTCAGAGGGCTTTAAACTAGATTCGAAGTGGGGTGGGATAGTTGATGGTTGCGCACTAGGGGGACAGAGCTCTGGTCTTAATGAAAACCAGGTGGCCTTTCGGTGTCCTAGGATGAAATAGGAGCTTGCTCCCTAAAATGCCTGTACACCAATGCACACAGCATGGGGAATAAGCAGGAGGAGTTAGAAATCTGTGTCCAGTCAGGTGATTATGATCTGGTGGCAATTACGGAGACCTGGTGGGACAGCTCGCATCACTGGAATGTGGTCATGGACGGCTATGACCTTTTCAGGAGGGACAGATCAGCAAGGCGAGGCAGCAGAGTTGCTCTTTACTTGAGAGAGCAACTGAATTCTGTCCAGTGGCAAATGAAATGAGAGTTGAGAGTTTGTAGGTGCGAATGAAGGGGCAGGCTGTCAGGGGTGACACTGCCGTGGATGTCCATTACAGGCCGCCAGATCAGAATGAGGAAGTTGATGAGGTCTTCTACAGGCAGCTGACAGCAGCCTCACAGCTACAGGCCCTGGTTCTCATGGGGGATTTTAACTACCCTCATATTTGCTGGGAGACCTACTTAGCCAACCACCCACAGTCCAGGAGGTTCCTTAAGTGCACAATTCCTGATGCAAATGGTGGAAGAGCCCACTACGAGAGCAGTGCTGCTGCATCTTGTGCTCACCAACAAGGAGGGTCTGGTTGAAGCAGTGAAGGTTGAGGGCAGCCTTGCTTGCAGTGTCCACGAGATGGTGGACTTCGGGATTTCATGTGGCAGGGACAGAACAGCTAGAAGAATCACTACCCTGGACTTCAGGAGGGCCAACTTTGGCCTTTTCAAGCAATTGCTGGGGATATCCCATGGGACAGGCTACTGGCAGGTAAAGGGCCTCAGGGTAGCTGGTTAACATTCAAAGACGACTTCTTTCAAGCACAACACAAGAGCATCACAACAGGAAAGAAGCCAAGGAAGGGAGCCAGAAGTCCTGCATGGTTAAACACAGAGCTGCTGGGCAAACTGAAGAAAGCCTATAGGTCATGGAAGGAGGGGATGGCCACTTGAGATCATTGTAAGGCTCTAGTCAGAGGATGCAGGGGTACAATTAGGAAAGCCAAGGCCTCCTAGGAATTAAACCTTGCAAGAGAGGTCAAGGGCAACAAAAAGGGCTTCTTCAAATACATTGCAGGTAAAACTAAACCGAGAGGCAATGTAGGCCCCCTGCTGAATGAGGTGGGTGCCCTG
>VXBP01007878.1:1103464-1327851 GCA_013400115.1 Rhinopomastus cyanomelas
AAACTGAGGCAGTGTGGACTGGATGATTGGGTAGTGAGGTAGATTGTGAACTGGCTGCAGAACAGAAGCCAGAGAGTGGTGGTCAATGGGACAGAGTCTAGTTGGAGGCCTGTATCTAGTGGAGTGCCCCAGGGGTCAGTGCTGGGACCGGTCCTATTCAATCTATTCATTAATGACTTTGTCAAGGGAGTAGGGTGCACTGCCAGCAAGTTTGCTGATGACACAAAGCTGGGTGGTGTCACCAACAATCCAGCAGACAGGCTGGAGAGCTGGGCAGGGAGGAACTGAATGAAGTAAAACAAGGGCAAGTGTAGAGTCTTGCATCTGGGCAATAACAACCCCAGGTACCAGTATAGGTTGGGGACTGACCTGTTGGAGACCAGTGTAGGAGAAAAGGATCTGGGGGTCCTAGTGGACAGCAGGATGACCATGAGCCAACAATGTGCTCTTGTGGCCAAGAGGGCCAATGGCATCCTGGGGTGGATCAGAAATGGGGGTGGTTAGCAGATTGAAAGAGGTTTTTCTCTCCCTCTGCTCTGCACTGGAGCACATCTGGAGCATCGTATCCAGTTCTGGGCCCCTAAGTTCAAGAAGGACATAGAGCTGCTGGAGGGTGTCCAGCATAGAGCCACAAAGATGATGAAGGAGCACCTCCCTTATGAGGAAAGGCTGAGGGAGCTGGGTCTCTTTAGCTTAGAGGCGACTGAGGGGTGACCTCATTAATGTTTATCAATATGTGAAGGGTGAGTGTCAGGAGGATGGATCCAGGCTCTTCTCAATGTCATCTGGTGATTGGACAAGGGGCAATGGGTGCAAGCTGGAACATAGGAGGTTCCATATAAATATCAGAAGGAACTTCTTCACAGTGAGGATAACAGAGCATCGGAACAGCCTACCCAGGGTGGTTGTGGTCTCCCTCCCTGGAGACATTTAAAACCCACCTGGATATGTTCCTGTGCCATTTGGTCTAGGTGATCCTGGTGTGTTAAGGGGATTGGGCTAGATGATCTTTTGAAGTAACTTCTAATCCCTAAGGACTCTATGATTCTATGATTCAGACTGTATAAATCTCTGTGGATGTCAGTTTTGTGAAGACAGAAACGATGAAAGCTAGTAACAGGGAATACTTGTTTTTAAATCAGTGGTATTATAACAAATTTTCTTGGAAAAGGCTTTAAAGTGCTGGGTTTCCCTCAGTCCTCCCCCCAGGCTAGAGAATGTATTTCAGTATGCCTTAAAAAAAGAAGACAACATTTGAAGCCACATTTCACTATCTGAAAAAAAGCAGCATGCTGAAAATCATTTTGAGTATCCTTCAGCAGCCCAACACACAAATTCATATCGATGCTGCCTTACAGCAATAAAATCAGTTCCGTCCTAACAACACAATTGTTTCTTCTATCACCCTGTCTAAAGAAGTATAAAGTCAAAGGCAGTGGCCTCTGACTGATTATGTTCTGATTATGTTCTGGCTGATCATGTTCTGGCAGCGTGGTTGGACTAAGTGATCTTTTGAGGTCCCTTCCAACCCCTAACATTTTGTGATTTTGTGATTCTGAGTGTGTTTTGTCAAATTAGATGATTAACTTGAACCTTAAACTTGAGCTTCATTGTCTCAGTAGACCTAAAAGAGGAGAGGAACAAACCTGCTGTTGAGGGGACCGAGACCTACAGGAACCCCAGCCTCAACTGAGAGAGAAGTAAGCAAAGAGCAGTACATGTTCTGAAGCAAGCAGTGGCTGGCATGCACGCATGATAATTTTAATATAGAAACTACAGTTATCACTTTAGATAATGTATGGAGCATATGGTAATATATAGAAAGTGTTTTCCAATGTGTTCAAGTACAGTGGAGAAATTAAGCTACCAGCGACAATTTTACTGCACAATAGACCAGTCTAACACTCAACAACACAAAAATGAAATCCAGAGTACATAAGTCATATTAATGGAGCAATGACTATTTTTTGTGTGTATTTAGCAAATCATTTAAACTCACATATAGTCAAATCACAGGCTCAGTGGTGGCAGGGAATGAAACAGAGAAGACTAAACAGCAACAGGCACAAGATCCAGCTGTGCTGCTCAAGTTGTTTTAGCAAGCTTCATAAAAAAATCTCACATGTGGCGACCTGAACTTGCCTCGGTACATTGTCTTTTAAATCCATTCTTTAAATATTAAAACCAAAAACCATTATCAGATAAATCTTGAGCACTGTCTGTCATTTCAAATAATGTAGTTCAATGAAGTTGGGAGAGAACTGTTCCTTAACCTTTTGCAATTATTCCTGACGTGACTGAAAAACCTATTAGGAAAAACTGCACAGCCATCATTGCGTAAGTCAGGGCAGCCCCCAAAAAAAGAAATCAGTTTTTGCCTAAAACCTGAACCAAGGAAGCAAACACCTTCAAGAAACCCCAAAAGAAATAAACCATCTTGGGTCTCTCCAAATGATTTTCCCTAAAGACATCAGCCAGATCTGCTTCATGATTGAGAACGGTTTTTGAAACGGCATCAACTTCAATGGAAGCTCAACTTAGGCAAGCAAAACAAGCAATTTCAAAGACATGGGTGGATAAGGATTAAGATGTATTAGCGGTTAGGCATTTCCTAACATACTGAATGCACATGAAGAAATACTCAAAATACTAACCGTCTAAAGTAACAAAACGGAAAGATTTTCAGCAGTTCAAACATGAACCAGTTATTTAGGCAAATCAGCATTTCTCCAGTTGCCACAACAAACAGCGTGTTGTGAAACCAGTCTGATGTTTGAATACAGCTTCTTGACATTTTTCACAGCAGAAAGATTCCACTGTTGTATTTTGGTAATGAAACAAAGTGAAATTACTTATTACAGTCGTCACCACGGCCAGCTACATCATCTTTGGTAGGAAGCAAAATAAAACTCATACGCAGTGCCCACACCCCAAGTATCACCTCATTTACAGAATCAAGAAAAAACCACTTAAAATCAAGGTATTGATTACTTCAAAGTTTAATTCCCCAGTCAAAAGCTATAACAAGAAAATAAATCCAGTAAGGGGATTTGCCAATTAAGTAAGTGAGCTTAATCTTGAATTTAAGTTACTTTGATATTAGAGGTCATAAAACTAGAGCGGTGTTAATAGAGTAGGAAGAAAAATAGCCATACATAAAATCAGTGGTAAACTCAGTAGATAAATCTCATGTGCCACTACATAGCCATGCTTTAGTTTATATGAGGTAAACAGCTGACAGAAAACACATACAGGGACATTTGGAACTTTTGGTACTTAAAACTAAAGTGTGCATTTAACTTAAGGGCAAAGGACCAGACTGAGGCTGAAATAAGCCCCTTCTTTAATATCCATCAGTTAAAACTATCAGCCTTCATAGGATCACAGAATCATTAAGGTTGGAAGAGACCTACAAGATCATCAAGTCCAACTGCAAACCTAATGCCACCATGCCCACTACACCATGTTTCCTAGTGCCACATCTACACTTTTTAACCGCTCCAGGGACAACTCCACCACTTCCCTGACTAGCCTGTTCCAATCCCTGACCATTCTTTCAGTGAAGAAATCTCAAACAAAACCTTCCCTGGTGCACCTTGAGGCAGTTTCCTCATCTTATTGCTAGTGAGATGGGAGAAGAGACCAATCCCAACTTCCCTACTATCTCCTTTCAGGTAGTTGTAAGGAGCAGTAAGGTCTCCCCTCAGTCTCCTTTCCTCCAGACTAAACAACCCCAGCTCCCCAAGCCACTCCTCATAAGACCTGCCCTCCAGGTCCTTCACTAGCTTTGTTGTCCTTCTTTGGACATGCTCCAGCACCTCAATGTCCTTCTTGTATTGAGGTGCTCAAAACTGAACACAGTACTCAAGACGAGTCCTCGCTAGTGCTGAGTACAGGGGAAATTCAGACAAAGCCAACAGAAGCCTTTGCCTCAATTGCAAAATGGTAACAGTGGCTCTAACAGAGTTTTGCAAGAGTGCAAAAAGAACCACCAGTGGTTTTATATATAGAATCTATGTTATCAATGGTCTAAGTTGCTCCACAGGTGTTCAGAACTTTTCTGAACTTAGGGTGATCAGTATCTAAGAGATGTTCATATTCCCTTTCCCAGTCCCCAAAGCAGAATAGAACTGCTTCACCTTTCTCATAATTCTGCAAGAACAAGCATATTTGGATGCACTGAGCTACTTTCATGTTGACATATTTTTCTTAACACAGTATTGTCTTAATTGGTTTCATCTGTCTATCAAAAGGTTATATAGAAAACATATCAAGGATGTTTTAGTGAAGCAGATAAAACCCATATGTTTTTAGATTGCACGGTATTCCTTCCTGTAAAACCAATATCTGCTCACTACTGCACATCCCCAAAATAACACACTTCATAGTTGACACTGAATGCTGTTGTCATCTAATCTCATGTGGAAATGAAATGCTAGGATGTTAGACTGCACAAAATCCACACACACTCATCCCTTCATTCAGCGCTGTCAGTGAGAACACACAACCAAGACACAAGGGTCTTGTTTTGCCCTGCTCCTGCCTCTGGCCATGAAGGTAAGTAAGGCTTTGTACCAGCTCCTCTTCCATGCCCTCTGTCTATAAAGTTTTCACTTGGCATGAGTACAACATCCCCATCTGTTAAGGGGTTATTCACCCACTTGTAAAATCCAATATTATTTCAGTGAGTGTACTCACGCTTTTTTCACATTCTCAGAGGTAGGGAAACAAACTCCCAAGGTAAAGGTGGTCTATCAACAGCTCCTTTCTCCCAGTACTGTCTTGCAAAAAACATCAGGAAAACCTTACTTATAGACAATAGCTCTGAATGCACCTATAAAAACTTCAGCTTTGCTTAAAAATGCAAAGATGCCAATCTCTCAGAATTGCAAGTGACAGATAGAGAAAACCATTTATTTTCTAGATACATTTGGAATAACTTCCATATTTCCCTATATATAGGGGTCTGTCTTTAAAAACAGTGAAATCTTTTAAAGCATTCCCTCTGACAACATCCCTTTATGAGGTAATTGGTTCTAAGTAAAGGCACAGAAGTACCTCACAGTGACAAAGGTAATAATAAAGAAAAGTATTTAAAAACACTATTCCCATCACACCAAGCAGCAATTTAATACTTTACAGAGGTAGCCAGATGGCTAGTTCTACTCAGCCGATTTCCACTGACATGTATTTAACTAGCTGAGTTCTGCCAGACAAATTACTAGCCTGGGTGTTTAAGAGACAGATGATGAAAGAGAAGGACAGCTAGAGCTCCAGATCAGTGGGGTTTAGGAATTACTTCAGGCTAGAGTTCAGCAGCCCTTGGCAGGGCTCAGCCCCACTCCCTGAGCCAGCAGGGTGTTTTGGGCACCTTCCGGAAGCCACAGCAACTCAGCAGGACCTGCAGGATATTCCTACAGCCTCAGCCACAGTACTCCATCACAGAGCATGATCACCTCAGCACTCTTGCTGCCTCCTGAAAGCCCGAGATCCTTGCTGCTAGCCTCAGACATGGGACATCTCTTTTGCCAGTGCCTAGCTGGCCAGCCAGAAATCAAACAGGCAGGGTCTCACCAGAGAAGAAAGGAAAGAAATCACTCTTGCCAGAAAGCAAGATGCCCTTCTGACCTTTCCAAGTTCTAGTTTATTTAACTCCTCCTCAGTAAAGGCCTCCAGCCACCGTCACACTATGGCTGGAGTTGTTAATTTTTAGGCTATAAACACGCTCAATAGTAGGACTGTCCCAGCTCACTGGCCAACCATCAAATAGCCACACTAAAGGGCACAGCCATGCTTTCACCTCCTTAGCTGTATCTCCTCATGCCCATCCTCCCTATATCTGTATTTTATTTCCTCCACACTCTCTCTAGTTCTCCAGAGCACACCACTGTTTCACTCGTATTTTCACTCTGCTGAACCCACCAAACTTTCACCAATTCTAGTACACATTTTACTGATGTTTCTTCTAAGCAAACTGGGATTTGACCCTGAAGTCTTTGATTACGGTCAAAGCCATTTAGTAATGTCTGCATACCATCCCTCAACATCACCAAAGAGGAGAACCCTGAGGAGTGATTGCTGACATTATAATCTCTTAACAGGTAAGAGGGTGAAGCTGTCTGCAAGTACAGTAACAGCAGTTGGGTCCATAACTACCAAGAGCACACTGAGCCCCTCCCATTATTTAAATAGGAAGAATGAGAAAAAGTGTCATAAATTAACACAAACACTACAATCTGAGCACTCAGATACTTACACCTGCCTCAGCAAGCTATGGGAAATGTGCAGTTTGAGCTGGTAATGCTACCGCACATTAATGACTCCCAGAACCAGCCCCAACTTGGAAATGACGTGCCCTGAAGCCTCATTGAAGCATGAAATGAAGACATAACCCAGACTAAACCCAAGAAATTATCTCATACTCAGCGTTGGGTTTTGCACCACATACTGCCAGAGTAGTTACCGCTCTTTTTATGCTCTTCTGTACACAAGAAGCACAAAATGTTGTTTTCAGTTTTAACCTGTTAAAGTTTGAGAGATTTTCTGACAGGTGGGGATTTTTTATTTCCATTTTGTTTTTAGAAAGAATTACAAATCTAGATTCACAACATCCAACAAGAAGCAAGAATGAAAGTCAGCGCTAGGCTTGCTTATTCTCAGAAATAAAGTTGAGCAGTTTCAGAACCTTGTCTTTGGAGCACAGATTGCATTCTAGCATATCAGATGCTGCAGTAATGGGATTCTGCAAATCTGAAATGCATTCATATTGTGTACATAAAGAATTCTCTTGATGTTGTACTTAGTTTAATGCTCTTTTTCATCACATGTACCCACCCTTGCCCTCCTGCTTTCAACAGCTAATAACCAATACATCTGATGAAAATTAATTGTCCTGACAGCTTGCATGAAAACTATAATGGTCCAAAGGAAAAGCGCTGTGGCAGCATTTTCTTTCTCTGTAGGACAGTAGCTATGGAAACTATCTTTAGAGGCCAACTTGCCTTCATCCCAGTACAACACAAAAAAAATCAAAATGCTTCTTCCACTATGTTAGTCAGTGGCACCAATCTTAACTGTCAACCTCTACAAGGTTGTCACACGTTAGCTGGAGCAAAAGATGCGTCGACTTTGTTGGGAGCAAAGCTGATATGACATTATAGTACCATTACAGACTGAGATAACACAGAGCCTCATGAACTGTGATAATTATTATGATAACCTGTTTGAAAGAACACATTAATCATGTAAAACTAGACAGATAACTAAAACATCAATGTGCAAATTAACAATTTTTTTAGATAAAATATTTTGCTCATTATTGTGATAGAAATAATTTTGTTTTATCCTCAGGTAAATACTTGCAGTCAAAGAGGAAATCTCTAATCTCCTGTAACTGCCACATTTCAGTCACTGAAACTCCTTTTGTAAGGGTTTTATCCCACATGGCTAGCCTGAACAAAAGCTGTGATTTGTAATACAGCCTGACAAAATAATCATTTTTTATGAAGAGTTCTTCCTTCAAAAGGCAAGTTACCAAGGAGCCAGAAGTTGAATAATACTGCAAATCCGTATGCCAACTTCATCACCAAGAGATGCTGGAGAACAGCAATCACAGGTCGTTAATCAAGCTCTCAAACTTTTGAAGAAATCTGTCTTTCATCCAGAACTCAAAACATACACATATACCTCAAGTATACACAAATTTCCATCCTTGCAGAGGTTGGTATTTTAGTCAACGGTACAACTTGGCAACACTCCAATACATTCCCCAGCTTTTCAGGAAAGCTTCTGCCCACATCAGCAATTCTTATTTGTCTCATGAAAATGATGCAGGCAGGACAGAATTATATTGACCAGGTTTATCATAGAATCATAAGGGATTGGATGGGACCTCCACAGATCATCTAGTCCAATCTCCCTGTCACAGCAGGATCACCTAAACCAAGCTGCACAGGAATGCATCCAGGTGGTTTTTAAACATCTCCAGTAAAGGATCTTCAGTCAAAGGCAAATTGTCCCCAGAGCCACACGACACTGCTGTGGGTCCGCTAGGGGCTACAGAAACTCAACAGCTTGAAGGATCTAGCTTGAAACATTGGTACTTTGAAGTGCACTACAATAGATAACCAACAGTGTGTCATTTTCAGGCTGTCATTCTGAAAGTAGCACTGGGCTGGGTGTTGGCCAGTTATCCAGGTAACCTTTGAGCATCTACAGATCAATTGACAGTTGCATTCAGAAAAGCCTATGCCTTTTAGCGGAATAAAACTAAAAGCAAGGCAGGTAGCTAAAATACAGGGTAACTCAAAACTAATGTTTAACTTGGCTCACAGCCACTGTTATTCATGAGCACCTAGATATCCATCCTGCTGCTTCCACAAAGAAGTCACGGTTCATCTCCTCCTTACCTCAAGGGGATCTGCTTAGACACAGGCAGGCAGATTGGGTTTAGAGCAGTCCTGCACTAGTCCAACTCTGTTTTGCCCACTGGATATACATTTCTCTGCAGGTCCCTCACCAGGGCTCTACAGCCATCCCTTCAGGGTGGATGAGGAAAGATGCCTCATGTTCCTAGGCACAGCCTGAGGGAAAGCCCTGAGTATACAGGGGCCACCCCAGTCTGTCCCGTCATAACCTTAGCCACGACCTTCACCAATCTTTCAGGTGATGTATGGTTTTGCATGAATGAAAGCTTCTTTCTTGTACTATGGGAAAGCAGATCTTTGAGCTTTACTTGTTGTAGCAAATAATGTCTTTTCCTTTCTTTTAATAAATCCGCACTGTGTGAAGCAGCTTTCTCTACAAAGCAGCCAGCAGATGCAGCCTCTTGGAAATATGTATTTAGCTGCACGGTGTATTAGACAGTCAAAGAAATAAATTAAGACCTCCAACGCAGTCGTAATCCAAATTGTTTCGCTGGTTGACTGCTCATCCCACCATATGGGAGAGAAGCTTTCACATTTCCTACCCAGGCCTTGCTGACTGGATATTTTGTTCTATTACTGTAAAATAACAAACAAACAAAACCCAACCCACTAAGGCATTCATCTTCTGAGATAAATTGACTACAGGTCTGAATGAGAAGCAGACACATGGCTGTAGAGATTTCATCCTGTCATGTAGGAGCTCTGCCTTGAAAATACTGACTGGGGGGACTGGAGAGACTATGTCTAGATGTTGATAGTGCCATCAATAAATCCACACCTGACTGGAACTACAAGTTATATTTTAGATCTAACAGTAGTTCTCATTAATTCACATGGTCCCTTTACACAGACTTATCAGTGTAAGACTAGAGCAGAACTACTCATCATGTGCATCACACTGAGTTTTGATCCAGCTACTACTAAACAAACAAGTTTACACTTCAGCGAACTTGGATCTGACTCAGAAATATATGGTACTTGCTGCCACCAGAACAAAGAGGAAATTAAAAGAACTGAAAGGACAGACAATAGCGCTTATGGGCCAAAAGCCTGACCTTCTTTTCCCATCTTAATCTCACAAGAGACACGCACGATTGTGAACCTTGTCTTGCTTAATGTACTTAAGACTACTAGAGCTACATCACTGCTGAGAGATGTTAAGAAGACTAATACAGACTAATAATATTTATCCATATAAATATTCATCTATATTTATCTATAATAATATTGATCTAAGTATTGCTGTAAGTATCTTTCTTAGAAAGGGAGAAATAAAGCCATATATTGATATACCCCAACTTATACACTAGCACAAACCCTAAACTCAGCCAACAAAATGCACGGTACATTCCCAAGCATGTTTCCATTAGTCTATACAGTAAATCCATCAGGGAGCACAGCTATCATTTGCTTTATGTTAACTCTCTACTATGCCAATGAATTACTGCATTAGCTTTTACTGAAAATAATTCTAACTAGCTATGAAAATTTCATCCTTTCTTTGATGCAAGTATCTACCCCCCAGAAAACATACCCCGGTAAAATAACATTTCTAATTAACGTGTTAATGCCACACTTGCTCTTCTCCAGTTTTACAACTTGGTTTTCTCCCTCATGAAATGCATGCTGTTGCAGCTCTCAGTATCTTTCTCTACTCCTGCTTTCACACTTCATAACACGAATGTCACCACCTGACAGCTTGTTCCAGTGCATTTTTTTATTTCTTTAGGTCCAAGGCTTTCCTAACGCAGTTTTTCAGAAGTATTTTCTATCTCTGATTAATCCTCCCAAACCTGTAGTTCTCTTCCTGAACGTAACTTCACTGTTTTCTTATAAGAGGAAGTAAATCAAAGTTCAACAAGTCCATTTTCTTCCTTCTTAGTTGCCAGCATCTCCCAGACCCCATATTCACACCACCTGCCTTACTCTTCCTTAGGATTTTCTTGCCACTGGTGCCTGTTCCTTGCCATAAAGCTCTATTTCTTGGTTTACAGAACAAGAGTCGCTCTTGGTTGTTCTTCTCTAGCATAACTGAACACAGCCTGGAGTACCACTCACACTTTGCCACTCATGTCTTTCCTTGCAAGGTAACAGAACCAGTGCTCAACCCTCTGTGAGGTTGGACTCTTCAGGAACAAGCACCTAGCTCCTCATCAGGGAACTATTAAGCTTCTCAAATTCCAGCTCAAACCAGGAGCTCCTTTACACAAATCCTGGAGCTGGAAATCTTGGAATATTTGGGACTTAGTGGTTTTCATCACGGTATTTGGACAGAGGCAGTCGGTGTTGACAAGTTAGGAGACCTCGGCATTTGTAGGTTCCCCTTACCTAGCAGTCAGATAGCTCATCTTCACAAAAGAAGGAATCCCTCGCAACACAGTAGTGGTGTTCTCAGTCACAACTAATTTTGCTATCATCAAATACACACCGGGAGAAGGACTGCAGCTTCCTGCAGCAGATTAGACCAACACCACAGACAAAATGTTGGCACAGACAAGAAGAGAAAAGTCCAAAGGATTCGAGTGAACATAATGAGAGAGCAGCTGCATTGTCAATTTAGAACAACACAGGCCACCAGGAGCCAAGAGCCTATTTAAAGGAGTTTATACACGATGCAAGGAAAGTTATTAGAAGATGGAACAAAGATGTACGTGGAAGTCACCTGGAAAACGTTTGGCTCAGATACACAAAACCACATGGGTTTAAAAGAAATCCTAAGGAGAGAGATGGGGAAAAGAAGAATGTCTCTTTTTGTTCTTTCACAGCATACAACACTGTTGAAAATTTAGCTTCTGTGATACATTAAACTTTTTTTTCCCACATCTTGGTTCTTCTTTCCTGGTTTTACTTACATTCTGATTATTCTGAGAACTTATTTATGTTTCAGACGTGAACTGTCAGTACACACACCACAGCAAAAGAGTTAGAAGTACTTGACTCTCCTTTATGAGACATTAATTTCTGTATTTTAAAGATTCTCTCCCAAAGAAAAACCTTGCCATTTTCATTTCAAAGGATAGGTATGGAAGAAAAACAAACTCTCAGAGAACTAGGGAACTCCAAGGCCTCTGACTTTTAGAAGTATTTTGCATATATGAGTCTTGCTGGCAGGACATCCAGCCTTTCTCTTAATGTTTAAATAATTTGAATATTTCTAAACAACTCACCCACTTCAGCTTGGGACTGTATCCATCACATCACCTAACATGCTAATACTGTCAAGTCTTTGGTCATCCCTAGGAGTTTCCATTACACAATGTAAATGAGATATAAATATCAAAGAGTTAGAAACACTAAACAGAATTTTGCTATAGTAATCCTGCCAGCACTCCTTCAGAACGGAAGCTTAAATGCAAAACATACCAGGCTTCTGGTTGATGTTTTCACATGAATACTATTAAAACTGCCTTTTCATCATCCAATATCTGACTGGTGGCCTTAGAACTACCACAACCTCAGCTACACTGCAGTTCAGTTTCAGGTGGGAAGACAGATGTCAAACCTCCATGGAAACATAAGCTAAAAGCAGAAGCACAATACCCACATCCTAAGTACCAGTCCTGAGATACTTCAATCACACTGTGCAGTTACATCTTAGCTTAATAACCAAGCTAAGAGCAGCTACCTGCCACAATTCTTGTGAATAGGAGCAGAGCAAAAAGAGGTTTGGGATGATTTGGGTTTTTTCCATAAAGCACCTATTTGGAAACTTTAATCCTGCAAACAATGACACACATGTTGAACTTTATGCTGAGTATCAGATCTATTTCAATGCTGTAGCTCTAAGGTGAAGCAGGTGCCTAACTGGTTGCAAAATCAGGGTCTGAAATGGAAAATTAATCAGTGTAATAAGTGGATTTCTGCAAAACACCTGGCTGCTGCTGCTCAGCTTATCTGCGTAGGGATTTATCTGACAGAGTCAAGCACTAGTGTAGCAGTAATGCTCTGCAACAGTTGTAACCAACCCTAGACAACAGAGTAGGAGAGAAGTTAACCATTAATAATTATTACAGAAAGGGAGGATCTTTGCTTAAGAAAGAAGGCAACACCAAGTACCTACAAAACATACGTTTGTACTTCAGCACGAAAAACTTGTCAGCAAGCGTGTGCTATGTGCAATTAGCAGCAGAAACGCAGACAAGAGCTGAAGCAGGAATAACTTTCCCAGGAAAGTCCCTAATAAAACACCAGAGACACCAGTCTGACAAAGCCAAGTAGTACAACACCTAATATTTCTGAGCTAAAGGACACAAAATTCCTGTCCACAATGTTCAGCAACAGCAAAAGCTACATGAGAGATGCTGAAATGACCTTGAAGTTTTCATCTTATTCAGTTTCCTATCGGAGCTCTGCACCAAACTAGCAACAAGAACAGCACAGCGCTGGGGGGGACACACCATATGGCTCACTTTAACCGCGTAAATTGCACACTGCGACATGAATGGGGCCGCTCCACGTACACAGTCAATCACCGTGCTTGCAGATCTGGTGGAAGGGGGATTACCCCGCATGCTGCAGCCACTCCAGGAACAAGCCAGGCTTCAGACAGAGGCAGTACACAGGCTCAGGCTTCTGTTCCATACACCTCAAATCCTCACAAGTTCTGGGAGCGCTTTAACCCAGATGACTCAAAAGTTTCTCATTTTTAACACACCAGCCACCTAATAACTTATACTTTTTTGTGCCATTTCCCTGCTCAGCACAGTAAATTTCAAGTTTTAAAAGAAACATGTGATCCTACAGCAGCAGAGGCCTGGTGACATTTTTCACTCTTGCTGCTGGCCTTATCCAAAATGCCCAGGCCACAAATCCCAGAGCTCGCTGGCAAAATAAACCAAGTCTTGGTAAATCCAACTAAGAATACTGGTTGCTTTACCACAAAAGGGAATACTGTATTTAGCTTGTATGATCTGTTTCCTCTTTTAAAAAGAAATGGAAAAACATCTGTGGTATTCAAGGCACAAATAAAGTATTTTTGGTCCATCATCAATGACCGGCACCAAAAATTCACTATAAAGAAGAAAAATTCCTCAGTGTTTTTCCTTCCTGCCCAGTTATTCCCCAAGCACATTTAAAAATCCTGCCTGCCCATCCCTGCATTTCAGGGCAATTTATATTGACCTACTAACCTGCAACTCTGGAAGCCTGGAGCTAAGAATGCAATAATGGCCAGCGAATACAAGTCTCCAAACAGAGTGTAATAACCTTAAGTCAACCACTGCCAAGCAAAAGTCCTACAGACCAAACAGTTCCCACAAAGCCTTATGCTACTAACTAGCAAAACCGTCCCATGATATCTCCACAGCCACGCACAACACAGAGCACAGCGATTCTATTTACTCACACTGCTTATCTGCCATCCAACAGTGTATACAGCCCATCCTCCCAATGTAAATCACTCCTCTCGCCGATGTGTCTTCACCTGGTAAAAATTACACTAGCTCTGCCACAATAAACATGGGATTTATCTGGAATATCAGGATATGTGGCATGTACAATGGACACTTCAATTAGGGACTTAATGTTAAACCTTGACACGGAGAAAACTTGCCAGTGTCTGAAAGTCAGACATCAACACGCTATTTATGGGGCATTGCTTTCTTCCTACAGGGACCTGCAAGGCCCACTGATGGCGATTTTACCTTATTTCACTCATTCCCAGGGTAAACGCATTTCAGGAGTTGGATGGTGGATTAAACAGAGAATCAAGCTTCAGTTGGAACAGACCTTTAAGATCAAGACCAACCTTCAATCCAGCACTGCCAAGTCACTACTAAACCATCTTCCCAAGAACCAAGTCCTCATGTAATTTAAATACCTGCTGCGATGGGGACTCCACCACTGCCCTGGGCAGCGTGTTCCAACGACCCTTTCAGCGTAGAAATTCTAATACCCAGCCAAACCTCCCCAATCAAACAGTCTACTAAAGCCAAAAGAATCAACTGGTAAAAGCCTGGTTGGACAGAGTGGTGGTCACCTGCCACTCTGACTTTACATCCTGTTGCTTTGTGTACTTGAACTCATCTCAAAAACACCTCATCCCTGCCTGGTGTCCCTCTGCCACCAGCGCAGCCTTCTCCCGGTGTGGAGGTGCCCACCTTAGACAAACGGGAACGGAAATGAAGATCTAAGCTCGTTTGCGCTGCTCCCGCCAGAGTACAGGGGAAGCCCCACTGTCCCTGAGGCGACAGAGCTCCCCACAGCCAACCGGCCGAAGGAGGAGGCACAGAAGGACCAACGCGTGGGCACCTCTCCCCACGCTGCGGCGGCTCGGCCGGGCCGGGCAGGCCGCGGGGGGGCGCGGCGGCGCCTGAGGGGCGGCTGCTCCGGGATCGGCGAGTGCCGGGCGGCCCCGCTGCTGGAACTCGCTCCCCGGGTTCCACCGGGGGCTCCGGGACTGCCGTTTGTTCGCGGGCATGCAGGGCGGCTGCGGGGAAGCCCAACCTCCCGCACGGCGCTGCGTGTCCGGCGGGGCGGGGAAGGGACGGAGGAGGCCGGGCCGGCGGAGGGATCGGCGGCAGGTGCCTCCCTCTCGCCCGCGGCCCCGCACAGCCCCCAGGCGGGGGAGCGGCAGGCGCCGCCAGGGTTGAGAGACGAGTGAGGGGAGGAGACGGCGATGTTGGCGGGGTGGGTGGGCAGGTGAGGGAGATAGGCGCGGGCGGCTCCTTACCTGCTCGGCGGTGGGACATGCTGCGGCGCGCGGGGGCAGCGCGTCCCGGCGGGCCGGGGAAACCCCCACCGCCGCCGCCCCCTGCCTGGGCANCTCTGGGGCAGATGCGGGCTGGGGGCGGCGGGCGGAGCTGCACAGGTTTGGGTGTCCCGGGGTGTCCCGGGCGCGGACAGCTCTGCCCCGGTGGTAGCCCGGCACAACGCCAGTCCCAATCCGGCACGAACCGCTGGCGTCAAATGGCTACCTCTGGCCCGTGGTGCCGGGAGGACCTGGACTTGGCGGTGCTGGGTTAACACTAGACTTGATGCTCTTAAGGGTCTTTTCCAGGCAAAGCGGTTCCATGACTTGGGAAGCGCTCGGTCAGTGGCGGGGGCCTGGTGGTGCCACAGAAGGGCAAGAAGACTTGCGATGGTTGGCGAGTCGCAGGCAGGCGCAACGTGTTTTCAAATCATAGCATTTTGTGGAAACACAGTTCCTAAAGTATCTGTGAAAGCTTTGTCATCCGACACCAAAACATTGCAAATAAAAGGTTTTTCCAAGTTACAGCAGGTCACACTGGTGTTATTTATATACACATCACACTTAAGTGCAGTGAGATCAGGAGTTCAGGCAGAGTTTGCTGGTTCAATTAGAGACGGTGTAAACGACAGGTCTTAGAAGAAAAGGGAGAAAAGCGGAGGTGATGCAAACAAGAGAAAGCTCGGTATGCTGGAGTAAAGGCACTGCAGCAATCACCAGGCTGCAAGGAAAATCCTCATGCTGAGGCAAGAATTAGAGGGTAGATCTGTACACGAGAACTGGAGAAATAAAGCTTCAAAAATGAAGATAGCAAAGGTTTTTCTGGATTTTGAATGTGGACGTTTCTGAGCAGAAGCAATACGCTCTGAAGAATGAATAAATCATTTGAATTAAATATACCACCTGAAGTAACACTCCAGTTTTACATAACATATTGGTTGTGGCTGAGAACAGATCACTTTGCAGAATGAACTTCTTCCTGTGACCGTACAATATAGAACAATTTCTATAACCAAACACATGACTGTGGTGTCAGGTAAACGAGAAGTCAAGTCCGTTGACTTAGATTAGCTCCCAGGTTGGGAATTCTTTTTTACAGTGTAGAATGGGAACCTCAAAAATACAGTGAATTTGTCAAAATGACCTTTCCAGGACAGCAGATTACAGGGGAGACACTTTGGTCTCTTCCAGATAAGACAATTCAGTTTTCTGATGGCTCATCTAGAATCCTGAGCTAATCAAAGTCCTTTGGTTTAATTAAGTGTGAGTGGGTTAAGTATGCTTCACCCAATGAGTAGATGATACAGTGATGCTCTTAAATGCCACAGCACTGTGTGAAAGAAAGCAGCCAAGAAGCACAAGAAAGGAACTAGGCGGAATGGCAGCTGAAAGGTCAGAGTCTCCAAATCCAGTAGAATTTGTGGTCTCCAAATTGATTCTTACTCTGTATTCAAACAGGGTTCTGTAATTTATGATCCTGTAGCAGTCACACAGCACTACAGTAATGTCTGCTGACAGGTTTAATTGCTTTGTTGTGGTGGGAAACACCTTGAGCAATCCTCCTAAGAGGTATTTGTAATTACAGAGTTTCAAATATGTTCATTTTCTGTTTAAATAGAAATAATAACGTGTCAATAAAATGTAATCACTTCATAATCCCTGTTACTTGCTGAGTCAACCTAAATTGCCTATCCAGATTCCTTTATAATTAGTGATTGAAACTGCAGAAGCTAAAATGTTTTGGGACTTGGGTAACATATGAGTGGCTTCACTGGATCTGCCCAGGAGGTCTGTCTGTATAGCTCAGTGTCATTTCTCTTCAGTGGCAAACCTCAAACATCCAGGGAAAAATACAGCACATTTCCACTCTTCAGACACCTGGGAGCTCAGGGACAACCTGATCCAAGATTGCCCTCTCTGTGTGCTTTGTCCGTTCTCCAGCTGAACCTATGTCCACTTGTAAAACCTATGAAACCTCTGCTGCAGATGCCCTGAACCTTGCTCACATGAAAAGTCTCTTCCTTTCATTTGGTTTTCACTGTGCTCCCTGGGAGTTGCATTCAAAGCAGCAGTGGACAATCTGCTCCTCTCCGTGCCACTTACCTTGTAGCTCTGTCATTCCCTAAGTCTTTTTCAGACTCAGGAGTCGTAGTTGTTCCATTAGTAAAAACCATCTTGTGCTTCTAATTACCCTTTTCTGTCCTCTTCTGATCTTCCAGTTCTGTTGCATCTTTTCTGAACTGGGGAACCAGAATTGCAACTGGTGTTCAGGATGCAGTAAACTTGCCAGCATAAGTTTCTAGGTGTGGTACAGCAGTCCAGTCTTTAGGTCATTGTGTAGACAGCCTTTATAGACTAAATCTGTCCTTCCGCAAGTCTCCTTTCCAAATTCCTGGTGAAATCACTGGGTGATCTCACCAGATCTACTAGATAAACCAGGACTACAGGAATGAAAATAATTATTGCCAGTTAATTATTTTCAGGCCTGAGCTTACATCCACTGAAATCTAAAGCTATGAAGTTGGTCTCCTACTCTGTGACTAGAAGTGATTTAGAATTAAAAATAACCAGTGTTTATCTGCAATTTAAAGCTATAATTTTAACTTGAAAGTATTTTTATGCTTATCGAGCTGTACAGTTCTGACAGCTGAGATACTGTTCTTCTGTGTCTCTTTAAGATTAATAGTGTCTTAGTTTCATACACAGCAATAAGTGCATGTTCCAAATCATTAATTATTTCTTGTCCCTAGGCTTGCGTAATTTTATCTAGCAGAGACATTTACAAGATAATACACTAGTCTGCAAACAAAATTCACGACTTTGCTTTGGAGAGATACTAAAAACACACACAGTGCTCCTACTTCAGAACGCTAACTTGAAGTAGATGAGAGCACTAGCTCAAAACATGAATGGTGGCCACAGTTTCAAATATAGAAACCTAACAGCTGGCACTGACAAATGCAGTAATTGCCCACTGCAGGAATTTTGACATTTTCTCAGGGACACCAAACTCCTGTTGGACAGATGCTTCCTAAACTGACTTCTGGTTCTCGACTGGCATCTTGCATGTGTGGATGTGACCTACCTCTGCGCACTCCTGCATTCTGCAGCTCTTTCAAATGAGAGATACTTGGAAGATTGGTATGCGGACAGGGTGGAAGTGACTAATTTACACAGTAATCAATAAACCTGAAATTGCCGTGTAATCTTTAAGGCGATCTGTTCATGGAGAAACTTCATACTTGGAAATCCAGGGGGAATAAACCTCCAGAAATGTAGTTATTAAGTTTAACTCACTGCTTGACCTTTTTTTACTAGGGATTTCATTACTTACAGAGAACTGACGCTGTGTACACCTGATGTAATAGTAGACTTTCAGATAGTCTACCTAAAGGTTACTAGCGTCTTAAAACACAAGCATTGTTCCTCGCACTGTTAAATGTAAGCAGGGTAGAAATCACGTATCCTGACATAATTTCTAGAAACAATTGCTCTTTCAGCCTGACACGGAATGCTGTTCAGCGAGAGCCATTTCAGGGACTTCACATACAGGAATGGAAAGGGTGATTAGATGTTGGAATGGACTGCCCAGGGAGGTGGTGGAGTCACTATCCCTCAAGGTGTTTAAGAAAAGACTGAATATGGCACATAGTGCCATGGTTTAAGTTGTGGTGATGTTAGGCCATAGGCTGGGCTTGATGACCTTAGAGGTCTTTTCCAGCCTAAATAATTCTGGGATTTTGGGATTCTGTGACAACTGCCAGTGCCTTTGGGAAAAGGCAAAAAGCTGAATGATAGTAGATGATGAGAATCTCCCTGCGTATCCTGTACTGGCAGCAAAAAAGTCACTCAAGGAGAGGTTCCAGGTCAAACTGCACCCCAACAACCATGGTGGTATTTCCCAGTGCAGGCTGGTAAGCAGGACTACAGGGACAATCAGTCAGGCTGCTGCCTTGTGCTGACATCTGCTACCGTCAGCTCTTGCTGCTGCTGACTACGTTCAGCCTGAAAAGGGTTCTATAAACTTTTCTCTTGATCTCAATGGAAATTTAGATCCTTTGTGGGAATTTTGAGAATCTTTTTAATTGGCTGAAGACAGGGTTAATTGCTGCCATTTGCACATTTCCATATTGCAAAAGAGAAGCTAAAAGAAATCTTGACATTACTGTCAGTTGGTGAAGGACAGCACTTGGCCATTTTTTCAAGCATTTATAACAGTGTTGTTAGAGGAAAGGAGAAGAAGGATTGAGAGTGCTTGCAGCTTTTGATCTGTGTTTCTGGGCCCATCTCTCCCAGGGATCTGCAGGAACATAGGTACTTCCTTTGTATTTGATCTCTCTTCCCCAACCAGGAAGAGTGGAGGATCATAAAAATACAGGAAGCCTTACAGGAACCACGCTGTACGTACTTGTTTCTCTCAAAAGGGCTTAAGAGGCTCTTGACTTCCCTGGCAGAAGACTAAGAATCTTCTGAATGAAAACCAATAATGGATTTATTGCAACGCTATCGAGAACTGAACTGTGAAGGATTTGAGAGGTGTAGCATCAAGCTGGTGTCAAATCTCCTCAAGTACTGGGCAGTACAAGCATGTGCCGACTCTGGCAGCATGTGGAAGCAGACGGACGCATGGCTGTGCCTTCTTTAAAGGTGCTACATGAATTACAGTAAAACAAACATCCTGCAAAAGCCAGTACCTACTTATTGCTAAGCATTTGCTGGAGATTAATCTAGGTTTTCTATTTTGTGCTTATTTAAGTAACACTTTCTAGACCCTGCTTAGCTAATCAGGTGGTAATAAAACTAAGAGGCCTGTATTTCCAAGCTTTTTATTCATTTTTGAAAATCTCAGGGGAATATCTACATAAGCAAGGGTTTGCATATTCTGAGCTATGCTGATTTAAGTAGGAAAAAAATATGCTCAGGTCTTTAACATCTGATGAATGCTGCCTTATATTTGAAACCTTGTCCCTAGTGGAACCCATTACAATAATGTTTATACAGGTTTATGCTATAAATGCATGATATTTTCCCTACAGCAGAATATGCTGGAATTTACTCCTGATTAAAAGAAAACAATGTGCGAATGGGCCATATCCCAGATTACAGGTTGCTACAGACATAATTATGCCCTTTAAGCAATGGAAAATACAATATGTTAACATAAAAAGGGCTTGATACAGGAGGCAGAACTGATAGGAAGCACACCCTGGATCTCCTGCAATGTGTGTAAACAGGAATTCTTGTATAGAATTAAAAGAAACTTTCAGAAAACTGTGAAGTACCTCTCCAAGCTCTTTCAGCCTGACTACAGTCAGCATTGGAGCTAAACAGGAGATGAAGTGAGTCACCTGGATAGGGCTACAACAAATCTAAGCTCCACTTCTGCAAAAATACACTGCAGTACATCTAGGTGTTCAGGTGCCAAGCGCACGCAACGCCTGGGGAGAGATGCTGACTGTCACGGTAGAAAGCGGTAAGATGACAGTGATGGATCAGCGTGTGTTTGACATTAAATAGCAGGAAGAGGTGATGTCACAGCAGTATTTTGGTTGCACAGGTGTCCTGCATTCAGCTTGAGTGGCATTTGTCCTGTAACATCTGGCTCTGCGAGCTGACACATCTACCTACATCCCTGGTGTTCTCTACGTTAAAAAGTGTGCACTGGCACAGCCACACCAGTATACTTAAAATAAATTGCCTCAAGAGAACAGGGTAGAGCCCTTCCCACCTCCCTTTGCCACTACCCATCCCCTGACACAAGAGACCATTTACATGGACTTTTATTCGGTGAAGTGACAAGGGCCAAGGACAGGAGTTGGAAAGGATGCACAAGAAACATGAAGACGCCTTCCGGTCACAGAGCACAGGATAAGACTGTCACCAAGCTTGCTTTAAGCCATAAAATCTTAAAGATCCAAGTGATGTGGGAACTTCTTCTCCAAGAGTGAACAGGCTGGCAATACACAGTGCTGTGATGTGAGAAATACAACCTTGTTATTGATACACTGAACTGGAACGTGGAGAAACTCCAGCTTAGGCACAGATCTCTTGTATAAGCTCCATTACTTGGTATATTCACTACTTTATCTTTCCCTGTAAAAAGGGAATTAGGTTATTTCTTGTTTCATCCTCAAGGAGATGAAAACCATTTCTCACTGTGTGCAGAACAATGAGCCCCTGTTCTGACTTGGGATCTTGTTTTAGTGTAATTTAGAAAAAATAAAAATGGTTGGGAATTACAGAATGAAATAGAAATGCTAAACTAGATTGTTCAACTTCTTCCACAAATGAAACTGATTTACAGGGAAAGGTGCTAACCCGACTTGCATGACTTCATATCCATTTTCTCATTGGCCTCTTTGACATCTGCCGTCAGCACTGCCCTGTTCATAGACCTCAACAGTGAAAGAGATCAGTGACGTACCAGTCCTTTAGAAATAACAAATTCATCAGTTCTCCATTTCTCCTTCCTCAAACGCACCACCCCATCTAAAACCCCACTGCACAGCCTGTGTCTGTGCACTACTCCTTTCTCTAATGCATTTGGACAGCCTGTTTTTATAAGGACCCAAATTCTCATTTGTTGCCTTGATGTTAATCTGTGGGTTTTCCTCTGCCAAATAGGAAACAGAGGCTCTGTGTAAAGATAGAGTTGTTCAGTCTTCAGGGCAATGTCACTGTTACTCATAGGAATTTTTCTTTACGAATAATTCCAGTAAAATAATTGGAATTATCTGAGGAATGAAATATGATTCCACACGAGTAAAAGTGGCTGTGCCTAGACAATAGCAGAAGGCTAAATTCAACACCAAGGAATAAAAAAGACTACAGACTGTTGGAAGCATTAGACTTTTTTTAAGAGGACTAAATAATCATTGAGCACCAGCACCAGATAACCGTGTATTCATTTCTTGTGGATTTCTATGTTGATCCGTTACTGGGTTTCCTATCTGGAATCTGAGGTGCCGTTTCAGGTGAGTAGGTGGTTTGACATTTCCAAACGTGGCCCAGGCAGCAACCCAGCAGCTCAGAGTGTGTGTGGTGTGCCCGGTGCTGCTACCTGAACCAAACTCTGCACTTCAGGGGACATGGACATAAAACTTGCCACTCACACTTAGCTTCATACAGAATCAGCTCAAAGCATATTATTTTCCCCTAACCCTCGTCACTTCAGTAACGTGTATATCTGCCTACACAGAAGAGTTTGTTCTCATAAAAAACATAAAACAAATGGAGAACTGTGCCAAGATTATACATTTCATTTTCCAGCATACAAATGAGGATCTCATTTACTCTGGGCTGTTCATGCATTTTGCTTTTAACAAACATCCATATGTCAAATAGAGCTTCCACATACTTCCCTGCTGGAGTTCTTTTTCTTTCAACTTGGTAGGGAACATTTGTGATCCTTATTCTAACAAATATATCTAAAGAATATATTTTGCTCAAGGCCTTCTACTTTTTAATTTAAGAGAAACAAATCAATTAATGGCTCTGGCAGTCGCGCTATTATGACAAGCATACATCTGTGCAAAAATAACCCAATCCCTAATTAATTACAGAATGTTATTAACATTGTAAAATCTAACACTGGTTAATTCTTTTAATTTTATAAACATGACCATATGAAGTTACTTTTTAAAGAGCTCTTTTCCAGTAATTAAGAAAAACTAGGACAAAATCTGGGTAGTTTAACACAGATACGGAGATACTTGCTGGTATCACAATTATTTTCTGTTCAGATAGTTCCAAATCCTTTATATAATGACTTCAATAACTGAGGCTTGACACTTCCCTCCTGACTCATGCAGCACTGGTGGGCAGTCTAAACGGGAGTTTTCTCCAATTAAAGGGAAGAGGCTGAGACTCAGATTCTTTACAATTAATACTTGTTATGAATATATAATGCAAAAGTCTTGCTGGGTCATATTTCTCACACTCCACAGCACATTGAGTCAACCTTAATTTTGAGTCAGCTTAGTAAATGCTCCACAAAAATATGCCTTATCAGAGTAAAAAGGACTCACTGCTGAAGGAGATTTACTTATTGATCAGGTAAAGAGTTGTGCATAAAATGAGATATCGACTTTAATCAGTCAAGGACAATTATTTTATGTGACTGATTAGTGGAACTGGTAAAAAAAAGAACAGGTCTTAGCTTCCGTAAGACAACTATTTTTTGTTTAAAAGACAGTGATTGGTCTTGGTTGGAACACTGAAATGAATTGTAGTCCCTAAATTTGTTCTGCTTTTACTGCAACAAGTGTTCTAGTGGCTCTCCAGCCTTTTCCCTTGGTTACAAGGTTTGTATGTACAGTGGATTTACCGTAGTCCAATAGAGTTAATTTGTAGTCTGTAACCTGCTCTCTCTTACTTTTCTGTGACCTTTTAAAAATATGATTTATAAGGCAAACAGTAAAACACTTACTTTTCTATATCCGTGTTATTCACACTGCTGTCACCCAGTTCAGTCATGAAAAAGTGTCTTTAACAACTGTGGTGTGAGATAGGCATTGTACCGGGGAGTCAAAGGAAGTGAGCTGCTTTCATTCACAGATAATACAACCGCCGTGCTTTTTGTGGCCTCTAACTACATCTGCACTGCTCACTGAACCATCCAAATTTACACTTTGCTAAAGAAAAGCACATTTGGCCAACGATCTGATACATTTTTAATTGGTATCCTAATGCGCATATTGCAGGACTAATCCTTGGTAGAAATGTATATCTGAAGCAGCATTGTGAACTCGGTTATGTCATTTGGTAGCCTGCTATGAGTTTCATCTACATTCTTGTGTGATTGTTTTCACACATGAGGTCACAAACCAGAAGCTTCAGCTTTAGACAGATCTGTGTGACACTATAATGTTAGTTGGAAATATCTGAGTACTCGTGGGGACTGAATGACTCCTAATTGTCAAACTAGATTCTGCTTTACATTGTACAGTCCCGCCTCCAAACACTAAGAAAATGGTAAGCAATACATCCGTGTTTTCATTAATTTTACAAACATATTGTACATGCCCACCGCTGTTTCCATCAGCATGGTAGAGATGTAGCAAAAAACCCCAAACACTACCACCCTGAGAAAGAGATGAGGTAGGTGTTAGTGCCTCAAAATACAAATCACCTTTTTCCTGGCTGTACCAATTCCCAAGACGGTGTGATAGAACAGGTGGGTCGAGAAGCAAAGAAGAAGAAAGGCTCATGCTCTTACAAGCCAAACCTCACCAGACCACACCACACCAGACAAACTAATTTCTGCTTGCTGATCATGTGCTACAACAATAATTTTGGAAGACGACTTATTCCAAATATCCTCTAAAACTCGCGTTACCATCAGAGACCAGAGGCAGCTTTGGTTATCTGAAAAGTTAAAATGGCTGCTTGACCTTAATTCCCCTCAAGCCAAGTTCCTAAGGCCCTGACAAGAAAAAGGTACTTGTGCTGCATGACCTTATTTACCTGAGGTGGCTTTGGGGGTTTTTTGCAGCCTTCATTACTGTAATAACATACATGGGGCTTTTCATTTGTTTGCCATGCAACTTATTCCCCTAAGATTAGTCCTTTTCTAGTCAAGCAGTTTAAAGCTAATCACAGTTGTTATTTTAATCTGTGCTCACCATTAAGAATTCTTGCAGAGCTATTTTGCTTGTTAGCAATTATGGTCTCCCAATGGAAGTTCATGATTACAGCAAAAGCAACCTGTTTAATACTTGGCACCTCTTTAGTATGCAAGCATTAAACCTAGGAGCACAGAAGCATGCTAATGGTGGTGATGAACGTGCAGCAAATCTATTTAACAAACTGTTCTTAAGAGAAGAACATTTGAGAAATGCCACGTGGTCCTCATGACCGTTTGTGATTCCCCCACTCTGTGTTTCCTGTAACGAGGTAACAAGGTGCTGTTGATCCTTCCTTCATTTGTTATATGATATTCACGTCTGTAACACAGCAGATCCCTGTGCTTTCACCAAGACAGACTAACAGTTTGGTCCTGAGTCCAGCAACACTAACAATAAAACTCCCTTGAAAGGTCTTCAGAACAGGGTCTGAACCTTGCGTATTTAGGCAAGCATCCTATGTTGAAACATTAATTCTTTCTTGTGTTGAGGGAACCATTAACTGCTGTCACTGATATATGTGTCAAGGCTTTAACATTATGATCTACAGTCAAGGTCAACTAGCAAAGACTGCTTCTCATGTTGATTGTCCATGTGACTCTGCCCTAGAAATCATACACAGTAATACACGTTAGCTGAATTAGACCAAGCCTTAAATGCAGGGGGATCCCCCACTCCTGACTCAGTTCTGTCCTATTTAAAGTAACTTCCAGACAGGATAGGGCAGAGAAATCTAAAACAATCAGGTGTTCTGAGACGCACCATCACTACCGTGCATCATCTCCGGTGATAAATGTTAGTGATTTGCATTGACACGGGTCAAATTTGTCTTACAATGGATAAGTTAAATTTGTTCCGACTTGAGAAATGGGGAAACCATCAAAGAGTCAAATACTCAATAATTCTTCATATGAGAGGAATGATTGTAAAATGTTCAGTATAAAAAAGTTATGTTAAAAAAAGTCTGCATCTCCACATACTAGTGAGGTACCTTCACTCATTGTTGTAAAGGTTTTAAAGTTCGAAACATCTGAAGCTGGGCTAGAGGTCTACTTTAGTAAAAAGCTGTAAAACATGACCTAACATAGCCAGTTCTCCTGGGACAGCAATTACAGCAATAAATGTTCCACAGCAGATGCTATTGCCGCGTATAAACAGTTGTCCTCTAAAATGAAAAGAAATTTTTGCCCCCACATGTCTTTTAGGGTCCCATTGTACGTGTGGAAATGTAAAGGAAATGTAAAATTGATATGCACACCATGACATCGGCTTTAGTCTCCTCTGTCTCAGACTGGCTGCTATAAATCTGTCCTGGCTCTAAGTAACGCTGAAGGAGCTAAATGGTCAGAATTTGTGTCTGTCTTTTTTATTAGCTTGCCTAGAGTAAAGTAGGGGTTATTGGTCAATGTCAGGTTCAGTGCCCAGTGACCCACTGGGTTAAAATCATGGCAGTCACAAATCAAGAGCATAATGAAGTCTGAGAAGAGGGCTACGCTGATTTATTAGGACATCTGTCTGGCTGTAGACAGCCTAGTCCTGCCCCTGCGCAGTGAGAGCTATTAGCATAATCCTCACCATGAACCTTCTTAGAGATTTAAAAGAGAGAAATAAGTGTTCAAAGAAGTCTGACAAACCCAGAAGGGTTTATTCTGTAGTACTCATTGTAATTCTTAACTTTTCATGTCAATATTACATCAAAATTATATTAAAAATAAATTTATACTAAAAATGAATCACTCCAGTTTTCGATCCCATTGTATTTTCAAAACACATCTGAATGTCTGTTTAAAATAAAACCAAGTCACTAACCCTGCTACCTCCCAAAGATTTTCTCATATTTTCATTTTTTATTATTCATTGAGATTTAACCATGGCATTGCCATCCACATGTATAGTTAACACCTTTATCTAACAAAAGCACTGTCCTGAAGTCTGTGATCTTAAACGTGATCCTCAGGTTTTTGTGCAACCTCTCTTGATTACTTTTAAAAGAAAGCAGAAATTAAATACATAATCACAGAACCACAGAACATTAGGAATTGGAAGGGACCTTGGAAGGTCATCTAGACCAATCCCCCTGCTGCAGCAGGGGAGCAGTTGCACAGATCAAGTTGCACAGGAACTTATCCAGGTGAGTTTTAAACGTCTCCAGAGAAGGAGACTCCACAATCCCCCTGGGCAGTCTATGCCAGTGCTCCGCCACCCTCACTGTGAAGAAGTTGCTTTTCATATTTATGTGGAACTAGCTTACACCCATTGCCCCTCGTCTTATCATTAGATGACACTGAGAAGACCCCTTCTGACATCTGCTCTTTCCATATTTATAAAAATTAATGAGGTCACCCCTCAGTCTCCTTTTCTCCAAGCTAAAGAGACCCAGCTTCCTCAACCTTTCCTCATCAAGGAGATGCTCCACTCCATAATGTTCGCACCTCTGCGCGAGACTCTCTCCAGCAGTTTTGTGTCCTTCTGGAACTGAGGGGCCCAGAACTGGACACTATATTCTAGCTGCGGTCTCACCAGGGCAGAATAGAGGGGAAGGAGAACCATTCTCAATCTACTAACCACCCTCCTTCTGATCCACTCCAAGATGCCTTTTGCCTTCCTAAAGGCTAAGTGCTGCATGCTGTAGAAGTTGCAATACCCCATTGTATGCTATGGGTCAAGAAGTTTGTGAGGTGCGTGCCACCTAGTACTGTCATGTGCAAAGTCACCTTTTTAGGTACGTGAGAGGCATTCGACTGAAAAACCAGACAGATCGTTATTTCTTCCTTCATCAGAACTAAGGTGAATTAGGTTTCAATCTATGAAGATTAATTTATTCTCTGGATATTACTTTATATTTGACTACACATTAATAAAGATTATCACTGCTCATATGACTTCAGGGAAAAAAAAGTTAAATAATACTTTAAAAAATATGGCTGTGAATGCTGAATTATCACTAGTTTTACTCCATTTCCTCTGCACTAAATATTATCTCAGTTAGGATTTTAGCAGGTAACTATAAAAAAAATGCATCTTAGAATCTCAGAATCATTTTGTTTAGAAAAGACCTTTAAGATCATCAAGGCCACTGTTAGTCCAGCATCACCAGGTCACCACTAAACCACGTCCCTCAGCACCACATCGACAGATCCTTTAAATCCCTTCAGGCATGGTGACTCCACCGCTGTCCTGGGCAGCCTGTGACAGGGCTTGACAACAATTTTACTAAAGAAATTTTCCCTAATGTCCAACCTAACCCTCCCCTGATGCAACTTGAGGTTGTTTCCTCTCATCTTGTTGCTCAGGAAATACAATGAGTAGTTAATAAATAAGTACTGAATACTTAGAAAATACAAAGTACAAGCAGATACTGCAAAGTGCTGTCATGCAGATCTTTCTAGACCAGCTGTGATAATAACAGTTCTATACAAATGGAAAATGTGGAAGAATCAATTTTAAAATGATCAGGAGATAATTAATTCATTAAGGGTGTGAGGCTCCTGAGGCTTCTGAAGATTAGATAATTTCTTCACTATCTTTACCATTTCTTATCAGAACAGCCGTGAGACAACAGCTAGAGAACAGTAATGTGCAGATTTAGACCTTTTGCCATCGTGTCACTGCTGTGATTGAGACTTGATAAATTTTGGAAAGAGGCAAACAATGCACAACCCCCTCATGCTACCTAATGAAGACATCAACAGTAACACAGCAGCAAAACCACTTAAGCACAATAGGCAATAAAAATGATTTGTAAAGAGGAATCTGGAGTGAATGAGCTGACAGCCTCCCCCATGGTTGATATTTCCTAGACCAGATGAATGCATGGAGGTTTGTAAGTGCTGCAGTCATCCTACCTGAGGGGCAGAGAGTTTGAGGAGATCATCAGAAGCGCTTAGGCCATTATCACACCTGCTGCATGGCAGAGTAGAAACACCCACTACCTGCACCCTAGCGTGTGGAAAACACTGCTTAGCTTAAACCAGAGTGAAGTCTGGGCAGCCTGCACTGAGCTACATGAGCAGAGAATCATAGAATGAGAGTAATTTAATAGTTTGGGTTGGAAGGGACTTTTTAAAGACTGTCTAATTCCAAAACCCTGCTTTGGTCAATGACACCCGTCTACTAAACCAGGTTTCTCAGAGTCCATTCCACCCTGGCCCAGAAAGCTTCCAGGGATAGGGCATCAACAACTTCTCTGGGCAACCTATTCCAGTGTCTCACCGCGCTTACAGTGAAGAACTTCCTTATATCTATTCTAAATATTCTTTCAGTTTAGAGCCATTGCCCTTTGCCCTATTATTTTGTATAAAGTCCCTCTTTTGCTCTCTCATAGGCCCCTTTAAGTATTGGAAACCAACTATAAGGTCTCCCCTGAGCCTTCACTTCTCCAGGCTGAACAACCCCGACTGTCATATCTTGTCTTCATAGATGATTTGCTCTAGGCAACTAATCAGCTTCACAGCATCCTCTGGACTTGCTCCAGTAGGTCCATGTCCTTCTTATGTTAAAGACCCCAGAGCAGGACACAGTAGTCCAGGTACTCACCAGAGTGGAGCAGATGAGGAGAATCACCTGCTGGCCACACTACTCTTGATGCAGCCCAGAGGAAATAGACTACTAAGAGTACTACAAAGTTCTGAAACCATGCGTACTTCAGTTTCAAATCTCTCGATTTCTCACGCTGCTGTGCTGCTTTTGACTGTAGTTTGTGTGCCATTCAGTGACAACTCTTGTGCCACAAATATAAAACTATTTCTTAAATGCAGTTGAATTGAAGGAATCTGAAGGTGAGTTAGCACCCACTGCTCTAGAAAACTGACCATGAGGAAACCTGCACATGTGTGTACCTGCCCTCACGAGCAAAGGCATTTGTGAGGTGCTACTTGCTTGACTTAGGTAAGATTTGCTAGTCCACAAAGAATTGGAGTGAAGAATCTAAATACACCATCATTTGTTCAAACTCAGGAATGAAAACTACGGAGTGCAGTATTTTTTCCAACATAAATAGCAACATAAATAAATGTGTGTATGCGTAGTACTTGCCTCCATAAATTCCAGCGCTGTTCTTCCAGCTGAGTCACCAAGTGCTCTATGTATTTGTTTGAGTCCATGTATTCCTAAATTTAAAAAAAGATTAAATTATTATTTTTTCAATGTTTGATGCCTTGAAATGTGAATAATCCATGGAATCATAGAATCATTAGGGATTGGAAGGGACCTTGAAAGATCATCTAGTCCAATCCCCCTGCCACAGCAAGATCACCTGGACCACCAAATGGCAAGGGAACACATCCAGGTGAGTTTTAAACGTCTCCAGAGAAGGAGACTCCTCAGCTGCCCTGGGCAACCCATTCCAGTGCTCTGTCACCCTCACCTTCTCATGTTATATGGAACCTCTTATGTTCCAGCTTACACCCGTTGCCCTTTGTCCTATCTCTAGATAACATTGAGCAGAGCCTTGCTCCATCCTCCTGACACCCATCCTTCACATATTTATAACATTAATGAGGTCACCCCCCAGTCTCCTCTTCTCCAAGCTAAAGGGACCCAGCTCCCTCAGCTTTTCCCCATAAGGGAGGTGCTCCACTTCCTTCATCATCCTCGTTGCTCTACCATGGACTCCCTCCAGCAGTTCCGTGTCAATCTTGAACTGAGGGGCCCAGAAGTGGACACAGTACTCCAGATGGGGGCTCACCGGGGCACAGTAGAGGGGGAGAAGAACCTCTCTTGATCTACTAACCACCCCCCTTCTGACCCACCCCAGGATGCTGTTGGCTCTCTTGGCCACAAGGGCACATTGCTGGCTCAAATGAGTGTAAGAATGAGCTCGAGGGGTCCACTTTCATTTTGCACCTTAGGTCATCCCATAAAGTCTGTATAAACTCATATCCATAATCTAAGCTTGGAATTACATTCTCTGGTTACAGGTTGGAAACTAGTTTCTCAACAGTGCAATCACTGTTTTGGTGCACATTTTGGATAATTTGGGAATAAATCAAAGTGAACTGAGATTTGACTCCAATATTTATGTCATGGATGGGATGAAAAATACTAGAGCATATACCCTATCGGAAAGTGAAAGTACAGCTCAGCTCCTGTGTAATTTTCCAGTTCAACTTTTGTAGATACTATAACTTGCAGTATCAGCTACATGAAAGCTAGATAGGATTTCTGATAAATAATAATGATTAGATGAGCAGTTCAGATTTTCTTCTTATTGCAGCTTATTCTTTAAAGTCAACGCAAAGAGACAATGTTTATTCTCAGCAGAGAAATACCTCAGTAATAGAAATATACCACTTCATTTCCAGGAGGAAGGCAACTCCAGTGTTACTGATATAAGATATTTCAGAATGAACCTACAGGAAAACGTGTTATAATGTGATCTATTTCTATGACAGCAATACCAACACAGCCACATTACTACTATTCTGAAAGCCTATCAGCAATAATACAACTCTCCTGACATATCTCACCAAAGCAAAAATACATTTCAAACTCCATGTATTTCAGGAAATAACAATTATTGGAGCACTCCATGGAAAAGTATCCACTCTCACTTTCTGAAAACAAAGGCTCCATTTTTATGGCCCGACAGTTGCAGCGTTGGCAGCATCAAAAAGCCCACTCTGTAGGGCTCTTTTTTTAGTAGTTCCTTACTATTATCATTTATTTTGTGTACAAATATGGGGATTTGTTGCAAAGTAGTTGGTTCTTCTGAGACATTTATCTTATCTTAGGAATTTCTTAGGAATTTACCTCTATCTTATCGTAGGAATATGAAACAGCTTCTACGAGGACAGTGCATCATCATGTCTTCTCAGGGTGAAGATAAATGTTTGCTGGTTTTAATGATGACAATATATAAATATAAATATCCATATATATATATATAAAAATATCCATTTTTATTTTTCAGGTCTGGAACTGTTCTAATTGCTACCACGCCTTTGGCCATAGTAATTATTTTCTTGTTCTGACTGACTGAGAGAGCGAGTGTTTTCTCAAAGTTGTGTCACAACAGTGACACAAAGAAATGGTCCCTGGTACAGATGCGAAGGAGAAATAAGATGCTGCTCCTGTGCAGCCTGTGCAAACGCAGCTTGGGCATATCCTGTTCCAGCTGCATTGCTTGAAAACCTTTGGGCATTGTGAAACTTTCCATTACATTCTGGTTCCCCCAGGCTTCAATTTTAATCTAACTGCTGGAGGTGGATGTACCTTGTAGATGTTCCTTTCAGAAAACACTAAATAATGTAAATCCCAAGAAATGCCGTGCGGCATTAATACGGCCTCTATACCAGACTGGACGCTGGCACAAGCATCGGCTCTTTACTCTCCCCGTTACTCGACTGAGTTGAATCTTACTTAGAGTGGAGCATGTCAGTTAAGCAGCAAGCTGCTTCTAAACAAACACAAGTCTCTAGCACACACATATATTCTCTCTGAAAAATACACTGTGCAAATCTATAACGGTGATTAGTTGCAGTATCAGGTTCTTCAGAATGAGCTGCCTTTTTTTACTTAATATTTTTTACTACATGGAACCTGGTACAAATTAGTATTAATACCTTTATGTCTTTTTAATGTAATATTAATATTTCTGATTTATTCATCACTGCACTTTGCCCTACAGGCAAGGATAGGATCAGCAGTTTTAGTCTGCATAATTCTACCGTGATAGTATAAAAAAGCTCATGCCAAAGCACTTTTCTCAACAGTACTGTCCAGGAATGAAGACAGAGGGGAAAACAAAAGCCATGTCTTTACCTTGGTGACTGCTGCTTTAACGTTGAATATTTCCTGTGGCAAACCAGAAATATTATTCAATCTGTCTCTGAAGACCAATGTCTCAGGAGTGTGTAATCTGCCAGTGTGCAAATGCAATGCAAAAAAATCTACCATGACCTGATAGAAACGTTGTAATTAGAAGAACTTCCTTTCCCCTATGCTGCCACAGCACATTCAGTTGCCAGCCATGTCCAGAGCAAGCCATCTGCTTCAAACAAGGTTTCTGTTCCCAAGCCCCAGTTTCTGCTTTTTTCAGTTATCAGCTGTCCCAATACACAAAATTCTGCAAATCCTCCATCACAACCCCCTGTTATCATTTTGTCAACACAAAGCAAACAGCAGTCACTTGACATTTAGAGCAACTTTGTGATTTAGAATAACCTGGGACTTTCAGGGAAAGCATCAAATGTGAGGAAACCTCCCCTTGCTTGCAGCTGAACTTAATGATCTTAATGGTCTTCTCCAATCTCTAGGTACTGTTCAGAAAGTACTGATGTTTCTCAGTAGCTAATAGATCAGATTGAGAGGAGTAATACCGGTATTTTGTAACTTCCCTGAAGCTCTGTCATATGAGTGCTTGCTCCACAAAGGCTTTGGGTAGCAGAGCTAAGTGTTGTGTTGAACAACTACCAAAAACACACTTTAGGATGTGAGGATAAAACCAAACAAGTCTGTGTTATCAGAAGGAGGATCCAAGTGATCCACCCATGTGTAAGAATATCTTTTCCTTGTGAAAACACAGACAAGATCCAATAACTGAATGAGGATGAGAATCATTTAGATAGTTACAACCAGTACTTATACTAGATACTAATAAGACAGATCAATTAAAGAGAAGAGAGAGACTGTGAAAGCACAGTGGCCTCAGGGTTTTTGAAATGGCTTACGATCCTGTTTCCACAAGAAGGCTCAACACTGAGCACAGGCAAAGCAGGAGGGGGTAAGGCTGTGTAAGGCCAAGTCAACATTCCTGAAATTATGCAGTATTTTTAATCTGAATTTGGAGGCTCCAAATTGGTGTATTTTTACAAATCTGATGATATTATATAGCAGCCAGCCAGCTGTGGAATTGCCATCTCTGCTGGCATAGACTCCAGCAGACTGAGCTGCACTGGCTCTGCTTTGAGTCCTACTCCAACCTCCAGTGATTCCTCCCAATGTGCAGAATTACTGAAGAGTCCGTGATTAGAAAAAAACACAAAACAAAAAATCCTTTTCAGAATAATGGGTGCAAGCTGCCCTTTTTTGTCTGCCCAAGATGATTTCACTCCTCCATCTACCCTCTCGTGACGGCAGAGAACTGCACTGCTTTAAGGAAAAAACTCTTCTGTAACATGCTGAAATGCAGTAGAAAATCTCTCTAACAGCTGCGTAGATTCTGGCATCCAGGAGGAGCTGGTATGCAAATGTCACATACCAGCTCATCTCATTTTGAGAGCATTAGAGAACTGCTTCACCAAAATTGTCCCTGCCTGAGCAGAGGCACAAGCCTACAAATATACCTAAGTGTGTTTTGTGACAGAGCTAAATCTCCAGCTCTGCAATGCTAAATGGTTTTGCTATTTGCTTGTTTTTTCCTTAATTTGTTGGCTGGACAGCTGTCAGGGAGAAACGGGGAAGAGAAAGGAAATGAAATGCCTTCACTGAGGCCCGGGATCCTCTGCTCGGTATTTTGGTTGGTTACATGGGTATTTGTTCTGGCATATGCGTGGTGTTGTGCTGGGCAGGGTATCAAAACTTATACAGCACACAGAACATTTTCCCATCCATTGTTACCGAGCAAGCCCTTAGGGCAACCTTAGCTTATGACACAGGAGTTCCTTGCTGGAAGCTGGGGGTGATAAATTTAAGCTAAAGAAACAGCACTTCGTCTCTGCCTCTCTTAAGGAACTTGCACAGCTTGGTATCAAAGAGACTTTAATGAGCTTAGCGGTATGTGAAAAGGATTAAGCATACAATTGTTGATCCAGCAAATCACTTGATTACGTACTTAATTCAATAGGGCTACTCATGTGCTAAAGTTAACATGTGCTTGGGTGCTTTGACTGGGCAGTGGGCACCTGGAGGTGGGTGGTGGCATGGTGGGACTGGGTCATCCTGCAGCTGGGACACCCCACCACTCCTAAACTTACATGCCTCAACAATTGCCCTGCCTGCCACTGCCTTCCCTGCTCAGAATGGAGGACCGGTGCAGGTCTGGTTGTGGGGCTGAGATGCCAGAGCTGAGCAGAAAACAAAGAAAGTAGGGTGGAGACGAGGCCAGAGCACCATCTCCCTGCAGACCAGTTTTGAATCAGGGCTGGGAAACAAATGTCATATTCAGCCCAAAGTGTCCTGTTCTCCCCCAGCATGACTAACCGCTGGTTCAGCTGGGACAGACAGTGAGCAGACAGCTGAGTCCCCTGCAATGCTACCCCTTGACTGTGCTAGTATCTGTATTTGAAGCCAGACAGCAAAGCGTCAGCAAGGATGGATTCAGGCACTTGGAGGATGTTTTCTGTTGGGGAGTAGAGAAAAACACTGAACCAACAACCTGATAAACTCACAGACAAGTTCCTGTGAATATCTGGAGCCGTCCAGCCCTGGAGACAGGGAAGTCCATGGAGAGCCCACAATCATCTGTTACAATGCCGAAAGTCATATTTTAACAGGGAAAGGTTATTGGAAATCAAACAACAACAAAGCTGTCTGCAGCCAAACAGCAGACTGTTGCAATTAGGAAATGATGTTAGCAAAGCAACAAGGGGGACATCGAAGCTGTTACACTAAGTATGGAGACACAAGTCATCTTTGAGGGATCTTGGAAGAGTGCCCTGGGGAAAAGCTTTAGATCTAGGGAGAATGCTTTTGGAGAATATTACAACTTTTGTAAAATATTTATTTTTGTTATCATCCTGCTGCAGAAACCTTTGATAGAAAATAGGCTTTTCTCCAGCAGCCCAAGAGGACGCATGTAGATATATGCATGTATTCTTGTCTGGACTCTATTTTTCACATGTCTAGAAGCATTATAATCGAGGATTTCAGTGAGCCATTTGTTACACCACATTACTCAGCTGCACACTAAAAATAAATCAGATATAATAAAAAAAACCCCAAACCTACCTCTCTGGATTAGATACTTTGGTCCCTTCCTTCAATACCACACCTGGCTAAAGTGCTCACCTTGGGTGCTAAATAGCAATAAAAGCTGAACTGTGCAGATTAAAAAGGAATCTTAAAAACTGCTATTACTGTTGATTTATTCTTTTCCTACCTGATTTGAACGTGTTATTTTAATTGTTGGTTTTATTAACAACTGGCACAAAAGGGTACATTTAGATCCTCTGCAACAGAGCAGAAGGCTGGCAAGAGCCCCCGTGCACATCCTGTGGAATTAAGCCATTATGGCAAACCCAGTAATGATCATTTTAATAAATATGTTGAGCAAATTTCTTAATTGTTCAAAATCACTTAAGCCTCAGTGAACAGTTCATATTGCATCTCAGCTGCAGTGATTAAAACTGATTTACCAACTCATCTGAAGCCAGTTGTTTTTGTAGAAAATCAGCTGGGTTTTCCCCCTGCTGCTGCTGCTTGGCACCCTATTAAATGGCAGTATCCGCACACAGCGGCGGGGTTTAATAAAGCCTGAAATAGCACAAGCTTGTGAGCTAATGGGCAGATTCTGCACCCTGTGCACTCTGAATTCAGGGCCACAGAGGGTTTGCAGAGGAACCCCATCCACATTCACAGCCGGCATACAGAGCCCCACGCAGTTGGGTGTTTGCCAGTTTCCCCCCAAAGAAGTACGAGCCCTGGGATAATGATGTGGGTACTCTGCTACTCAGTGACACCTTCCCACACAGGGCCACGGGGAATGCTGTAGTTTCACATTATCTTCTGCCAGCTTGTAAAACCTTCTGTTTTCCAGCAAGAGATTTTCTGCAAGCAAATCTCATGGCTCAGGCAGACATGTGCAGTGGAGATGTACGGAGCAATATTCTGAGAGGGCTCATCTCCCGGCTTAGTAGACCATAGCAGGCCAGTGAAGAACAGATTTGGCAAGAACAAGTACCACTATTTAGATTTCCAGATGGTTGGTTGGTCTGGGTTGCTCACCCTTTAAGGATCACAGTGGTTTTACATGTGACTTTCACAGCCTATATGGGCCCTGACATGAGAGCTAAATCACAGTAAGTAGGAGGATAGCAATGATGCTGGAATTGAATTCTGGAAGAGGAAAAGCTAAGAAGTTTTCTTAATTGGGGTTAATTACATTAAAGTAGATTTGCAGTTAAGTCTGAGAATGAAGAAAAGAATCCCAGAGCTTCCCAGCTGCTACCCCATGATGCTAAGGAATGAAACTAAAACGACAATTATACATGTTTCATCTTCCAAAAGGAAGCCTGATGACAGCTTCAGGCAGTAAAACAGCTGAGAATTTTTTAGCTGGAACTGAATCTGCTGAATTTTGCCTTTTTCGATAGAAGCAAGTGCTGTAATCTTGTAGATGTTGCAAAATTTATAGCAATAGAATATTGTATCTCCCTTGTAAGACCTTTTTATCTAAGGAATGCCTGCTGTCTTCTAGGAAGAACACATGGCTTCAGTTCAAAGGTACGTGGCTTCTCAGAGTCCTGATTCCTCACCAAAACAAGGTGACTACGCAGAGGCCACAGCAATCCTTGCTATGTCACTCAGAGGCAGCAGGTCTGTAACGGCAGCCATTAGGATCAAGGTAAAGATCATGGAGACGCCTCAATAGTGTCCATGTTTTACATGGTCCTAGAAAATCGCTAGCAGTGGTAAAACCACCATACCTGGATGTTAGGTCAGTTTAATGCTGTGGCCCCTAACCTTCAAAGCAGTGAATGGCTTAAACAACAGCTGGCTTAAAGGCCAAATATCCCTTTATAAAACAGCATGGTGACTGTGCTCTTTCAAGGCAAACGAGCAGAGACCACGACAAAGCAGGTGAGTGCTAGGATATACTCCTAAGATTAAACAGGCAGATGAAAATTATATTGTACAGAAAGCAGGCATTTGGACAGATGATTTCAAACTGGGACCCACTGAAACATAAGTGCTGATTTGACAGACTGGAGTATTTTTCAAAATAAGGTAAGGTATAAAGTAAGATACTGGGGAATTAAGTTGGAAACCAAGAAGGTAGATGAAATACAAGAAGAGATAAACAAAAGCAGAATGAAGGACAGCAGGAGTAACTAGAGTGAACATGTCCAGAAGTGGACAGGTACTCCTTGTACAAATACCTTTTACCCCAAAAATGCAGAATTCCTTGGGCATAGCTGTCTCTATGCAAATAACAGGCCATGAAGGTTTTGTCATTTCTACTAAATATTGAGCAAATTATTCTGTTGGCTGTATGAGGAAAGGAAACTGGACGTTTTGTCCAACAAATAAATCCATGTTACTTTAGCTGATTTTCTTTCCCTCAAAGAGGTATAAATCAGTAAAAGCAAATAAAAAGCATTACCTGGAATTTACTAGGATTATCTTGAAATAGAAAACAATGATATGATACCAAAAACGTTTTTAGATGTCCTCTAAGCTTTTGCCACCCATTAACAGCCTCATTGGACCAGACAGCAGGGGTACACACTGATACTGTAGGAAGCCAAGTTCATGTAAAACTGCATCCCACACCATCAGTGGGTGGATGCCCTTGATTTGTATTTGGAGTCAGATTCTTTCAGTAATCAGTCTGCAAGCATCCATGGATACCCATCGATCTCAAGATGAAGGTCAGCAGGCTGGGCAGAGTGGCCTGAGAGGCAGGAAAGAAGCAAGGACTGCAGAAGATGCAGATGATGGTGCAAATTCAGGGCTGTGCTCATCTGTGCTAGTCCCACCTGTACTCTTTGACCTTCTAATCTACAAAAAAAAAGATCAACAAGGCCATTGTATCAGCCAAGGATTTAATTGGGAAATGGGAAAAACCTGCCTTTTTGGCAGGAATTAAGACAGATATGGATAAATGGGTTGCACCACAGCACCCTGATTCTGACTCATGTGCAGGTTTGGAGCTGCTCTCCCAGTTACCTCAGCACATGGGAAGTTCTTGTCCTTGGTCAATAGAGAACCTGTAAAGTGAAGTTTAGCACAGGGGTCCATGTGACAGTTCCCAGTTGTTCAAAGTTACTGATGACCTTGTGTAAGTTAAGGAGGTGTCAAAGTGACAGAAATGTTTATAGCCCAGCAATTCCACAAATGAAAAGGCCTCAATGATATTTAGGGCAACAGGAATTTGCTATGGAGACATTCAGGGTTTAAAAAAAAAGAGTCAGTAAGAAGATGCACAGGTTTGATGAGTTTGCTTCTACAAACTACTGTGTATATTTACATGACATAATTAGCTGTGGCCTTGTTTATGTCAAATCAAATTTACATTAATAAACTTCATCCAGCAAAGACACTGAAGCTGAAAGAAAGTGGCCAGAAATGTTAGCAGCCATGAAGATGCAAAGTAAACACTGGTGCATTAAATTAATCAACTTCTGACATTAGTAGGTAATTATAATTTCTGAATCATTTCTTGGATATTTTTATGAATCTAAATCCATCACAACACACAGAAGAACTGCTGGTTGGAGGCATTTGACTTAACACAGACACATGGCACTTGCATGTGACTCACACTGAATAAAGAAGACAAGGAGTTATAACTAGACTATAGATTAAATACATAAAAGTAAGGTAAAAATCCAGCACACTGCTATGGGCAGATCAACCAAATGAGCCCAAGCCCCAGTGGCAAAAACACGGTGATAAAAAGTTCTGAGGATTTCCAGCTTCCCTCCACTGCTCTGAGTATGAGGTGACCCTTGGTCTGGGTGGAAACCACAGATACTGGAGGTGAGCAGAGAGAAGGTGATGCATGGCCCCTGAGGCTGACATCTCCTTGCCATCTTGCTCTGCCCTGCCATCCCTTTTTTGCCCACCTGCTATCACACTCTGTTCTAGCCACAGACTTTTTCAAACAGGGGGAGCTTGTTTCAGCACATTTTGAAGACCAATCTCTCTGCTGACTGCAGACCCTCACACAGGCAGAGCCAGAGACGAGTCAAAGTGATCTGTGTGAGGCAATGGCTGAGGGAATCTTGAGAGCTGCTTCCAGCAACCTGCCTGTTCCTGCCATGCTGAATGCACTGGAACTATGCTGACTTAGAATCACAGAATAGTTTAGGATGGAAAAGACCTTTAAGATTGTTGAGTACAACTGATAACCCAGCACTGCCAAGTCCATCACTAACCCATGTCCCTCAACAACACATCTATACATCTTTGAAATACCTTCAGGGATGGCGACTTCACCAGTGCCCCAGCAGCCTGTTCCAGGCCTTGGCACCCCTTTTGGTGATAAAATCTTTCCTGATATCCACTATTCCTTACATCTCCACTGTACACAAACATATACACACAGAGGAACGACGCAACACGCAAATAAGCAAGCGTAATCCCCTAGTCACAAGCTAACACACAAAGGCATTCACGTGTTTGCGTTATTTTACTATTAACAAACTCAGAGCCACGTTTGCACTGAGCACTGGTGGCTCCTCTTCTACCTGAAGCAAGTTTATTGTCAGCTGTCATTACCAGACCTTGCAGCTTGTTCAGGGTGTTAGGGTATTGATTGATTGTCGGACACAATGAAATCTAAGGCATGAATCACACTCTTTCATCAACCAGAAGTGTCACTAATTTCTATAAGATACTCAAGAAAATGAAAACATTTATAAATGCAGCAGCATTTGCTCTGCTTGTGCAAATGGTGAAAAGAATGTCTTGAAAACTTTTCATCTCTTTTCTTGTAGGTAATGATTCAATTCCATGTGTGTGAGGACACTAACTGTCCCTGACAGGTCTGCAAAGCAGGTTTCCCATGAGGAGCTCTGATGGCAGCTGCTGCAGCCCTCTGACAGCCACTGACTGTCGCTGCTGATCAGAGGAGCTCACAGTCCCAGCACAGGACAGGCAAGCGTGCTGTGCAGCCTGACTTTCCGGGGTCGGGGGATTAATCGTAAGAAGTTTGTCATTTCCTAAGCGTTGTGTAGGCTAGACAGCATCATGTGATACTGGTTGGAGATGAACTTTAAGTCTATCAGGGATTTAGCAAAAGTGGATTTAGCGGAAGGAAGATGTTTCGCTTTGATGGTAAGCTATAAGCAGAGACTTCAGTGAAGTCCCAGAAAGTGAAGAGGAGCTGGAACATTTGTGTCAGCAGACAGCACACAAGCATGCATTTATGTTGCACAGGTCTGCTAAATACTTAAGCCAAACCAGGGCCTTTAGTTGTGCTCACTACATCTCGGTAAATACTGGGTGGAACAGAAAGCATAAAAGCACAGGTTTTTGCTGTGCTGCAACCCCAACCCTGCTGCCCCTAGCACAGACATTCATGTCAATCTGGGACAGCAGTGACAATCGGATGCACTGGCAAGACTGGAGCACATGCAGATTAAATTGGGGCAGAACAGAGTGCTGCTCTGGTGCAACTCTTCAGCTGGCCTCAGTGACCAGCACGCTGCAGCAGCCTCTGTGTCCTTCTGTGCCCCAGCTGAGGAAAGCAAGGATCAAAGACTGTTCTGATGGAAAGCCCAGAGCTAAAGTCATGCTTGCAGAGCATGGGGAGGCTCTGTTGACCCGCAATCAGAAATGGAGCAGGGAGATGCTGCGCTTGGGTGAATATGGATGCAAATGGTTGAGTTTAGTGCGTAGGAATAACTGAGCCTAACATAAAGGTTTTATAAAGCAGAAATCGGTAGTATTTCCTCCTCGCTTACGTTCCAAAGCAAAGAACTCCCCCTGAAATTCCTGCATATAACAGCTGCATTAATAATAATTGATACCTTATGCTTTAGAAAGAGATCAAGTGCATATTAAATTTTGCCTTCTGAACACTCATAACTTCAGTGTGGCATGTACAGTAGATGCTAAACAAATATAATGTTGCTACTCAATTTAAAGAGAATCTATTTCCTTTCCAAGAACATGAAAGCGAACCTTTAATTTCATTCAGCATTTCCAACATCACAGACACAACGTGGTGCCAGTGAAAGCGAAGCTGTAATTTAGCTCCTGGTTAGCACTAATATGTTTTCTGCAGTTGAGTATTGCTGCACTAAGTGGCAGATCCATCTCAAACGTTATGTGCCCAGACGTATCAGTTACTGTTACTGCAAAACATTCTGTTTATTCAAATAAGACTCCAACAAACACAAACTGTAACATGAAAGGCTTGAAAACACTGGTTTAAATATTCATTGTCAGCTGCTGTGCAGGATATATAGTGGTAATTCAGACTACATGATAGCTTTTTGGTTTGTGCACTCTCTTGCCAGTTAGCATTCGAAAGCGTAACTTTAAAAATACCCTTAATTTTATGTGTGAAATAGCAAGAGATACACTTGGCTGTCTGTGCTACTCAAAACATGAATCTTGCAATCCACGGGGGAACGTAATGTGAATGAACAGGACGAACAGAAGCATAAACCTTTATACTTCTGCTAATCTAATTTGTGTCGCTAACCGCTGCTTACCGGAAAAGTTCCTGGCAATATTTAACTGAATTACGTTTTAAAGATCTTTAGCATCATCAGCTGGAAAATCCATGGGACAAGTGATGAGTCATGTTATTGTACCTGCTGCTCTGCTGCCGACTTTGTGATGTTTGGATACCGCGTCTCTCTCTTGGGAAGCAGACACAGACACAATTTCCTGCAGAAGCCTTGGATCTCACTGCTCTGAGGCACAGAGGACAAATCAAAACAAAACACCATCACTCCTGTTCCCAAAAGCATTTTTTTTCCACAGGAAGGTGACATCCTATTTCCTGTGTGCAAGGGTGTTCTGGGTCAGCTTCAGCTGGAATCGTGCTGACCTAGATGGAATTAATTGAGAACTAACCTTCTGGAACAACTGCCTTGTGAAGTGAGATTGAGAAAATTGGGACTTTTCAGTTTGGACTAAAGAGGGCTATGAGGGGATTTATTCACTGTCTATAAATACATGAGGGCTGGGTGTCAAGAAGAAGGGAACACGCTCTTTTCAGTTGTGTCAGACGAGACAAGGGGTAATGGATGCCAGCTGGAACACAGGAAATTTCACCTCAATCTGAGGAAAAACTTCATCACAGTCAGGGTTATTGGAAGGGGTTGCCCAGGGAGGTTGAGGAGTGCACTTCTCTGGAGATGTTTCAGACCTGGCTGGATGTAGTTTGGTGTAGCTGATTTAGGCTTTTAGGCAGTTATGCTTTTCAGGGATTTGTATCCTGCTTGAGCTGGGTGGTTGGACCTGATGGCCTCTCAAGGCCCCTTCCAACCCTGGTAAACTGTGTAAGCCGTGTGTGTAAACTGAGGGCACGTCAAAACGATGACAAAGAGGAGACAGAGTGCACAGGTTTTCCTCTCTGCTGTCAGTGGGTAATTCTTAGAGTAATTGGACAAAAAGAATTTTAAACACTGTTTCACAAGAAGTGTCATGTGGGGATTCTAATTATTTTGCATAAATTCTGACACATACTGGTGTCTTGCTGTCATCTAGCATTTGTTAAGCATCTCATGTCTCTGAGTGTTCCCAACGAGTGACACTAATCTATACACACCAGAGACAGTGTAATACTGCATCTGAAACATGTAGGTGCTTCATACATGAACCACAGCTCTCAAGAGCTGATGATTTAGATTCGCTTCCATAAGAATTTATACGTTGGCATGCGTGGTCTAGATTTGAAATACTGATTTTATATGAAACCACAGGAGAAAAAAAATTCCAAGTTAAGAAACTTTAAGAAACTTTAAAAGTTAAGAGATTCTAGCCCAGAAAGTGCTAAAGAATAAGGTATGTACTCCCTTTAAAATCTTGATCATCTATGCTAACATGTATTTCCTATGTATTATTATGGAAGAGGCGGATTAGTCCTGAAGGCTCTGTGCTGTCTCATGCCTCAGGCAGTGGGAGAGCTCCTGGCAGGCAGCTGGGGCAGTAGTGGAGGGTGGGCAGCTAAGGCAGGTCTCCAGCTCCCTTGGGAAGTCTGCAGGCATGGCAGGAACTTCTCAGCTCTCATTCCTCCCACAACAAGAAGCCTAGCAGGTAAGTATGGTTTTAAGGTGTTAGACAGATCAAGGCGGTTGTAAAACTGAACTGTTGCACCCGCTGAGCCGTACCCATGCAGTCTTGCCTGGCTTCTCCAGGAAAAGTGCTGAGCGTCTGCAAGTTGCATTGATACTGCAGAATTAAACTTATTCAGGGGAGGAAAAGCAATTTTCAAACTTCAGGTACAATCCTTAATCATTCATTTAAAAATCATTTCCACAGCCATCAACTTGACAGTATTTAAATGAAAAGACTGAGAATCTCTTATTTTCCAACAGGAAATGTTTTCAGGGATTGGCATTTCACATGTATAGAGAAATTTACAGTAATCACATCTTGATGACAAGACTAGGAGAGGATTTACATCTAACAGGAATGATCTAATATATGTGCATACAGTAATACCCACTGGCTATTGTGAACATTTCATTATCAAGGAAATTAAAGACAACACAAGAAAATTAATGTTTTGAGAGAAAGTCATATGGTCCATTTAACTCTTCTTTTGACTGTCCGCATAATGTAATAGGATAATTTGCTTCTTTTCATACGCTCCAGTAATAGAAATAGCACTTTTCATAAATCATCTACTAAAGCTTTAAGAACAATAGTAAGCTAGCAGGATAAAGCTTTCAAATTATTTCTGTACAAATTTTTATCATGTGGACTTGAGCAATCCCCCCACCAAGGAAAAAGCCCTTACAGTGAATAATAACATTGTCTTCTCCTTCCCAACTGCTTCTGTTTGGATGTCAAACATCCTTACTGCACAACAGAACTGCCCGCTGGCTGCCTGGGACTCCAGAGAAATTCTGTCCCAAATTCAAGTGCCACAAACTCACTGTTTGGATGTGCAGACGGTGACAAACTGTGAAAGCCTAGCAAACCCTCCTAGCAGCAGGATGCCTCCGTGCTTCATGATTGGAGACCTGTTAAGGAAGTGCTCAAAAGTTCTGCTGGTGAGCAGAGATGTTTCTCTTGTCTCACCTCCCTTCCTGACAAGCAGCCTTTAAAATTCTGAATCTTGTAAATCAATTGTTTGACCAAAAGGTTTTTGTGGCAGCAGTGAAGGAATAGGATTTTAGTTGAGAAAGTCTGCTTTCTGGGGTGTGGCTGAAACAGCCTCCCTGCAGAAAAGGCCCTAGCTCTGGTATCACAGTGAGTCCTCCAGCTGCGGTGCCCTCTAATGAGGATGCCCAGGGCTAATGGCCAGCTCTGCAGTGCTAACTGAACTGTATCTCAGAGCCCAGTTTGCCCTGGGTCTATCACTCCAGCCACCTTTTCCTGTGGTATTCCTGTTGTTGAGGGGAGAAGCACAAATCACAAAGGAATTTTTTTTAAAAAGCACCAAGTTAGATGGAGCATTTAAACATCTAAATATGCAGCCAGGCACCTAATTAGTTGTTAATGAGAATGTACTCATTCTGCTCCCTCCGAGGCTTCTGAAATGCCTCTAGACTTTTGGTAAATTTTCAAGTCTGTCTCCCCACTTCCTCCTACATAGCCAACAGCTTTGCATTGCTCTTTCAAAGTGGGAGGGAAGGAAACCCAGTGTTATCACACACTCCGTTCCTTCGATGCATTCATACCACGTAAGGTAAAAGAGTCCCATTCCCTGCACATATTTGAAAGACGATCGTTTCTGCAGATAGCTGAAACCCCCCTTATATTACTTTGCAGGCACACATTGGACCAGAAAGACATGCTGAATATGAAAGCATGTCTCTCCACACAGGAAATATGGTGCAAGGGATGATTAAGACACAGCAAAGGAGCCTGTCGTTTCAGACTGCAGAACTTCAGAGGCTCTCCTGCAATGCCGAAAGACTGAAGACTTTCACACCGATTACTGAACTGATCTCTGTGCCGGGAGAAACCAAGTCACTGAACAAGTCCTGGTCTCTGGATTGTTCTGGCAAGACCATAGGAGAAAGCAAGATGTTCTCAGATCTTCCAGACTAAGGGACTAAATCAGTGTTTAGTTAGGACCCAGTGACCTAATCCTGTGGTCTGGAACAGTGGAGATCCCTTTCCAAAGAGAGTTATGCAGTCAGCTCTAGTGACTCCTCAGGGACAAGTGGTTTTTTGCTGCTTTCATGGATGCTAGATAACACCAGATAGATCCCAAACCATACTGAATTGTTTTGTCTTTTCAATTTTGATTGACCTTTAGATTATGCATCTCCTAAAATGGTCCAAATTAGAGCTGATTCTTTCAAATCTAATGCTCAGTAATTAATCAAGGCAGAGTTTTCTGCTTTCCACAAATCAGTAATTATTCATGTAGCTGTGATTAGTGCTACATGGGGAAAACCTCTGCTTTAAAAAAGGCAGCATCCAACTCTTAACAGATATAGCACATCCTAAATGTAGCTTGGAGTCAGAATAGTTCTAACTATTCTCCCGGGAGATCTGAGGATTTCCTCCTCATCCAATTTTAATTTATAGCACTGATGTTCTACAACTGCTTTATCTGAAAACGGTTACTCACACCAAAGATAGGAGGCACGTACAAGTATCCACCGAGAGGAAGTTCGTGCACATCGTTGCAAACTCCAGAAGTATTTACTTAACTCGCAGTCTATATGGGAACACTGATAAGGGTCACACTGATTATCTGCATCCCCTCAAAGCTTTGGGAAAGTTTACAAAACAGGCTGATTTCCAGTGGATAGCACAGTGATTCCAGCGACCCAGGAGTACGATACTTGGCCAGACTGTACCAGTTCTTCCACCAATTCATATTATTTTCATCAGCACGCATTAGCTCCCAGACAGATAGTGGAAGTGGAGCCCAGCTGCATAAAGGCACCGCTCCTGCTTTGTCCAGCCCAAGGTCAGAGGAAAATTTCAGTCTAACCAGGTTTGCAGAAGGGAACTGAGTTTTGAAGCCAGGTTCAGGATGCGCATGAACAGTGTTTCAAACCCAATTATATAAAATTAGTTTTGAAACCAAGTGCAGGGTGGATGCAAACAATGAGGGAGAAAGGGATGTAGTGAAATAGCGACACCAGATCTCAGTAAGGGAAGTAAAATATTATTGTTATCAAAACCACAGAACAGCGTGTGTCTGTGTTGATACGTGTGAAGAGAGGCATCGAAGCCCTCTCCATGCTCATCCTCTCTGTGGACCAGCCCGTGGAGCCGCTGTCTTCCTGTGCTCTCACACCACCCACAGCACACACTCCCTCTGCTCAGCTGAGGTGCTACCCAGGGCAAAAACAGCCAGAAAAAGGAGCAATGAAGAGTTCACACCGTTCTCTGAACGTGGAGAATCTCAGTTAATTATTAAATTACATTATTTGGATACTTTCCACTCATGGACAATAGACTTGTCAATCAACATTTTAATTTTGCACACTTAGAGGCTCACTCGTGCCTGCAGATGGCTTTTCCAAGGCTCAACTGGTGACATTTTGTACTTCCTCATCTATTTTTCTCCTGTTGCTCATGTTATGACTAAAAGCAGCAGGATTATATTTTTCTCAGTGGGAAACGTGTCACCTGCTGCTGAAAGGAAAGCAATTATTGTGTCCTCGCTAAATCTTTGGCCTATTTGTGTAAAGCTGTAGAGCTTAAAAACATAAACATCCCGTTCAGTGGCAGTGTGAGTGGTTAGGCACTTTGGAACCCCAGCTGGGATCCCCTCCGCGTCACCTTCAGCGCCTCTTAAGCGCAGGGAAGGATGCCAGACCCGAGTGCCTTTCCCGTAACTGTGTCTAATCAATGGAAAGTAAAAGTGAATTATGTGCCCTCAGCTCCTGCTCAGGACACATCAAGCCATCACTTCTAGCTTTCCCCCTATATTCTAGGAGTTGGGATGTACTTTTCAGCTTTGGTTTAGGTGATCCTGCTGTGTCAGGGGGATTGGACTAGATGATCTTTCGAGGTCCCTTCCAATCCATAGTGATTCTATGATTTTACTCAATATTTATGTTTGCCCTGCATTTATGCCACTGTTTTCACTCCTTTTGTGTGTTTTTATGTGACTGTAAACCTGTCTGACAAAGGGACAGGTATTTTATTTACACACTGTCGGATGCTATTTCTCTGTGCAGTCACCTGTCATCATACAGAGAAAAATCTTATAATCAAAACTGGAAATAAAGGAACTGGACACTTACCTCTGCAGCTGACCAAAAGCAATAGCAGCACCAAGCTCACAAAATGTGTGTTTACATCTGTATATGTGTACGAGCACACACGTGAAAGGACGCCCTGATGTTTGCCAAGAGACTCTAGATTTTGATGCACAAAGTTTGATTTTTGCAAGCCTGTCGCTCTTTAGATTTTTATTGCCACAGAAGTGAGGAAAATGCCTTCGCACTTGCAAAATGCACTTGAAAGGATAAAAGCACAATTATTTAAATAATCATTTGAATATCTTACAAAATCTTACACTAATTATGAAAGGAAGTTTCTAAGTCTGACAATCACTGTCCTAGGACCTAGGGAAGTGGATCTAGTAACTCTTCTAGGGAAAGGATTAGCAGTCTCAGCACCAGGTGTCAATTCAAGCGATAAAAGTGTTCTCGGTTTTTACTTCCACGTGATCCCAGCCAATAATAGTAACAGTCATGGCCATGTATTTCCCCCAACATAAATGAAATATTTACTCAATATTTAAAGCAGAGGTCATCAACAAACACATTCAGGAGGTACTGTGGTGTAAATGTGGTATTTTGGAAGAAAAGGCACCTTCTACAAGCACACGTATTCTCCTTTCTAACAGAGCAGGCAAATGCAAGCTGGAAAGACATTTTTCCCTCCGAAGCGCTAGATGTAGTGACCTCATTTATGGACGTTTATTTATAGACATTTTTAAAGTATCTGCCCTACTTTAACCATGTTGGATGCACTGTGACTGCCTAGTATGTTTACTCAGACAATAATTACACTGATACTTTTGCCATCTTCTGTATCTTAATAAAATGGATGTCTGAGATTTACTGAACACAATCAATCTACTGCATTGCTCCTGTCTCTGATAATGGCTAGCTATTTCAGACAAAGGTGTATGAGCCCCAGGGACAGAACAGAATAATTTACACTGAAAGAGAACTGTGACTTATATGATGGAACTTCCTCATGCAAAGCAGGGTCAACCATGGTAAAGAAAGTCTTATCCAGCCAAGTCTTGAATGTCTCCAAGAGTTCCCAGCCTCTTTGGACAACCCATTTCAGTGAATGATCACCTTGATGGTAAAAATTTTCTCCTAATATCAAACCAGAATTTCTCATCAAGTATCTTGCCCATTGCTTTCGCTGCTCATCTCCATTCCCATTACCCTGTCTTTAGGGAGATTATAGACAACGATGACATCTCCTCTCAGCCTTCCCTTCATACTTCTGAACAGACCAGCTCTCTCTCCATCTCTGCTTGCTGTCCCAGGCCCATCTTGGTGAGCAGCTCTCCAGCATTCTAGAACGGACCAGTAAAGAAGCAATGTGCACGATGGAGTCCTCTGCCTTCACAACAGATAGGCAGCTCCTGCTCGGAAGCACCAGCTTCATAGTCATTTTTCAAAATGCCTATTTTATATTAAGCAGCTGTGGATTCACACAGAGACATATGAATGTCTAAATCCTAAATCTACATAGCTTCCGAAACCTGTGGTAAGTAATGTCACACATGAATTACGTATTAAAATCCATAGTGCTTCCAATACCTTTTCTATCATATTTCTGGGAGTCTTGGGTAGAGCCAGCGGATATCAAAATATGCACGCCCAAATTTTCAATGAATACGCATGAGGGAAATTTTACCGCTACGCAAGCTAGTGCTGAGTGGAGAGATTCGGAGAGTAGTATTCACACAATGCATTAAACATCTTCCCCAGCTCCGATACAGTGGGCAGGCTTCAACAGAAACGGAGAACTCGTCACCTATTAACTTTGCTGTTGAAATGCTATTAGCTGTGGAGATAAAAACACTGTTTACTTGCTGATAGTGTTTGGCCACACTCAGAAAGGACCTCAAGTGCTACAGTCCTTCAGTTCTCAAGGCTGCAGGTGACAAGTGTTATCCTGCTACACAGAGTACAGCTGTATGCTCTAGGCAGTATACTGCAACCCAGCACTGATATTTAAATATACAACATTAAATTATGCAAGGAAAATTATGAAAAACACTAGACTTGTCTTGTTTGTTTTAAAAAGATCACAAATTCTATTTGTGGTGTTTTGTGTGACGGACAACGCTTTCATGCACAAGGTGCCCCTTGTACATCAATACATATAGTCCCAAGAAAAACAATTGTTGATGGCTACAGATTAAGTTCACGAGAAGGAGGAACACAATATAATAAAGAAAATACAATACTGCCTCAGCTTTTCCATAAAGCAGTCTTCTAAGGCCATTCTTTTATCACAAAAATAAATACTGTACTTGAACAGGGCTTATTTCTAGGAAAGACAAGAGGAATATGGTCGTGCTCAAGAGCAACTTTCTGTTCACCTGACTTTGATGATCCTCTTCTGTTTTACTACAGAATTTCTGGTCAGAGGCCCAGAAACAGATCAGTGAAAACCAGAGGGGGTTTTACACATCATGGGTCACCTTTTCCTTCACGTGCCCTGCTAGAAACAAGAGCTTATAGCACTTGGCCAGATTCGAACACTGGCAAATGCACAGGTGACCGTTCAAAATTGCAGCCCAGCCCATGAACTAAAATGGTATTTAAAAGCTTGACCTGTAAAATCTTTCCTAAGGTGTGACTTTAAAAATAAAAACAGCACGTGGTCTTTGCTGAGACATACCAAAAGATTCAGGAATAATATAAACACAACAAGGTTAGGTGCTGCCTTTCCAAAGAATTTTATCAATGAGTTGCCCAAATCTATGGCATATGGATGTATCTCGTTTTATTCTATTTCACTTTCTTTTATTTATTCAATTGCATTGTACTGAGTAGCATTTAATTTCATTTAATTTCTCTTTTCTTAGAAAACTCTGAAAAAAATTACTTGTAATTCCAGATTCATTATTGCACCTGCTTCGACCAGGAATCACATCCATCTCACTGTGCCCCGTGAAAGCTCATGAGGTTCACTGTGGCTCTCGAAATAGCACTTTTCATCCTCTGCTTTCTGACTTCACATGAACCTTCTAATGTTGAGTCACAACCAGTATCACAGCCATATCTACAACAGATTTGTATCAGAGACTATAGAAGAGGAATACTTTCCTTCTCTTCTTTTCTCAGCTGTGGCCACAAATGGTACCAGACCGCTAATCCTTTCTATACGGGCAGATGGCCGTTTGATGTATGCACTCTACAAACAACATTCAGAAATTCATTTGGCTTTATCTGCATTCATTATTTATTATTGGTCTCTCCTCATTTAACATCAAAAGTGCAAGTAAGAGGACTGCCATCCCTTATGTTAATTGTTTGGTTGATCACTTATGAATAATAACGCTTTGCATTTATATAGACCTTTACAACTCTAAATTACTCTAGAAATAGGGGCTCATCAAAGTCTTAGATTTCTTAGGAGAAGTTACCTTCTAGGAACAGCAACTAACTAGAAGGGGAAAAGATCCCACTATAACAGGGTTATTTGTTAAATGCTTAGTGGTTAGTGGGTGCAATGAGTTTTGACAAGGGTTTGCATTTCAGTCTCCTTTCATAGATCCCTCTCTCTTACTGCAGGGAAGCAACCGGGATACAAAGAGGATGGCAAATGACAGAAAGAGTAGGGAAGCATTGTGCTACTGGAGATTAATTTATAGAAGCTTTTTATACAACACCTGCTGTTACCTGACTGCCCAGTACAGATCAAATATCAACCCTAACTTAACCTGCATGGTGCTCCTATCTAAGGCAAATTCACTTACTTTTGAGGGTGAAGGCTAGCTGTTACGTGCCTGTGGCTCTCCATGCTCCGTGCTGCTTGCTGAGAACCTGCCGCTGATGTTTGGCAGATTTTTATTAACAGATTAGGGGTAATAATCTTCTGTACCAATGCCCCCCTTGCCAGCTTGTACCAGTTTTCTTTGTATACAGCTGCTAAATTACCAACATAATGGCCATAAGTAATGAGAAGAGAGATTCAAACGAGTACCCTCACAAATTTATAGATGTCAACGGAACGTCCTTGTATTCCGTAGGAAAAACATATTAAGCAGAACACCGATGTGACGTAACTCAGTGGCCATGTAATTCAGTGCAAATCTTCCCTGCGGGGTGCAGGCACGTGCCTGGCAGCCTAGGTGCATGTTATGCCTGACACACCATGTAAAGAACTTTCCCTTTGCATTATTTCAAGTAAATGAGAAGGTTTATATCGCCTCGGTTGATTCTGTAGGAAGTTTTAAGCAAGGCGTTTATCCAAGATGCTGCCAAACCCCTTTTCTGTCTGAAGGGTGTGCAGACAGTCTCTGCCTGTTCTCCTCCAGGCAGATCAAACCAGATACAGGCTGTGTGTCTAAATGGAAAGCAGCTTACACACAGATTTGTATGAGGACAGAAAAAATAGAACTATCCTGGGAACAGTCATGGAGCAGTGCCTGGAAATATGTTCACAAACGGATCCCAGTCCTTTCCATAGGGAATTAAATGCTCCTCTGTGACAAGAACAGGCACACAAACAGACACATAAAGCAGCCATCACTGCCTTAGGTGTATGTGGCTGTTTCTATGTGTTGTGACACACGTCAGGACCAGCTGTGCTCCTGCCAGCTCATGTTATGCACTAGGTGACTCTGCAGCTATTCTCGGCCGCTGAGCTGCACCAGAGAACTGACTGTTAAAATTTGTCTTCCACGGGACAGCTCGCTTCAACGCTACTTAGTGCTCAGGCATCTGCCAGGGTGAAAATTCAAGAAGTGTAAAAATGGAAGAATTTCTTTGTATTAGTTGTACAGTCAACGTTTTAACAATTGTAAAACCAATGGAGGCTTCAAACTGTGCTATTTAAATGAGGCAATTAAAGCAATGGTCCAGTGTCAATGAGAGCTTCTAGGGGCTGAATGAAATAAATCTATTAAAATAAGTGGATGCTTGACCTCAAATCATCACATGATGTTGGCTGCAGCTACATTATTTTATACAACCTTCTAATTCGGTGAATCTAGTTAGGATTTGAATGAAATGCACATGGCACAACGTCATCAAACCACAATTTTCATGTGGTGACAAGCACAGGTACACTAGGACATTACTAGGAGTTAAAAGCATGCTGGAGGAGTGGAATACAGGCATTCCTTCCTTAACCTTCTTCCAGATTTTCTTTTTGTTTGCTCAGGAACAGCTTGTTAGGACACCTGTTGGAAACTGCTCCAGCAAACATCCGTTTTCCTGCCCTTGGGGACCAGCTCTGAGATCATTTATGTTATTCAAATATATAACACAAACTAATGGCTAGTTCTTATGTTTCACTTGGGCAACACGTTTGCCAGTCTATCCAACTGCTTCCAGAAACACTCACATCACAGTGGGTGCTATTCTATGATACAGCTGAGTATTTGCAAACACACGGATGAGTGCACATCTGTAGAAGAGTTTGTTCATACCAACTTACAGATTTACAGCAACCACCACAACTATGCAGGAGCAAAAGCTACCAAATGAATTGTGTCCACAGTCTTGGAGATGGCAACTTGGAACATTTCAAATTAATCTGGTTTTCCATTTTTTCTGTATATTATGAAAGAAGGAGCCATAAAGGCATCTCCAGTCAGACACTTACACTTTTGAATTGTGGAATGGCCACTTTCTTGAGATTAAAGCTTCATTTCCTTCATGGCAATGACCAGATGAGGAGGAAGGGGGTTGGAGCACCACAGCAACTGGAGATGCCTGCTGTTTTAGGGCCATTTTAAGTCCATATTGGCAGAAAACTGAAGTATGTGCAATCATCTGTAAGGCTGCGACTTAATATGAGTTTTCTAAAGAAATACTTTCGTTCCTAAGACTATAAGTCTTTAGATATAGTTCTAATCTTCTTCATTTTAAGCAGGTTTTATTGGCACAGTAGGTAGAGATGTAAACCTTCTTGTGAGGTTCTGAAGGATCTTAGCCAACAGCTGAGTATTTTGAATGTCTCATTTCATCCTGACGGCTGTTAGTTCTAGGTTAAATATTAACATGCACTAAACCCCCATGTTTAAAACAAATAATAGTGATTTAATTGACAAGAAGTAATTCAGGTGTTTAATTTCTGTTTTGCTTAACAAAAATTTGGTCATTGACTCCACTAACAGTAAAATAACCATTCTGTGAACAGTAGCAGCAGTCATGCAATCCGCCTGGACCATAAACACTTCCAAAACTACTTTACTAAAAATGTTTTGATTAAATAAAAGTGGTTTCCTTTTTCAAATAACTTTGCATTTTGTCCTTGTTATAGCTAAAGTGAATGCATTAGATCCTTGACAACACAAGAAAGGGCATAAGTGAATTAGCAGCCCATTTTAACTATCCTGACCTGATTAGTTTGTAGTATAAATTGTCCAAGATATCAATCAAGTTATGACTTGCTGGAGAGTCCTGCACATTAAAAAAGACACTCATTTAGGCTGCTGTGCTTTTTTAAATTTTGTCTTAAAGCTGGTCTCATGGGCTTTTCCTTAATAAAAACCAAATATGTTGCTCTGGGTCTAAGTCATAAATAAGCCTGGGCTTGGGTCAGGGCTAGCAGCAGGATCTTGGACTCCAGGGAGAATGAAGAAATGGCAATGACATTTGACATCCTGCAATTTTTGTGCATGACTGCATGGGGATGGGCGGGAGGGCTGGTGTGATTGCAAACAGTTGAACAAATTTCTCTGGGAGCACTGGGAGCCTCATAGGAGGTAATGGAGTACAGGCATTCAGAAAGAAACATGGAGGGCAGATCATTAAGATCTCAGAAGGAACCCAAGAGAACCCCATTACAAGTGAGCACTCCCTTCAAAACTGACCTCTTCTGAGAGGCTTTTACCCTGGGCTGAGAAGCCTCTCAGACTTCAGAGTGGAATGACCTGACAGCTACCCGACTTCCCATCCTCTTTTCCCATTTCTTTCACCAAAAATGCATAAAATGTCATGATGGAGAGAGGCCAGTGCTTGAGAAGTCGGAGTCCTCTCTTTTCAGCAGTATTAATCACAAATTAATACACAGAAGAACAGGTAAGTTTTAGTGCAGTAGCTAGAGAAGTCCCTGAACTCCTTGAACAGCCATTTTTGGTTCCTTGGGGAGCTTGTGATAATTAAAAGGTAGTACAGAATCCAGACAAATTTTACCTCTTACTGAAGCATGTAAAAATGTTCTGCTCAAGTCACCATTACATAGTGTGCTGCTTTTCACCTTCCACTGGAACAAGAACAGGAGGAAGAGCACTATATGTACACAAAGGCTGGCAACTGGATCTGCTTCTGCTGTTTGCATCAAGAAGGGGGAAATGGATCTGGCAAAGAGTAGGTGGCTCATTCCTACAAGTTTCCATTTCTACAAGCACTGGTGTGGGGTGGGTTTAGGCTTCAGGCAGGAGGTGTCAGCACTCCAGGGTTCATGTAGCCCTTTCACTGGAGACTCAAGATTCCAAGAGTTTCAAAAAGGACCCAGATTTGAGGAAGGAAAGATGACCTTTCACAAAATAGGGAGTGGAACTGTGGGAGACAAGTGTTTGCTTGAGGAATACTTAAATATCTTGCTGTCACTTCCAGAAGAAAAGTGCATTATTACACCTCTGCTTCTGCCTTGAAGATGTTTCTACAGTGTCAATTAAACAATTCTTATTATGTGTCCATGATGGTGATTGATAACTTTGCATTTTGCAGGAACAGCTCACTGCTCTCAATTGCCTCATCACTGATTTTCTCCAGGCCATGCCTCTGCTGTCATGCAGCAGACAGAAACTCTCCTTCCATAGGGTTAGCCCAGATGCAATGAATTTTAGCAAAACGCTGAAATCCTCTTGCCTTCTCCTTGGTGGCTCTGCTATTTGCTTCCTGCAATGCACCCTGCTGTGCTCCCACCGAGGGCCTGATTTTTCATCAAGAAGGTAAAAGCCCATCACAGAGGACAAAGCAGAAGGAAGATGAGACAGTGCGTGTCCTCCCACTGCTGGGAGATGGGTCCTATCGCAGCCACACATCTGCTCAGTGAGAGGCACTGAGGGTGCATCGTCCTGCCTCTTGCAAGATAGGTGCACGGGCGTCAGTAGAAAATTGAGAGTCAGAGAACCTGGAGCTCACAGGAAAGATGGGATTACAATTTTAAAAGCTGCTAAAACTCAAAAGCTTGAACCCTCTCTCCCTCTCTATATATAAAGTACAACATTTCACTCCATGCAACTCAGGCTCTGAATTTCTTTCCTACTGATACGCCAAAATTAGAAGCACATTTTCAGAGAAGACCTGAGCTCCAAATACATGTGAGGTCTTCAGAAAGGCACCTCTGTCTTCAGCCTTCTCATTTTCCCCTGTGAAGCAATCTGGACAATTAGATTCTGATTACTAAAAATTCAATCACAAGGGTTGGACTGGATGATCTTTGAGGTCTTTTCCAACCTTATCATTACTGTGATACTGTGAAAAGGGTATGATCCACACAGAGTGGACCCCTAGCCATGTTCTCTGCCACACACAGAGGAAAGCACACACACTAACACCAGTCCATCTGCTTTACAACACAGACACACAGCCATCAGCTCCTCTGTCTGTCAAGCTCCAACCGAACTCTGCTTCCCCCTGAGTTGAAGCACATTGATAATAAGACCATGACAAATTGATCTTCTGCTGGGGTGAGTCCTTTGATGCTGCTCTAAGAGCAGTCTGGATTTGTTTGGAACCTGAGATTAAAGCAAATCTGAAGTTTAGGAATCAGATCAGATCCCTTGCTGCATCTGCAATAACTGAGTGGTTACTGACTAGTAAATGCGGCCATTGTTTTCTTCAGTTACTTCCACAAAATATCCAAAACAGATTATAAAGATGATAAACTCACATAATTAGTTACAGTTAATCAACTTATGAAAGGTTCGCATTGTACTGCGGTTCGTAATTACCGATCATTTCAGATTTGCTCTTGTGACCGCTCCTTGTCTGTGACTTATGGCTGCGTGGTAAGCCCGTTTATCACAGTGCCTCATTCCCAACATTCTGGGCTTGAACACTATCTCTTGGCTCTTTGTACCTAAGAAAATAAAACTAATATTAAAAAGAACAAAGTAATTCAAGGTTCCATGAGCGACTTTCGTTGCCAGTAAAGAGAACTGAGGACCTAGCCTTGAGCGATTCTGCAGCAATACAGTGGTTTAGGCAAATGCTTTGTTGACTATGGACTTCCATGACTAGTGAGCATTACAGCATTATTTCCCTCCTAAAACCAATTATTTCACTTTTAATATTATGCCAAAATAGCTGTATATGCAAAGTGAGATAGCTATGACTTGCTCCCCCACGTTCTCTCACATGTTGCTGCTTGTTTACCTATTTATCACCCCCATCACCAAGCTGAGCCCTCTCCAGCACTCTGGGGAGTGAATAGCCCACGTTTTCGAAGCTCCAACAGCAGAACTGAACTGGGGGGGTTTCTCCGTGAAATTCTCAGAGATCTGGCATTGTGAGTGGCAGCAGAATGCACTGAACTTTGGGAGACCTCCTTGCAAAAGCATGTGGTGTGGGCCCTTGTTCTCACGACTGCTTGAAACCAGAAGTAGAAGAGAGAGGATGTGCCCAGCCTGCAAAGGGAGAGAGAACTGTCTTCCAGTTCAGAGAGTGAGTGCACTGGGTGAACCACAGATATTCTGACCTTTCCTTCTGGAATATAGATTAGTTTATGACTATAAATCATGAGGCTGGAGTTATGGAAACAGGCCAGAAGGTTTACATCAGATTGCAGCACACTGCTCTCCAGAGCAACTGTGGCAATGTGCATGAGAAGAATTAAACTGATTTGGATCTCATTTACGGCCACGCAAACCTGACTCTTCGCACTGATCCCCTCTGAACATAATTTGCAATCAGCATGAACCCTCCTTGCAGCTTAAGTTAACAGCCTTGGTGAAGAGGACAGGAGCATCCTCCATGGTACTCCAAGCGGGTGGAACACCACGGCAGACCAGTGTGTTCCCTTACACACTGCCCAGTGCCCAACTCTCCTCCCCCTTTTCAACCCTTCCAAAAAATACAGAATTAGCAAGTTTATGAAACTGTGTGTTAAGACCTCCAAGTAGCACGGAAATACACTTTGAAAATGCCACCTCTTTTAGAAGACCTGCTGAAAGCCTTTTATCATAATTAGAACCTCTAAGAAGCTCTATAACTAGCTCCCATATAAGGTGGGCATAATATTTCAAAAACCAGCAAAGTTCCTGTGTGCTTTCTGAGCTCTGACATAAAATGATGGGAAACAAAATGCATGCATTAGCGAAGCACGCTATGGAACAGAATGCAGCATCGACACAAAGCCAAGTATAAAAAATACAGAGGAGCTTTTTGCTATTGGTCTCAGAATGCTGCATGAAACAAACATATTTCCTTGGAATAAAATGACTGCATTTTGTCCCTCCTCAGCTTAGCTGGCTCATTGTGAAGTATTTTAGCAATGTACATGAATGATTATGAAGGTTGTCTTAGATGGTTGCCCATTGCCCTGAAGAAAATGTTTATGACCTGAATAGATTAATTATGTTCTCCTCTTAAATATCATTCCTTCAGGACTAGTTATTGTTGAGTGTAAATGTGCCACTTTATATGCAAATAAAATGGACTGAGAGTGGAATAAAAAGTTTGGAATATATCTACTGACAAATCATCTTATTATGTTTTATATTAGCAGACAGAACATCTTGTGGTATGAAATGTTAATAGAGTTCAACAGGATGCAGTGCTTGCTTTCTTGTTTCTAGAAAATCCTAGGCAAACTTCCAATTATTTTCTGGTAGCCACCTTTGCTTCCTCTGGAAAGGATTTTAACTCAACAGTAAGAAAAAGTGATACACCGAATGCAAGAGAAATATCTAAGCCCCATTAATACTTAATATCAGTAAAGCTATTTAATAGATATGACATAAATTAAAAATAGAACCTAATGTAAACTTGAATGCTCTGGAAAGGAGGAGTCAAACCAATTAGTTCATATTAGTGCAAGGCAATAGAATCAAACCCCAGAGAATCCTGGGATAAGCATCACTTACACTTAGCACAGCCCATTCTTAGAGAGCCAAGGCTTCTCCACTTAGCTCTACGTGCCCCAGTCACGTGAATGCTCATGGGGAGGAGTGGCAAGACATAGACTTTACATTGTGTCCTTACTCTTAGTTGTATGTCTGAGTATTGACCACCAGCTGGCAACACTGCAAGAGACAGTTCATGATAATGTGCAGGTATTTAAAAGAAAATAAAGAAGTTACTTGCACTTGAATTTAGAATCAATCCATCAGCTGTTCAGGCCGTTCTTTTATTACAACCCGCCTGTAATAGGACTAGTTTGTTACTCATTTCTGTAGGAAAAGATGCTCTGGAGTTTGCCATGCCGTGACATTTGTTTCTGAGGTGCCCAAAGAGACAGCCCGCTGCCTGCCATCAGCCATAGGGGAAATAAAGACATTTACAGAGCTTGGAAGACAAGACGTTTGGTTTCTAAATAAAGGAAAGATCAGGGAGACCTGAAAATATGTCTCTAGAGGACTGCAAAGCGTAAAGACTGACAAATGGCTTGGTTTGATTCTCACTTGGGAGTTTCACATAGGGTTAAAAATTATTCATATTACTTGTACATTACATTACAAGTTGCTCAGGGACAAGAAAACATGGATTAGGAATCATGATCAGTTCTTAGTTTAAGTTCCCTCATTCATTAACAAATGAACAGATGATGGCAAAGCAGTGGATGTGGTCTATCTTGACCTCACTAAAGCATAAAGACACAGGCTCCCACAGCATCCTCGCAGCCAAACTGAGGCACTGTGGTCTGGATGATCGGGTAGTGAGGTGGATGGTGAACTGGCTGTAGGATAGAAGCCAGAGAGTAGTGGTCAATGGGACAGAGTCTGGTTGGAGGCCTGTATCTAGTGGAGTCCTCCAAGGGTCAGTAAGACCAATCTTATTCAATATGTCAGTAATTACTTGGATGAGGGATTAGAGTGCACTGTCAGAAATTCTGATGACGACACAAAGCTGGGAGGAGCGGCCAACACGCCTGCAGACTGTGCTGCCATCCAGTGGGACCTGGACAGGCTGGAGAGCTGGGCAGGGAGAAATTTAATTAAATATAACATGAGCAAGTGTAGAGTCTTGCATCTGGGCAATAACAACCCCAGGTACCAGTATAGGTTGGAGACTGACCTGCCAGACAGCAGCCTAGGAGAAAGGGACCTGGGGGTCCTGGTGGACAGCAGGATGACCATGAGCCAGCAATGTGCCCTTGTGGCCAAGAAGGCCAACGGCATCCTGGGGTGGATCAGAAGTGGGGTAGTTAGCAGATCAAGAGAGGTTCTCCTCCCCCTCTACTCTGTGGGGCCACATTTGGAATACTGTGTCCAGTTCTGGACCCCTCAGTCAAAGAAGGACACGGAGCTGCTGAAGAAAGTCCAGCACAGAGCAACGAAGATGATGAAGGGAGAGGAATATCTCCCTGATGAGGAAAGGCTGAGGGAGCTGGGTCTCTAGCGTGGAGAAAATGAGAGTGAGGGGTGATCTCATTAACGTTTATAAATATGTGAGGGTGGATTTCAGGAGGATGGAGGCAGGCGCTTCTCAGTGTCATGTAATGATAGGACAAGGGGTAATGGGTGTAAGCTGGAACACAGAAGGTTCCAGATAAAGGAAGGAAGTTCACGGTGAGGGTGAAGGAGCAGTCAAATTAGCTGCCCAAGTAGGCTGTAGAGTCTCCTTCTCCGGAGATGTTTAAAACCCACTTGGGCATGTTCCTGTGCAACTTGATCCAGGTTATCCTGCTGTGGCAGGGGTATTGGACTAGAAGATCTTTAGAGGTCCCTTCCAATCCAATAATGTTCTGTGGTTCTGTGATATAGATAAATCAATAAGGATGATGACAAAACTTATTACAATATTTTTAAGCTACTATTAATCAATCTGTCCAAGCAGACTGAAAGAAAGTTTGAACAACCAACAAAACCCTGCTGCGTTTAGATCTTGCATGCTGAGTTACAACTCAGAGGTCATTTTGATAGCTGTAATCATCACATGAAAGCGAGGGACAACTGCAGCTGGCACTCCCCAAACTGTAGTGTCACTGTCAGGAACCTCTGTACTATGGGGAGATATTTGAGCCCCTCATCTCCAATTTCCCAGTAACGTACTGACTTAATCGCCACTCCCCACAACACCAGGCAGGCAAGCTTTCTGCCCTTCGTCCATTTCGCACATCGTAGAGCAGTTGTGTTTCGGTCTATCCACCATCTCCTCCCACATCTGTCTCACGCTATGTAGCTGCTCTTTACAATTCCTGCCATGCTTATTTTTGTTGTTACATTGAAGTCTTGTGCATAATGATGTGAGGTTGCTATGGAGATCATGTGTGATTTGTCATGAGGAAAATCTATTGTGTTTGAGATAATTCTGCACGCTAATGACCGCCAAATCTTTCTTCTCGCCCGCCCCGGGGATTAGGAGAAACTACCTGCCTGGATGTTCACAGCTGCAAATCAAACAGATCTATAAAATGGAGAAATTTGTGTTCTGCACAGAAGACAAGGTTTTTTCCTCTTTTAGGCAGATGGGTATGAACTGGTACCATGTGGTGGTTTCACAAAATGATGTTGATTTTTGAGGAGTGCATCAGAGGTAGTGTTAAGGTGTATATAAAGTTAGTTTTTCCTTTGGTGAAAATGTCTTCAGTCAATGCTCTTTGTATCCCATGAACGTGATGTTGTGCAGTATGAATTCATACTAGATACAGCTGAGTGTGGACAGAACTTTGAAAATTACACAGACAACAGTACTTTGGAACATTAACTTCTCCATCCCTAGCTTTGTATCACTTTCAGAGCTGGGAACGCTTGCATGGTGATTGATTACTGCACATCAGTCACAAGCAGTTCAGACCGTCCAGCCCAGGCCAAACAATAGCTAGAGGCTTATACACAGCTTTCAGCCAAGGTCATGGGTTAGTCCTTCCTCACCCCAGCTAGCAACTTCTGTCCTTCCTCAGTCTGGGACTAGCTTGGAAAGCATATGTATTCGCGTAGCAAGTGGAGAGGATCACACAGAAACACACCAAACGCTTCCACCGTAGCAGATCAAACTAAAGATATCACGGGTATCAGTTAGGAAAATCCCTCCCGCTTCAAGCAGAGGAGGTAGACCACAAAGACAGCAAGTTTCTGGGAGTGAAGAAACATGCTCATGAAAACAGGGCATTCATAAGGAAAGACAAATTCAGGGGGTTGTTTGAAAAAGATCTATTCATGTGACAGCTCTAAAATCTAAAGCCTCAGGCAGCCACAGTCTCTGCCGTTGAGGTCGCCATTGGTTGGTGGCAATTAACTTACTATGTGATACCCCTTTAACACCCTGGCAATGCTGGGTAGAAGGAAAGGGACCAAAAATGTACAGAAAAATACTGACATCTTTAAAAGCCTTAAAAATTATCATCATCATCTATCTCCTGCCATACTTTCATTCTTCATAAGTGATCCTCGTCACCTTCACTGCTCTCCTCAGAGCACCTTGCAAGTTTTACTTTTATGCAATTAGTGATGAATGTCAGCTGGCCTAAGCAAGTCTCAAAGCAGCAGTAACAGGAAGAAGCATTAAGATGCAGCTTGTGACTGAAGGACAAACACACCCTGAGGTGCATGGATCTTTATGCAGAACAACTGCTGTCTTCCCCACATAATCTTATACTAACCTGCCGCTCAGGACCGCTGACTATGAGCACAGGAACACATCTGAAATGCAGAGGCACCTTAATCAAAAACTGGATTTTGACAAAAATGTAACCACTACTGCCAAGTCTTTGAAAAAAAAAATCCATATGACACCCTTTCACTCAGTGGTTTAGATTTCAGAAGCAACAGGAGTTTGAGTGACTCCTTTGTACCTTCCATCCCATATGCCGCATGCTTACCACACAACCTGGCTGATGCCTGCAGCACCCTGGCTGCTGTCCTACCATGCTCTGAAAGAGTAATCTGCTTCAAAAGCTGCACAAATTGATTGGCCTGACTTTGGTGACATTAAAAAAAAGGGAAGTTTGCTCTGGTGGTTCATAATGCTGCCAGAAGGCTCGGAGGAATTTACAAGCTCATTATGCCAACGGGAATGCATTATTCTGTATATTGCTAATGTTACAATCCTCTTGAATAACAGAGCTTTTCAGTGTTTGAAAAGCTCTTCTACAGCACCTTTTGAGGGCTGTTTATAAAACACAGTCAGGTAAAGCCAATTATTGACTTTAACAAAGCTGTTATACTACTCCACATTTTTAAGCACCTTTTTTTTCCCTGGAGTTAGAATTAACACAGAAGACTGAAAGAGCTCTTTCAAAATAAGAATAAATGAGAGCAAAGGAAGGAACAGCGTTACATTCTCAAGTGTGTGCCCTCCTTATCCAGCTCAGGCACAGAGGGTTTGAACTGCTGCCTGCCAGAAAACTGTGCGATTCATTGCGTCCCAGATATACGCCAAAAAGTCTCCAAAAGAACGGGTGAGCAGAGGTGATCTGGAAAGAGTTTTTCAATCTGTGTGATAAACTGCCAAATGCCATCACATTTAATGAGTGCCATCAATGCAGTGCTGGGATAGCAGAAATCAATTAATAAACATTTAAAGCCTTATCAAAAATGGGGTATAAACAATTACATGAATTAATACTAAGAATCCTATAAACGCCTGCATAATTCAGAGACGTTAATGAGGCCAGCTTTAAGTTTTAGTTATGTATATTTGGTGCTTTGAAGTCTAATTTTCTAAAGAGGTCTTCATGCTCTTTTCCCCTATTTATTCCCCCTGCCCATCCCCCTTTTGAGGAAGAAGCTTTTTTAATCTCGTGGAGAATTGTACTTTCTGCAGGATTTCAGAACTGCATACTTCCTATAGAACACCCAGTGGCTTCAACAAACAAACCCATGAGAAGTGCAGGGCTATCATCTGCATCTGTAACAACTGACAAAAACATCCATACCACCCTTGGAATCCCAGAAGGAGAATCTCTTGTTTCCAGCATTCAGATCCTATTACTGTCAGTTTGCTGAAATAAAAAATCCTTGAGGAAAAGCTTTGTATCTGGCAAAAGGTTAAAGAAATATTCAAAGGGTAAATCACATACACACATTTGCAGGAGCAGATTTTTATACCTCAGCACTTTCGCATAGACAAACGGACCCATCTTAACCTGCAACGAAGAAACGAGGTTCTGAAGGCTAGGGGTTGTAGGGCGGATGGTTGAACTTGATAATCTTGAAGGTCTGTTCCAGCCCTGATGATTTTATGATTCGATAAATTAAAATCTTCATACATTTATTTCTAGGCAGCAAATAGTGTTTGTGTATTCCCAAAAAATAATTCCTGGTCACTTGATGGTTAAAAAAAAAGGTATGAGAATAAGTTGTGAGCAGAAAACCAGCATGAGCAAGAGGCATCATTAGAAATGAGGACACCCAAGTTGTGGGTAGTTGTATGGTGAGGAAATGAGAAGAAATATGGTACTTGGCATCAACATATGTTTCTGTAATTTTCAGGTACTGGTTGTGGCAAATCCACTTTTCCCCCCTGTTCCAGAAATGGCTCATGGAGCCAGGAATTGTGAATTATGGGGGGTGAACCTACTGATCAGTGTCTAGGATGAAACCTTGGTCTTGGCATAGTTCAATGTCTAAAGCTCACATTGTCCTCAGCCAGGTCAAGATGCTGTACTTCATCCCATAGACAGGGGAATTCACAAATCTTCCTACGAAATTCATTTAGTGAAGCAGTTTGCAGACCACAGGGAGAGGGACAGTCTCACCCTCTGCTTTACCTAACCAAGCTGAGGCTTCTAAGTTTGTTCCCAAGTAGTGAGGAGTGAAAGGAACACACCTCTAGGCTAAAACAAGTGTCTGCAGGTAGGAAAAGTGCAGACAGGCAGTGTGAGGATCTTGCTGGATGCCATTTGCTTTGTGGCTTTGTGAAGTGTTTACTCACTGACTACAAATAATTCTCTAAAACTGGTTGTTAACAGCTGCCACCCAGGCTGTCAGGAACTGGAAGTTTGACTTCAGCTCCGGTAGCAAGTGGCCTTTTTTATTAAGTGGCTGTATTGAGGCAGTGTTGAGACAGAAATGCTCCTGCACATCACCTTTAATCATCCTGGTATTTACGGTGTATTTATAACCTGAGCTTTTCACTTTCTCTCTGAACGGGGGGGACTCAAGGTTTTTGGCCATCCTCTTGGCACATCTCACTAGGCAGCACATTTGCAGGAGATGACTTTCGTTTTGCCTGTCGCTTTTATCTGAGAAAACTCTTGCACATGGCACAAGATCCTTTTATTTAATTTTAAATAAATTATGGTCTGATAAAAAATGATTTAATTTGAACTGCTGAAGGTTTACAATAGCAACACCTGAAGAGTGCCAGAGATTAATAAACAGGGCAACACATTGTACTGAGAAGCACTGGGCTTTGTGAAATTCCTCTGCAGAAACAAAGCAGCGTGCAAAAGCTCCTGGTGATACCTGGTTTAAGTTGTAGTGCAACCGGCAGTGGCGTTAACAGCTGACATCAATCGCAGACTACACTTTAACACAGAAAGAATTCAAAGATATAGATTCTCTTAGAAGCACAGAGCAGTGACATGTTTTGCTGCTCTTTTCTCCTCCTCAAGTGGCAGACAGTTATGCTCTGAAACTCTTCTGTTGGTAAGCACATTAGAGCCCTTCTGTCCCGCCCTGCAGCTTGTATTTTCTTGTATTTAAGAAATGATTAGACGTGAGAAATTTTTGATGAGCATCTCGTCAATGGGATGTGTACTTACAGCTGTGTTTACATTTCAAACACAAGTAAACACAAGTGTGGTAGAGCCTGCTTTGTGTGCACAATACATTAAACACAGCAATGCTCAAAGTCACCGACAAAGCTACGCATCATGCTCAGTCCAATCACACCTGAGAGACTAAACACTTTAGGTTTTTGTGATTTTCATCAAAGACATCAAATACTGCAGAGAAATATCTGAGAAATATTTCAGTGAAGCTTGTTTTTAAGTGATGTATTTCAACTTGCTATTCCTGCGAGGCCAACAGAGAGAAAGCCTCACCATGAAAGCTGGTGTAAGAAAATCATGAGCAGCAGGTGCTTTAAGAAGTTCCCTCTGCAGCCGGACACTGGACAAGCCTTGGTATTTCTGGCTGGAGCCAGAAAATTAAAGTCTGTCTATCTTCCAACATCCATCCTTTCTAAATACCTACGTTTGCAGAGGTCTTCTGCCAAAAAAGAATAATTTATGTTGTACTTAAGGCTTTATAAACATCTCAGTCTAAGGCAGGGTACAGCACTGTAGCATTGCTTCAAGTCTCTAATAAAGCTACTCCTGATCACCTCTATTCAACCCTAGCTCCCTAAAAACTGAATAAACCTGTCCAAAGAGTCATGACATTATCTATCCTGTTGAAGCCAGATACTAGAGCTCTATATATCTTCTAAGGCAGCAAACTTAATTCAAAACCATGAGGACTCATCCCAGCTCTCCTCCTTCATTTCAGCAATATTCTTCTCACTCAGTTGCTTGCGGAAGCCTAAGCTCATTACGTCCTGTCCAACACTCATCAGAAGATTATCATGTATTAATTTTCAAACCTAATATTGCATTTTTTCCATGTGATAAAGTTTCCCAGAACAGAGAGCCAGAAATTACTGTAGAGTGGCAATTTGTAAAGAAGATTAGTCTGGCAAAGTGGATCTGAAGAGTTTGTTTCTAATTATTTCCATAAATGAGCTTTACAGGAAATTCTAATAGAAAGTTCCAATAATCAAGCCATTTATGCCAAAATAAGCTCTAGTATTCTCCACCTTCAGATACTGCATTTATTCCATTAAGATTTATAAGCATTTGTGAGTAACACTAGAGTGCTAAAGTAACAATGAACATTGATTTTATTATCCAATTTATAAAGTACACACTTTGTGTGCTCCCATTCAGATTCTGTGTAATTATGCCTTACACCGAGAGGAGTTTTATCACATTAGGTGTTGTGTGTTATGCCTCTGGGATCAGGTGTAAGCGTTATTTCACAGCTCAGTGCTTTGAGCACAATAAGGAGAAGGTAAAGGCTTTGGCTATCGTTTTCGTAGGCATTGAAGTTGACCTGGAAAAGAGCAGAGTCTTTAATAATGCCTTGCAACTTTAAGGTTGCTCATGACAGAACAATCCTTCTGCGTCATCTTCCCTCAGTATCAGCTCCCCGGATCGAAGAGGTAGCAAAGAAAACGTTGCACATTGCACAAGCTCAGTCAGGACCCTGAGCCACACATGTGCCCTACTTTCAAATCACACCATTGCACTGGGATCTGAACTATGCAAAGCTCTAACACAGCAAGCCAAGAGTTAACATCTGAAGAGCACCGAACCCACAACATTGTGTTTTGAGACCGTTCTTTTATGTTCCTCCTTCATACAGCTCTCTGAGAACAGCCACCTGACCAGCCTTACCACATGCAGAACTGCAAGACTGACATCTCTGAAGGCTGGTTCATGTTGAAACGCCAGCTGCAACGTGGCACTAAGCACCTGGTGACAGGCAGTGTGTTCTCCTAGAGGTGACAGCACTACTGCTTCCCAGACACGAGACTCAGAGGGGACTGACCTCATGGAGGGCAGCACATTAAATATTTTCTAAATAAACACAGACATTTTTGCCAGTCAGGACTGTAGTCACACTCAGATCAACATCACTAGGAGAGAAAACATTTGCACGGTCCAGTCTTTTCTGTTAATTAAGGAATAGTAACAGGTTACATCTGTTACTAGCTCGCAAGACTTAACATTTTTGTCCAGTGATGCAGCCCAGAAAGCTTCAAACACAGTAATGGTGAAAGAACAAAAGACAGGAGGAAAGAACTGCTGAGTATCCCCTATTCACACCCCCTCCACACACACACATGGCCACTGACAGGTAGAAATTGGAAGCCGCTTGCCTGTTTCATACATTTTCCCTAAGCAGCAATCTCCACAGTCCTCTCCGCCAGCTTATCAAAGGACTTGGGATTTCTCAAAGGAGAAATAATAAACTATCTACTTTATCTTTCCCTTCCCATTCTACAGGAGAAATAGCCTGATTTACTGTGTCCCCATTTGTGTACTCAGCTCAGCCAGCTGAGTAGGTTATATGTGGGATGAAATTACTGATGTAAATCTAAAACTGAAGAAACAAATTTAACCTTTACTGCTGGTAGGACTTGATATCATCTTTATTCTACATCGCCTCTGGAAAAAAGTTGTATTTCCTACAATCTCAAAAAACAGCTTCTCTGCAATTTGGGATGCAGCTGTTTGGAAGAAGTTGGTCATGAAAGGAAAAATTATCTCAAAGGTAGCAAGGAACAGTCCATAGATGGCTTTTCAAGATGAGGAGTCAACAACTTGGGTGGATCTGTCAACTCAATAGGTGATAGAGAACCAGGGTGAGGGACACGAAAATGTATGTTGCTACACAGACTGGTGATTCACCTGTAGATTTCTCAGGTTATTCAGCTTCATTCCTACGCATAATGTTTTATAATAATCAATTATATCAGTCATGAATGTGTTCACTGGTTTGGCCAGGTATATGTTCCATAGCTCGGGCTATGAAACCTTCACTGTGGAGGAAGCTTGAAAATTAGCTGCCAGAGAGCGCTTCCCACAAGTGCACAAGCAGCTCCACTCAGTGGAGTGCAATTAAAAGAGGAGGCCATCATGCTGTTGTAGAAAGCCCCAATTGTGCATTCATCAGTCCTCCAGCAGAGTCCCTTCAGCCCTGCCAAGGCTGTCTCAGTGCCTCTCTGTCTGCTGGGACTGCCGCGCAGGAATGTAAGCCAGCTAACAAACAACGAATGTCAGGGCTAACGAGTGGTGCTTTGTTGAATGCTCCTTTTGATACAGGTTCAACCACGGTCAAATTTGCTCGCAAACAAAGCCGAAGGGCTAATAAATACACTGGAGGGAAGCAGAAAATCGTAGTGACCTATAATATTGGGACACACTGAAACTTGCAATTATCTCAAGCTTTGAAGTGAATTAATAGAGAGAAAATGAGTGTAACGGGGCAGCCAGGAAATTTTGACAGATTACAGAGAACTCTGGTGATACAGGTCTGATACTTCACACAAGTGTGACATCACTGTGCTGTCATTGCCAGGAAGGGCTTCTTGGGATCTCTGGACAAAAAAAATCCACCCAAAGCTTATGGAAAAAGGAGGAATAATTTCAGTAGGTCACCTCAAACCTGCTGTTTGATGGCCGATATCCGAGTCATCGGTCTACGTTAATGCCATACGGCAGCCATCACCACAACTGGTAGGTGCAACGCATAACCTAAGCACCTTGTAGGTAACTGAAAGGAACTGCACTACAGCTCTGTGCTTCCTGAAGGCGGGCAAGGGCTTTAAAAGAAGTTCAGGAACTGAAAATCTTCATTTTCTGTAGCTTACACAAAAGTTTGGGGGGTTTTTATCATAGAGTCGCCTTGCAATAAATGCAACCTTGCACAGCTGAAAGGGTGTAAAATCCTGGTTTTCAGCAGAAATTCAAGAATCAGCTACTGACCACTTGTTTTATTTATTTAACCTTCGTAGGAAGACACACGGGGGTGAAGCCATTGCAGTTGTGCCTGCAAAGGTACATCATTCATGAGCTTTCTGTATCCAACACCAGGACAAAGTGCACGGAGCATCGTGGCTGTTTGAGATAGTGGGGAAAGAACTGAGACTATTTTAAAAGCATTTCTTTCCATTTTGTCAAGGAGACAGAACAATCATTTCCTTTCCCTTTTGCATACTGAAAGTAAGTTTTCATAAGAGTTTTTAGCAGCTAATCCACATTTTATTACTCTCTTCACTGACTCTGCGGAAATATGTAGCTTATTTTAGTAAAAATTCACTGTAGATTATGGTAGCTTCAAAGTTACGTGATGAAACCCCAAACCAGACACAGTGCTGGAGATTTTCCACTTCATTTCAAATGAACGGCGTGCCAAGCTCACAAACAGTCCTGTGAAAGCAACCAAGCAAGTGCAGGATAATAAAGTATCTGAGTTTTGATTGTCACGAGGAACTAAAAACTCAAGCCAAGCCTCCTCCTGCTCATGTAAAATCCAAACAGCAGTCGGAAGAAAGCTCACAAGCCTCTGTTATGCTTCTGATTTGACTACCTGCTTTCCCAGAGCTTCTGCTGGGCTGAACAGAACCACCAAAGCAATGTTTGTCTTCTGTTCTGCACTGAACAGTCACGTCCATTCAGACTGAGTAAGAAATGCCTTCAAGTAAGTAAAGCTACCATGCTCCTCTGGAGGTCACATCCTTCGCACAGGCTGCCGCTCACTTCAGGAGGTATTTGTTCATCAGCAGATCAACGCTGTCTAATTTATTTACTCTAGAAAATAACCCACAAGTCTGACCCAGTAACACGGATTACAGTTGTTTACACATTTGCAATGTGCACCTTTAAAAGGTGAAGATATAACTCAGCCGGCCTCTCGAGAGCATGTAATCAGCACAGTATGTGCTGGTAGTGATACCGTGCGGATACTCTGCTGATACTCGTCATCTACAGCACGAGAAGAGAAAATCCACTCATCATGGAGTAGATGACTTTTTGTGTTAAACCAGTCTAACACTGTAACCTCTTCTTATCCGGGTTAGAACTGATCAGTGAACCGATAAACACAGCTGGGCAAGTCCAGGAGTGTCTGTCTGTACCAGAGCAAAGCCTGACCACTCTGCACCTTCAGATACACCGTGAAGCCCCTTCCTGAACGCAGACAACCTCAGCAGCCGTAGAGAAGCTGCTGTCCATGGGTTAGGTTAGGACCTTTGGTACTTAAAGTGGGATTACTACATCCCTAGCTATAACAGCAAAGATATCACGATGAATGAATACAGCTATTAGGCAAATGCACTTTCCAAAGCAGACTGTGGTATGAAAGACTTGCTTCATCATTGTCTAAACATTTTAACAAATGAACAATTTTATATTTAATCTGAATCTCATGGTATGTATTGATCATTATGGTGTCACAGACTATCTGGTGTTTACAGAATCATAGAATCATCATGGCTAGAAAAGACCACCAGGATCATCAAGTCCAGCCCTCACCCCAACATCTCCTTCACCCCTAGACCATAGCATCCAGTGGTCTAGCTACTCATTTTTTAAACACCTCTGGGAACAGTGACTCCACCACCTCCCCAGGCAGCCTGTTTCAGTGCCCAACCACTCCCTCAGTAACAAACTTCTTCCCAACATCCAATCTAAAACCGCTCTGATGCAACTTGAGGCCATTTCCACTCATGCTAGCGTTGGTGATTTGGGAGAAGATTGCAGCACCAGCCTCGCTACAACCTCCTTTCAGGTAGTTGTAGAGAGCAATAAGGTGTCCTCTCGGCCTCCTCTTCTCCAGACTACATAACCCCAGTTCCCTCAGCCACTCTACATAGGGACTATTTTCCAGAACTTCACCAGCCTCATTGCCCTTCTCTGAACCCGCTCCAGCTCCTTGCAGTTCTTCTTACACTGTGGTGCCCAAAAGTGAACCCAGTAGAACCCAGTGGTCAAGGTGCGGTCTCACAAGTGCAGAGCACAGAGATTTAAACATCACTGTGTGACTGTCAGCATCAGTGATAACACCAAGGATCTCTGCCCATTCAATCAACGCTACACATCGTACTGGTGAGATGATTCAAACACATGAGAGTAGGTACCCAGGTATCCAAACTCTAACCAACCCGAAGCTGCAAGCTGTGCTAAAGCAAAGGCCAGAATCCCAGGTGGAGGACCCAGTCTCCAAGATGTGACACATCCCCATTAGGTAGCTTCTTACTTTTTATTGCTTGTCTTACTTTTGTTCTTCATACAGAAAATCTGCCACTTATTTCAGGCTAAAAAAACGTTCAAGGACCACAAAGTCCTTGAGAAGTGTAATACAGGTTATGAACAAGGAGCAATCATTTTTCTTGTGGCCTTTCTTTTATTTGTGAGGATATGCTCCCACTCACAGTGCACTACCACAACTTTGTTAGCCAAGACTTAGGAGATGGCCATAGTGCATCCTATTTTGTATTTGCAAAGAAAGCACACACAGGTCCTTGCAGCAAGGTCCTTGACCTCAGTCAAGATAAAACTGCTCCCAGAACTGCAAGAAGGTATTGTCTTCTGAACTGAGGAACAGCACAACGAAGGAGAAATAATTTTAAAGTTGTCATTTCAGCCTGGTGCCCTTTGTGAGTTTGATACCACTTAGAGTTCCTTTTCACATGCTTTAAAATGTAAATGGTGAAAGACCCCACAAGTTTCTCCAAAGCACACAACAATCCAGGCTTCCAGGAGTGCTCAGTGTGCAGAGCTTCTCACTGGGGTGGGGAGGGGAGAAGGGTCACAGAGCTCCCATCCCATCCTCTTCCTTCTCCCCAAGGGAGCCTGTGCCCGCTAACACACTGCACTCACCCATGCCCTCTCCTCCTCTTTCCTTTTCGATGCTCTGTATAAATGCTGTCATTTCCTGGTAAGTGGCCGTGCTGTTTGTGCTGTTTTCACTGTTTTGTTTACATTTAAACTTCCTCTTCTTTATAATTCCCTGGCCATATTTACATTCACATGGAAGACTAACCCCCCTGGGTGCACAGCAGCACACTGGGTAGCTCTGACGGGGGAAGCAACTGATCGCTGCTTTATTTTAAACTCAGTGTTTGTTAGTTATCTCTCCAGATAACATCGGACGCTGACTTACATGGATCAAGGAGAAAAATCCAGATTTCCTTCATTAAAAGTGTTTGCTGTGGTCTGCCTGAAGCCAATATACAGCAGACATAAATTTCAGAAGCAATGAACGATATCTCGAGGAGCTGAGCTTCAGAGGGAAGCATTACTAGAGTTCTGTCATGAAAGCCATTTCTGTCCTTGCTGAATCCTGCATAAACAGAGGTTTTAAATGCTGGAACAGTGACAAGGGTTTTATAAAGCTGCCACCATTTATTTACTCGCGCAGCGGAGCTTGAAGGAGTCTAAAAGAGCCTATGCTTGAAATTACTCTGCGGAGTGGGGGGAACAGAAGATGTGTAACTGCTTTGTGCAATTAAGATAGAACCAAGGAAACTATTAATAACATATGAGACCTGTGTTGTTAATACCCCATCTATTTCTGGTGTTGAACAGGCTGTATCTCCAACTCCACGTCTCCAGCTCTCCTTAGCTCTGCTTGCTGGAGGTACCTCTGAGCAGATCACACGGCTTTGTGCACAGCACAGAAAGAGTAACCAGTGCATCTGTCAGCCAGAATGAATTCTGATTCTTAAACATGGTTCATCACATTTAATTCCAAGTTGGGAGCACAAAAAGTAACTGAGAACTGAAAATCAGAGTGTAAAAAAGCACAGATTAATGTCAGGCAAGAGCAGAAAAGCCCTGGTGACGCTTGCCAGGTTTTCTATTCCTGGCCTGTCTTTGCAGAGCGCATAACCAACTACGTAAGGTGCCTGAAACACAGAGCTTTGGCAAATAAAAGACTTTCCACTTACAATTTCCTACTCTCCCTTCTCCTTATAGTCACACATTCTGTGAAAGGAAGATTTATTGAGTCACGTTCCAATAAATGCTGTGCACTACCTCTACCCATATATATACATATAGATCCTGAACATGTCAATCCATGAAGTTCTGTACTTCACACAGATTTTTATGACAGGACCCCAGCCCCACAGTTCTTAAACTAACTGTTCCCTTGCGACAATCCAAAAAGTATTTGCCAGGGCTAAAACTTAGAGGTAACACTGCAAAGTCACATTACCAGTGGGAGCTCCAGTCAAGACAACACACAGAACATTGTGGTGTAACGTGGTCCTCTTGGCAGGACCCTGCTACGAAGGATGAGAGAGAGTCTTTGCTTTAGACATGGAATCACAGAATCATAGAATCATTAGGGGTTGGAAGGGACCCCAAAAGATCATCTATGATTCTATGAGCAGAGTTTTCTCCTTCCCTTGTGAATCAGACTGTGAGCTGGTTCTTGCTACAGTCACAGCTTAGACGACAATAGGAGCTGAACAAGGTGCATCCTGATCTAAGGGAAAACTTTACTGAGCCTTTCTGGAAGGTCAGGTTTTGAGTCCTGTTGAATTTGAAATCCGTTGAGAGTGAGGTTTTGAGTCCTGTTGCTCTCACTTAGGAACTGACAGAGCATCCATATCTCATCCCTGGGCTGGTCACAGTAAGGTGACACAAAGTGCTGAGACCCAGCTGAAAACTCTAGCTCAGACCAGCAGAAGCACTGGGGAGCACTGCAGAGCACAGCAACAGACATTTAACTTCAGTCACAGGCTGGTGACTTCAGAAAGCTTAGAACAAAGCAAAAAACTACCTGATAGATTTTTCTCAGGATTATATAATTCTGATTATAATTTTCAATGAAGTTATTAAAAGTACAGGTTAAGCTGAAGTCGTTGTCACTAAACATGACAGATATTAAAAGATTACACAATGGAGCACAAACAACAATGTGCTTCATTTGTCCATTTACTTTACAGCCAGCTGAAAGAGTATTTAGGTCATCACATTCAAAATGCCATTGCATGAACTCATCATTCAAACAAACAATCTCCAGACGTTAGCAGATCTGCTCGGCCTCCTAATGCCTCCCTGGAAAGATAAAGAGGTTCTGATTACTGTGACAAAATATTTCACAGAGAAGTTGTTCATAGATATTTTGGTGGCTTCTAAATGAATGTCTCATGTCAAGCCACGATTGGACTCTGTGCATCGCAGAGAACTGGTGTGAATGGATACGAGGTAAGGAAGACATGGACTGACACTGGTAGAGCAGTTGTGTGAGCTGGTGTCTGATCATGAGGATAGCGCTGAGGGAGACAGGGGTTTGGCTGATGCCAGAAATGTGAATTTGGGTTGTTGAATTTTAAAAACAGTCTCACAGGAAACACAGCCAAGAACTAGTCTAGCTAAAACCACAGCTACTGGTAAATGAGTGAGAAAATTAGTAACAGTGCTGGCTTCCATGAACATAAGTGCATGTACAGTGTGTGAAGCAGAAGTTGAGGTTGGAGAAAAAAAGATGTAACGTGAGTAAATGCAGGTAAAGCTGCGTGTGCACAGGGCAAGGAGCACCATCACCTTCAAGGTCCACAGGCACATGTCAAGCAGTCCAGGCCACCAGCAGTCCAGCAAAGCCCTTAAGTTAATGCTTGCCATCTATGAAAACTTCCTTAAAATCATGTCCCCAAATACGAGCAGCAGTTATGAGGATCATCCAGATTCAGCGGCTGCATTCACTATGATTTTTTGTCCTGGCTTTCCTTTACCTTGCCCAGTCAATGTTATCTGCATGTGCCTTATTAGGTTCTGGCGTTGACTAGTAAATATTTTGCCAAACAGATGTTTGTTTGATTTCTGTGCCTGAGACTGCATACTCCAAATAACTTCTCTGCTTTTGGACACCTCTGAATTAAAAATAAATGCACACTAATAAGTCAATAGCGCCCAAAACGTCTGCGGCGACTAACCTGACAATCAGCACATTCTAATGGGATAGGGAGGCAAACAAACCCTTTGAGCCAACTGGACCTTACAGAAGAATATCTGAAGGCTTTAGCTGGCCTGTCATCCTGTGTGCAGTCCAAGCTTTTCTTTTCTTTTCCCATATGTCTGGCAGTCTGCAGACAGACCATATGGAATCACAGCAAAGCGCAGTAACAGAGGGACCATGGCTATCTGGGACGATATGCTGAAGGGCCAGACAGGCGTAGCCCGCTGGACATGACAACAGTTTTTTACCTGTAAGGTGCTGCTTGATTATTTCCCATAAAACAGACAATACTTCACAAAGCCGTTCTCTAGTCTCATAAAGAACATAAAGAGTCTTTAGTACAAGATTTATGCACAAATAAATAAATAAAACCTTCCATCATTTTTATTTTTAGATGTAAATTTCTTTTACTCTACACTGCCAGCACACAGCGTTTCTGTTCTTGATTCTGAAAACACAGAGCTGTTTCCAGAGTTTATTTTCCTATTAAGCTTTGAAGATATTCAACATATTCCATATAATACATCATTTAAAGTATCGTTTTATGTCATGTTTTGGAGACTGGAGAGTGGATTACACAGGAAAATGAGCACAGTAGATGGAGAGGTTTGAGAAGGATTCGAGTCACATTTCAAACTAAAATCCCCAAATTGGATTTTAAAGCCCCAATCTCAGGGAGGAGTTGCCATGCAATTTTATTTCTGTCCTAGACAGGGCTAAGGATCAGAACACAATCCAAAGAAAACAGACATTGCAAAGATTCTCTTCTCAAAACTTGGCCTAAGTTGAAACTATATCCTATGCAAAGACATTATGATTAGGGAGAGCTGCAGGGCACTGGAATATCAAGAAAGTGCAGCAATTGGGATCAGCAGGATTACTGCACAGAACCACAGTCGTCCCAGTTTATTTATGGGGAAGGTGGTTGGTTCTACTTGAAGATAACACACTGCATCAATGGACAAATCCATGTTCCTTTCCAGGGCAAAATTCCTTTCAATGCTAAAGGGAACTTAAACAGAAACACAAAATGTAGCTAGAGAAAACTGTTTTCTGTAGCGTTTGCAGAGAACGGCTGATGAAACCCCCTGTGTCCTACCCAAATGTGATTACATTACATTGCCTGCCTATGTGGAGTGGTTATTAATCACTTTTAAAGCCAATTTGTGAACTTGGCTTCGAAATCTGTTCTTACAACATCTTTGCTGTTCTCTTTGGCTTTGTTTACACTGATAAAAAACACAATGAAAACCACTGCCAAAACAGATGTTGTGATCCCTTCCAAACCAGCGTGAAAATTCAGGCTACTTTGCTTCATATCAGAAACTTTGCATGCAAATATTTTTTGCCTGTTTAATCATAAAGTAAAATTTTAACCTTTTCTAGCTCCTGTTCCATAGTTAAACAAAACCAGACAACACAAGGAGCATCTCCTAATTTTTAAAATCCTCCTTCTCCTGCAAAACATTTGGTTTAGTTCAATGACACAGAATTGCTCCAGTATTTTCATGCATAAACAGGAGTAAGAGATTAAGTGACAACGGACTAAAGAATAGGATGTTAGGTTTGATCATTCAAAGTTAAGCTTCCCCCCAAACGACAGGACTTTCTTCCAAGTTTCTGAGATGCAGATTAAAAGCATTTCTGGACTGGTTCAAAATGCTTCCTGTTCCTCCATAAGCAAACACTTTCTCTGACTACAGTGAAACGAGCAGGAGAGTCACATCAACTTCATTATATTTATTTTATTTTGCAACCTCTGGGCCAGATTCAATAAAAGCTCTATCTGATTTTAGCCTGTGTGACAGAACATTAAAAAGACATGGTATTTATTTGATTTAGCACTCACTACTTTCTGAGCAACAAATGATAACTTCCTGCTGACTCTTTTTTTACTCTGACTTATTCATGGGAATGGTGCTTTAAATAGCTCCAGCCCATAGGATGTCAAAATCTGGAGCTTGGATTGGAACACGCACAGATCTTATTAATTAACAAGGCCTGGGAAAAAATGGGATAGAGAAAATATACTTGGGCTCGGGATTCAGCATGAGAACAGAGTCAGCATTCGGATTCAAAGCCAAATGAGAGCGAACGTACAAGTATGAGTGGAATGAGGTCCCTAGCAGTGGTTACTGCAAGATGCTTTCTCTAACTGACAGAACTCTCCTGATATTCCCTTCATTTCTAGCCAACTTCCTTGGCATTTCTGCCTCTCTATTAACCTGGTTTTAAACTCAGGGATGGATAACCCAGTCTTGCAAATCTGAACCACTCTCCTAAACTGACCAAGTTTGCTTTGGGAAGAACGTGAGCAAGGAGGAGGGGAGCTATGGCAAATTGCACATCAGTAGGTGCTGTGCTTCTTTTGGAGCTAGGCATGAAGCAAGGGGCTTGTGTCATGATAAGCAGCTCTCTGCTGCTTGAGCCCACTTAGAGCAATGAAAAACGAGAAAGCTTTCAATCTCACACCAATTTCATCTTAAGCTACATTTTGTCCACCAGCACATGTACGTCCCCCTAGCTAACGCTCAAGCGTTTGGCAAGAACTGCCGAATGAATGAATTCAGGATATTTTGCACTAGTGGAACAGCTGGGTTTTGTTTGCAAAAGAAATTATTCTTCCTTCAATAGCAGCCAAAAGATAATGTAACTGCTCATTGTCCTGACTGTCCTGTATCGCCTCCATGACTCTTCCCCAGAGAATGGACTGATAATCTCTGGGTTTTATAATCAGATTTCCAAAGTATTTGCACAGCTTCGACGCAGGGGAACATATGTGGGAGCTCTGCGCATCCCTTCCAGCAGACAGTCCTCTGTGTCCACACTTCTCCCAGTCATTCACCTTTCTGCGCCATAGCTTGTGCTTTGGCAAGGAACGTGCCTGAGAACATGCAATTCTGCTTCGGTCTCCATCTGCAGATTTTCTTTCCTAGATTTTTGAGGGCTATTTATTTTCTCTGCTCTTCTAAATGAAGGTTTTGTTTAAAGAAAATCTCTGTCCTTTTGAAGGCTTGAGGGCACATGAAAGCAGTCTCTCTATATTAAGAATCCCCAGTGGGAGATCCACAGTTGCATTCTCTTCTGCATCAGCACAAGGAAAGCAGAGACATGAGGTCACCACCAGCAACACAGAGCAGATATAACCCACGGTCAGACCTTGCCCCAAGAGGGTCAAATTCAACCCAAGTGAATTTGAATGCAAAAGTTATATGACCATTTGTACAGCAACTCCGAGTATTTCCCTTAAATCACATCTGCCCTTCCCCATGTTTGGATTTACTGTTCTTTTACATTCTTAATCATTCTTCGAAGTAGGTCATTTGAATTGCATTACTAAATTGTTTGTAGAAAAGATGCCGTTCCATTGTTTGCTATATATTATAAGGTCAGTTCCTTATACTGGACTGGATTCCAAGCCTCATTTTTCCTTTCTGAAAAACTATATTCCATTTGGAAGCCTTTCCATGTGTAGAATTCCCTCCTGGATTAACAAGACTGATGTCACCACTGTGCAATTCTGGGTTAAGCTGCAGTAACTCCCCTGATCTCAGTAAAGCTGCAACAGCAGAAAACTCCAGTAACCCACCAGTGAGTCACACCCTGGAAGCTTGACATGTGGAAGGGTTCAGGATGTGTCCAAAGAGTAATCAACAAATTCTTCTCATTTTTTACCAAATATTGGCTGCATTACACCATGAAACATGGATTCAATATGCCCACGAATACTCATAAAACTTACACAAAAAACAAAAAGAAAGCTGATTTTGATGTTAGTGGTCGTTACACTTTGGTGACCTGAAGCTGGTCCAGATAGGAAAGGTTATCATGCTATAAGGCAGCAAAATTGATTAAATTTTTCTAATGAGATGAAGTCAGAGCAAACAGTGTCACATATGGCTTCCTTCTCAGTTTGGTACCTTGCCTATAACACCATGGGACAGGCTCCAAGTTTTTTATCAAGAACGTGCCGGTGATTTCAGCCTAAGAACAAGCCAGGAATTCAGCATTACACCCCGTGTTTGCAGAACCAGGCGCTGTCAGTTACACATCAGCGTGCACGCACACGCACACAGATATATACGTTAGACTTCCCTCTTTCTGTAGCCTCCTTTTCATGTAACGATCCCTCTGTAGAGAGACTGCTAGCAAAAACGAGTGCAGGGAATTTCCCAGCCTTAGAAGCAACAAACGTAAAATTTAATGTGCCCAGCATCGTTCTATTTAAAGCACTGGTAAATGAGGCAACAAACTACTGTCCATGAGCATTACATCACATGTTGCCACGTTTCTCTGAGGCTATATAAAGCTGTAATATGTTCACTAATGAATTGCATGGTATGTTGAGGCCATATGGCACGCTGGAATCGTACAGGACAATGCTCTGGTTCTGGGGGTGCATAATGATCAATATCTGACATCTATATCATCACATGTTTGTGAAACGTCTCTCAAGGAGACTCCATGTTAAAACAAACAGTGACTACTTCGCTGCTCGCTTGTTTGTGTGCTGGTTGCATTTTAGTTCACATATGATTTGTTTCAAAATCATCTGTGCTCATAACACAAAATGCCAACATATTTTTCTTATTTTCCTATATGTCCTAATTTCACTACTGCCGTGGGAATAGAGAGAAGGTGATTGGCTCCTGCTATCTTGTTTCAAAAGTTCCAGCTGCCGACTAATTACCCTGCTGGAAAAGCAAACACGGCTGTTTCCCACATCTACACTACATTTTCTTATTTCCAAATATGAAACTACAGGAATCTGAAGCAGTTAGTATGTCACATTTTATTTACATAGCTCTTCAGTTATCATGTGGAGCAGCATCTCTGCCCAACCTTTTGGATTAGAAAAGGATTTTGTTGAAAGATAAAACGCTATGGAATGTGTTAAGGTATGCAAATACATCGAAACAAACACATAAACAAAAAGCAGAGCACTTGGACTATCTCTGGGCATTATGCTAAATGGAGCTGTAATCTCCAAATATCCCTGACAATGGGGTCTCTCCATTAGCTAATAGCTGCTTTAAACACAGTCTTATAATAATTCTACCAACTAAATAAACATTTGTAAACGATCACACACACGTGCACAATCGTGCAGATTTCCAAGGTAGAAAAGGTACCACATTATGGTTCACTGCCTAATTTTATTCATTGCATTTGGAGCAGTGTAAGCTTGTGTGCAACTGTGCGACCCACGATAAAAACACCCCCTTGAAGTTAAACCAGCTTGGAGTAATCCGCTCAGCTGCCTCACAAGGTGCTGCACCTACAGCAGCTGCCTCCTGAGAGAGCAGACCTACCTTTAGCAGCTGAGGGAATGATAAGCCACACAGGGCTGGCTCACTCGGGTTCCTGCAGTCACTCATTCTGGGTAGGAAAATGCTGGATGTGCTCAATCAGAAAAGCAAGAGCGTGATTTTCTCTTCAGCCCAAGCACCGCTGCTCTTCCACCTCTTGTCAATATTTAAGCAGTTTGTCAATTTGGATTATATTGCCTGTCCTAAATACTAGTCCTTTAATTCCAGCTACGTGGGTGTGTTTGCAACGCAGCCTCTTAGTCAAATATTGATAGCTTATCCAAGTCATTTGTTCGACCCAAAAGGTTTCTTCCTGAGCACATTATCCTATGTAGCTGACGTGGTGGCCAAATCAACGCACCACAGAAACCAGCATGGCAAACAGCCATGATTTCTGTGTTCCATGGCAACACTCAAAGAAAATGAAGACTCTCTTGGATTTTCATCATAATCTGTCACAGATTATGAACATTTATTTACAGATTAAGTGTTTCTCTCCAGCAGAGGCAATTTGCCACCACCATCCTCAATGGAACAAAGGTTTGCTTGCCAAAATTGAAGGTACTAATGACATCAAGAGGCAAAAACAATGACACAAAGCCCATATACCATTCCACGCTGCGATAGTTAACATTTAAAAGTCAGTTATTACCAATCCATGGCAATATATGTTCTCAGCAGGCAGAATTTTTTAAAAACATGAGAATGTCATAGTTACTTGTTGGGACAGGAAAACGGACATTCAACAACAAACTTTGCTTAATCAAAGAAGGAATTTTGGAATAGTCTGTACTGCAGAAAAGCTACAGGAATTGGTATAATAGATACGAATATTCTTCACATCTCTCTTCTTCCCTGTCCTCCCTCTAAACTTTTTCACACACAAAAAGTGATATTTGGAACCAAAGGGATTAATTCAACCAAATCATTGAAGAAATGAGATTCAGTGAAGGTACCAGTAGGTGCAGTCTGCTTAGTCACGTTTGCCAGCTAAGCTTCTGGAAGTTTGTGGCTGCCAGACAGTTTCCTATGTCTCTGACCATAAGAATGTTTACAACCATCTGAAGTTGTTTATAGTTATCTAGTCATTATTAATAACTAGGTCTGGTCTGAAAATATCTACCTACACATGAATGTACACGTTGAGTTCTCATAGCAGGGTTCCAGGTCAAGCTAATTTAAACTGTGCCTGACCTAAAGGCTACTGAAGCAACTGGAAGTTTTCCTGCTCTTTCTCCCAGCTTTGGGCTGGGCCACACTTGACTCACATACCTACACCAGAGGCACACAGGGTTGCTTACTTCTACTCCCATACCTCTGGCTCCAAGAGAAAAACCTCCCCACGTCCAAAAACTTCACAAGATGGCTCAGGGTTGATGTACAGGGTGTTGTACAGTATGACACGAGTTCAGATCTCCAAAACCTGACGGAAGCTCACATCAGCTATTCAGATAGATGAACACTAACCTTCAGGTTACAGTGTGAAATTGTACGTGCACTATAAATGATATTAAGGGATCTTTAACCTATGTACAACCTCTTGAGCAATTTACTTCCCCACCCCTTTTCCTGGTCTGAATCCCACAGCCTGCCCTGAAATGGATGCTGAGCCTCATACAGTCAAAAGCGATGTCGTAGTTCTAAATCTAAACCATGCACAACTGGTCTCTGAAACTAGTGGAACAAATGCTACTCTCTTGCGGTGATATTTTTGTCTTTGATGAATGCTAACTGACATGCAATAGTCGTAGCCAAAGCAGCTGACCCATATTTCATAACCAGTGGAGCTCTGCAATGGGAAGTTTTCTTTGACACTATCATTGGAAGCACCCAGCTGCTGGGGGCTGTGAGCCGATCCCACAGCAAAGCTCCTTCTCAGATCACTGAGTCCAAGATCACCACACGTGGCCTTGACAGGAGGAAATGCACTGGAACTCCCCAGATGGAAGGTTTTAATGTGGTTCTTTACATCTTTTTAATTGGTTAGAAAAGGAAAAAGTGGAGACATTTCAATTATGCCTTATTAAATGTTATTTTTCACTGGGGAAACTCCACAGGCTCATAACTATCAGCACAGATAATCACAGCAAGGAAGCAGATAAGTGTGGGGGGAGAGTTTTGTCACAAGGATATTGTGCGATAAAACTCACCGAGCTGCTGGGATTACAAGATAACATATCTCAATTTTCAGCGTAATTGAATTGCTGTTTTCAAAACCTGATCGTTGATTGTAACTTTAGGGGAAATTATTTAGTATTTGAAATCCGCAGATCTGAACATGAACACTAGACATCACCAGTCTTTAGGAAAGACTGCACTCTTGAGCTTAGGAGTTTTTATTATGAAGCTGAAACACTGCTAATGTTTTCAGTGAAGTTTGGGTGCTTTTCTGCTTTTTTGCAAATAAACAATTAGATTTCAAGTTGTCAAACAAAAAGAAGGGTGTAGAAGACCTGGAAATAGTCAATTCTGCCAAATATTTTAATTTAAAATACCAAGAAGCTCAGGAAAAACTACCACAGACCTGGTACAGGGAAAGTCTTTGTTCATCAGTGCAATCCTGACTCCTTATTTATTATTTATTTATTGAGGTATTGCATGAACTTGCCCAGCCAAGCTGTTCGAGTTGCCAACATGAATAGCTTTCCACATCTGCTGCCAACTGATGTCTCCCCTGTCAGTGTTCAGAGCTGAAGACCAAAAATTTCACATAGACTGGAATTAGCTCTTTAATAAATGGGTGTGCGCAGCCGTTCAGCCTAGTACAAAGCAGCTATTTCAGTGGTCGCGTGGCTTCTGGCAATTGTCTCCAGAACTGGCCTTTGCCAGAGCACCCATGTCAAGGAGTTACCTGGTGTTTCAAGTACACGTGGCCACTCTGCCCTCTGAAAAAGTATTTTAAGAGAAATATGGACCTCGAAAGTTACGTTGCTCCACATTCTGTGTTGCTGGAGGAATGAGAGTAAATTCTGACCTTTAGATCCACCACAGCTTTTTCGTCCTTTTCTTGAAACTCATTTACGCGTGCTAGCGGCTTTGCGTGGCCCAGGGGCACATCTCCCACCACACACTGCAGCAAACGTAGCTTGCGGATTCACTTGTGCATCTTAGCCACATCAGTTGAGGTCTCACCCTCTTCTAATGACTGCTCAGGTTATTCTGTCACTCTCCTATTGTCCCCAGTGGAAATTTGTCCAAAAATGAAATGAAAAACAAAACAAACAAAAACCTGGACCATGCTCCGTGCTTAGAGAAAAATTAACTGTCTTGGTAGCTGCCATGTTTGTGTGTCAGGAATTGCTGGGATTTTAAGAGGTGCTTACTGTCGGCCTCTGCTCCCAGCAAAACAGTCAGTGATTAAACTTGCATTGACCTCAGTGGGAAGAGACTCAAGCTCACATTGAGCATTTTAAAATCCAAGTATGCAGGTTTTACGTATAGGACAACACACCTTTCTGAGCACTGCTACAAACCTTCTGCTCCCATCAAATCTATGGGCGATGCATCTTTTGCAGTAGATCGCAGAACCATAAACTCATTTTGTTTGGCAGGGACTGAATAAACGTAACTGCTTTTCAACGTCACGGGAGTGAACTGCCTACAGTGACACAGGCTGAGTAAGAAGAGACAATTTTTGATAAGCTCATAATGTTTTTGTTTGGGCTAGAATGTGCTCATTAAACTTTGAACAGGGCACACCACGCAGCATCTGACATAACCGCTGCTCTAGCACTGCCATGTCTGCCCCATCACGCAGCAAACCGAACATGACTTTTTCATGAGAAACAATACAAAATGATCATCAATTATTAAAGGAATTTTCAGTGTGTATGGATGAAAAAAACACATCAGCAAAGATCTCTTCCTATGTGTCACTTAGACACACACCAAATGGCTTCAGTCTCTTTAGGTAGAAACATAGGAGGACCACAGGAGGTTCCATATAACTATCAGAAGGAACTTCTTCACAGTGAGGGTGACAGGGCACTGGAAGAGGCTCTCCAGGGGGTTGTGGAGTCTTCTTCTCTGGAAAGGTTTAAAACCTGCCTGGATACGTTCCTGTGTGACCCTGCTCTGGCAGGGGGATTGGACTAGATGATCTTTCAAGGTCCCTTCCAATCCTTAATGATCTGTGATTCTGTGATTAGAAGAAGCCACCCCAATACCTTGTTTAGCGCAATGTCTGACAGCTCCTGTTCACTTTTTTGGAGGAATACACGACCCTCACTGCTGTCCTACAGGCACTATGGCCATGGATTAAGCAATAAACACCTGCCCTTCACAGACTGCACTAGGCACTTTAGCATTTCCAGAAATAAAACAATACTTACACCATATACTCCATTTTGATCTTTTCACACAGAATAAATCAGGCAAAAAAAAAGATCTGAAACGTTACATATTTGTGAATGCAGCAGTGTGGATAAAACCGATTACACGCACAGTGGCACGGAGCAGGTAATTCATTAGTCCTGCAGTCCAGCATTACCTCACAGGAGTGGGAACCCTCTGCCTGTGCTGCTTTCCGTGACCCCAAGGTCATTCTTCTGTATAAGGGCATTTGCTACATGGAGGTCACTAAGTTTTTTTAAACAACAGAAGAGACAAGAAAACTGCTTTCCTCCTCTGCCAGATTCCCTGCAGAGTATCACCACATCCCTCCCAAATTTCCGCCCCACACAACAACCTGAGCAGTGGACGGTACTTTTACTCTTTGCCCTTCATTGCCCTCGATCAAGAAAGCATCCTAACACTCTCAAGGCAGAGCAGTCCCTCCTTTGACCTCACTCTCCCAGTTTTTCTGTATCATTAACGCGAAGAAAGAATGATGAGGAAATTAGTAGTTTCCTTCTCCCCCTCATTCTCGCTCATATTTCCATGTTTCCCAAAAGGAGTCACAGTAGTGCTTGGAAAAGCTTATCTCCTCATTGCCTCACCCTATACATCCCATGCTTCTCTTATCTCATCCAAGAGATAACACCTCAGCTAGTACAATAAGTATTAGCTCATTTTGGGGTTCTGTGGTGGATCTGAGGTGAGCGTGTGACCCAAGAGCTACAAACACCCATGATATCCACATACTGAAAGGCTGGAAAGTCTAACATCCAAACGGCGGCCAGCCAAACTTGGCTCGGTGCGAGAGTGAAAGCGATCACAGCCCAGGGAAGCATGGCTGCAGGCCATAAATGCAAATAGCTCTGCGATTAACAACATGTTGTACTCATAAAATGTAAATCAAACGTTGGTCAGCTGAAGGTCATTACAGAAAGAAGGTCCCTCAGTTCTCCTTTCCTCTGCTCTGAAAGGCTGGTACTCACCAGTGGGAGGTACAGCAGGCTGAGAGGAAAACCACACAGGTTTAGAAAGATTTTGTTTCAAAAAAACCCAACATGGATTTACTGAATATTCTGGTGAGTCTCACCTGCACAAGGAAAGCAGTAATTAACTATAAATTACCAGGAACAACAGCACAAAATCCTTGCTCCTTTGAGTGGCTATTGTCAACACGTATCACTTAGCCAGCACCCCAGAGTGCTCTCAGCACACCAACCCTGTAAAAGGGCCAGACTTTCTAGAGTGCTCTGGATACTTTGCCAGCTTTGTAAGGAGAGTTCAAGAAATGTGAAACTACTTACTGTCAAATAGCTGCCTGCTGACTGTGAATAGTCACCTTTTACTACAGCTAGAGGGGATTTGTGTGTTGTTTCGACAAGACTTGAGCTCAGAGCTGCTCAAAGCCAGGAGGAGGCTTTGCATACCTAAGTGCAGATGCTGTCACTTGAGCAGCGCATCAGGTCACTGTAGTATGAAATAACTTCTGCACAAGCAGGATCTGCTTAATTTGACCACTGTGTGAATCAAACCATGCTTGCTGGTGGTACGAAAGTCAGCTTTTGTTTCATCTCTACTGCTGGATTGGTAGAAATTCGCTGGACTGAGTAGATATTTGCTGGATTTCAACAAAATGGGGAAAAAGACACTTAATCCTTGATTAAAATGCCTATGACCAAGATATGTTTTCTGTATCCATAGAAAGATATCTATAGATTTATAAAAGATTATAAACCTTTAACTAGTAGATTTGTTTAAGAAATATAAGGTAGTGAAACGTTCAGGGAAGTTGAAACTTTTGGGTAGAGTTGCACGTCGCAATAGTATCTATAGAAAATGAAATGCTAATTGTGAATTGGAACAGCTGGGGGACCAATTCGTGTATTTGAAAGATGTTTGAGGTTATGAGTCTTTCAAATTTGTCAAGAAATTTGTTTTCCTTAGCAGCTATGAAACAACAGGAAAGATCAGGGAAAGTCCAGAAGTGACCCACTAAAAAGCATCTGTTACAGCGGGCCCACAATAAGATGGCAGAATGTCTCAAGATGGACACGCCTCTACGTTGGAATTACCAAATTCCTCACATTCATGTAAACTTTCATCTAAGTGTGCTTACAGCAGTTTATATTTATGAGCTTATTACTATTGCATCATGTTCCCTGGCTTCTTTGTAAAGTTAAAAGGAAAATAAAATCCTTCTGGTCTTGGAAGCCTTTTGGATGCTGACATTATTTATTTGTTTATTGCCAAATAGAAACCTTAAGGATGTGTAAAGTATCTGTTGTGACACACGGCACTTTCGTACTAGATCAAACCTAGGTCTCTACAGACAGAAGATAACAGCACAAAAGGAGAGGCATGAGATGAACTCACACTAAAATTAGAAAAAGAAAGGATTTAAAGCTGAAGGATTTGAGGGAAAACATCCGTTATGATACACTTCACATTCACCATTAGGCTGCCCTTGGGAAGAAGAGAATCAAGAAGCTGTAAAACAGGATTTAATATGGGCTTCCTGGGACTTGAGGAGCCAGCAGACCTCCATTAGACAGGCTTTTGACAGGTCTCTAAGTCAGGATATCCTATATATAAAGATACATACGGCTCCAGCTGACAGACTATTGTTTGTATGGCCGTGTAGATCAAGACCAGTCAGAACTCCTGGAAGACACAGTTTTCTGAGCACACGATACAGACACAGCATTATTCATCGCTCGCACTTGGTTAGTGACAGCTGCCTTCTCTCCTAAAGCCTGTGCTATCGAGGATGGGCAGGGTGGGCNCGTGCACAAACCCAAAGGCCTGAGCCAACAACGCAAACGCAACGAATCACAAACAAATGTTTGCCTTGTGCTGTTTCGTAGATCAGTCTGATCATTTCTGGCACAGTAATGTTAATTATTGCCTCTCTCCAGGCAGACAGGAAGGAGAAAGTTAAACTCTCTTCTCTCAGTGACTTCTGTTTGTATCATTCTCTTCAATTTGAGGAAGACTGATTTTTTGCAAATCTCTGAAAAACACTTGCAGCAGCACAGCTTCCACTGTGTGAAGAAATGGGTGTTGGGGTACTGCTGCGCTCTGTAAAGGCAAAGGGCTGATCTGAAAGTGATTAAAGACTAAGGGCTAGAGAAGCTCTGAGGGGACTGACTATATCATTTTACACAAGTCAGGCTCTCTTCTCGCTTTACCAGATTACACAAGGTTCTACCAATGTGAAACAAAAGAATAGGAGGGCGTCGAGCTTAGGGTAGTTGTTTTAAACGAAGCTGCATTCTATCTCTTGGTTCTAGAAGAAATCCATCAGAGGAGAGAGAAACCCATGGCAATGAAAGATCCATGCGTTGCAACGTTATTGGTAAAACACATACGTATTTTGGAAAGCCTTTAGCAAGCTTAATATAAACGGACTGAACTTAATAAAGGAAAGGTTTGCTTTCTTGTTGCTCATTCATGTGTGGATCAGCATCCTTTGCTTTTCATCCTTCCGCCTCAGAAACAAAGCAGAAACACTGACTTCCCCTCTGCACGACTTTTGAACGGACGGTTGTTTGCAACAGCAAGTTAAGCAGCAGAACGCAGCCATGGAAAACAAGTGTGTCCTGTCCTACCCATAACTAATAAATACTTAAGAACAGACACACCACCTCAGGTCAGAAGCAAACTGTTGATTCCTGCAGCACCAACCAGGTCTCTAGCACATAGTCCACAGCGGTACATAGATCAAATCTCTACTTTTACCACAGGTCACTGAAACACCTACCAAGCGGAAACGGGTTACATCAGGGAATGGGAATTGAGTGGAGCATTTCAAGAGCAGTAAGAAGCAGGGACTCACTTAGCTGGCTACCTCCTGGGCTTTGAGTCATACAAATCCAAGCTTCAGGAGCATCCTGTGAGTTGAGCAAAATCATTGCAGAATATTCACAGTTGTCAGGATGGTAACACAGTGTTCAACTACGGAGATTTGTTTGTGAGTAAATTCTTCTCCCACTACTACAGCTGTGTCAAGGCTTATGCCAACTGGCACATCATGCTGTTCTGCTGCCAATATTTATTGACTCCAAAGCAAATGGGAATGAGCCAATGTCCCATGGATCTCAACTATAAGTAGCCACAGTATATAAGATGAACTTGCAGGAGACTGGCAATCTCCAGGCAATTCAGAGACAGGGAGTGAGAGGGACATGATGTATATTGAATAAACAGAGTTCATTTTTGTCTCCTGACTAATATTTAGAATCAGATTCTCCATTGGGATAAATTAGAGAATCTTTAGCCCCATGTTTGCAAAAATCCTGACATCATTGTGTAAACCATATGATTTGAGATTATAAATCTGGGGTCTGTTTTCTTTGCCCCAGAGTTTAAGAGCTTCTAGGTTATTGCTTTCAAGGCTCTTTCCAACATCAGACAGGCAGGACACTTGGTCACACTTCATCTTCATGCACATGGAGACTGCATGTATTTCCTCGACTTTGTGTTTCAGGGAATCAAAGAAAAATCTGGAGCCAAACACCACAAGGCAAGTAGCAAAACCTTGAGAGCTAGCTGCTGCAAAATGCATCCAGCTCCAGCTCACATCAGTGGAAGTATGTGATTTTGTTGCAGCTGAGGACCCAGCCCTTAGTCTAAATATTGACTCAGTCTTTGGTCTCATGGACTAAACAAGAAGTTTCATGAGGCATTTCCCAAGCCAGTTGAGTTTGGAAAGCCTGAGAGTCCCTACTTCAGCCTTTATGTGAGCAAAGCTGTGACCTCTATTTGAGTTTAGTCCCAAATACAGTCAAAAAGATTTTTCAGCTGCTTTAAAATTTGATTTTTGTGTATGTTTGCTGCAGCACCTACAATCTAATAAGTGTTCTTCACTAATATAAGACTAAAATTCCCACCTCTTTGTCATACTTAAAAGCTGGACAAAATATATCTCCCCTTGAAACCCAAGTGATTTATCTGATTCAGGAAAAGGAAATAAATCTTTGCTCCTATGCCTGAAATGAAAATTATCTTCCCCCCTACTGAGAACTTTATGTTTTATTTGGCCAACTATGTATGTCCTTTAGGAACTTCGGAAAAAAGACAAATTGCAAAGCATTTACCACATTCTTTCAAAAATACGGCAATATTTGCAAGATTTATATTTTTAAACATTAAAATGCTAAAAAATAACCTTCCGTAACCATGGAGAAAGCATCAAATATCATCTTCTGCATCAGACAGATAAGATCAATCTTACCCCAGCACCATGAGTACAGTGGAGCCCGTATCTTTGCTTAATTTAATTTCTTCACACTATTTTCATCTCTACAGCCACTAGAAATCAGAAACATATTTTTTTTATACGTGTTCTCTCTTGAGCCTGATCCTCCATTCTCAGCTCGCTGCAGGTTTTGGAAAATTAATGAGTCCTTATCCTGAGCAATTGGCTGTCTTCCTCTGATAGTGAGGTATGGTGGCTGTGAATTTCTACAAACTGCTTTTCTAGACTGGACTTTGCTCTCCTTGGGGGCTCCGTCAGTGATACGCTGCCACATCACTGAAGGAGATTGCATCGATGTGCCCTCCTCTGTTCTCACGGTTTGGTAACGGCCATAATCAACGTAAAGGTCCTGGTTAATTATTTGCTTCCTTAAAGAGTCTATATTCTAGACAGAAAACAAGTGTGTTATTGTTAGGTCTAATACCACGGCCTCACTCAAAGGCCACCAGAACCCTTTCACAGATCAAAGTTCCCAACTGAGAATTTACACCGAGCTGTATACTAACGAGTACAGACTGAGAGCACAGTCCTTGGGGCTCAGGAAAGAGAATCATCTATTGCCACCTGTAACGATTTGTTGTTGCTGTTTTCCTTGACTACTTAACTCTGGCCTTAAGTGCCCTTGTGTACCAGGCTCCATTTACAAAGGGGTTACCCCACTAAAGGGACAAAAGCTACACTACCCTCAGCTCTGAGAGCAGCCCCATACACCGAACGTTTTTCCAACAGAAAACATAAATACTTTTTGCCACTGCCATTTTCAGTTTGCCACATCTGCCTAAGATGGGACCCTTTCTGTTCACCTAGCAATGACACCAGGGAAAGCAGACGCGCGCCCGCCCCCCAGTCGCTGCCCAGCTTCCCGACGCAGCATAATGGACACTGCCAGTGGGGACACGCTCCCCGAGTGCCGTCTGTTCCAACGGGAATTGCCAACACACAAATGGATGGGGCAAAACGTGTGTCATGAAGAGGAGAAGAAGATCTCATCTGTTCTGAAATGGCACCAAGGATTTTGGTAAGGACAATGGATGCATTGCCTTTGATGAGCTCATAAACCCCCTGTACTACCATTCTGGCGAAATAAAGCTCCATCTAACAGCCACTGCACTTTCTAACAGAGATGAGTGGAATTTATCTCCGATGGCTCTTCCCTGAAAACAAGTCATCACTTACACCCTGAGAAATACTAGGATAATGAAAACTGCCGTACACATCGCAGATACTGCCTCCATTTTCTTTTTGGAAGCTTATTAATTATCAGGGTTTTCTGAGAGCTTTGTAAATCAGCATAGAATCTGCTTAAATAATCTATGAATGTGTGAGGATGTTCGTTATTTTCAGAGCAGGAAAAACACATCTATGCCTACCCAAAAGCCCTGTAAACCAGGCAATCCCTTCACCACGGCCGCACACTGGTTCAGCCTCATGCCATTGTGAGGATCCCCGGTGGGTAAACACGGAACAGTCCGTCTGTATTCCCTACCAAATAAGACAAAACATCAGTAATAGTTTGATGTGGATTCAGCTAAGGTTTTTTATTTTATAATATCTATGTCCTTTTAAGCCGCTTGTTTGCAGTTGTCTTAGACGTGCTACCTTCTAGGAAAAACACACAATGGCAACAGGCACCTGGAGGAGATCCACACAACAAGAAAAGGCTACTTGGAAAAAGGGATCAGACAGGCACGACCTGAGAATAAGCAGAAAAGTCTGCAGCCTGCAGGGGATCCCCTGCCTTCCCACAGCTCCCACTGCTCACGAGCTCAGGCTCAGCCACTGCAGGAGAAGGAGCAGCCTTACAGGGTGCAGTCACCTTTCTGCCCAAATCCAGCTGACACAAGATGCCCCACATGTAGGGCACAGAGATGTAGTCTGCAGCCTCCTGAACCAGTTTGAAGGAACAGTCCAGTAATTTCACAGAAGACCCACCAGGCTTGTTTATTGTGAAAAAAACAAAACCAAAAGAGCAGGACTGACTTCTGCAGTGCAAGTGTTTGCACCGGCACATCTCGCGTCCAGTGTTTTCAGCTGTTGGTCAAGGCTGATGGTTCGGTAAGGGCAGAACAAAAACCAGCACTTGGGAAGGGCTTAATTTCACTGTCTGAAGCCTTCCCTGCCGAGTTTAACCAGCCCTGCTCTCTGCTTGTTTAGGCAGCTTTTCTGGGTAACAAAAGACTTTCACACCCCAGCATGCACGGGAGATACCATTTTCAGATGCTCACTGACGTGACGCAGGCTGGCCACTGGCCTCACTTTGCTCAGACTCAATATAATTAGGTTCTGGTCACTGGTCTGTGGGCAAACACCGGCTTCCAGTCCACTGATTCATTCCTCTTTAGCCAGCAGCAGCATCCAAAATCCTCACACTTCACACCAGGGAAGGGGGATATTGGAGGTTAGAAAATGATATTTTATGGTTTTTAGAAAATCTGTGGTACAGCGTTGGGTTCCACAAATACCCAGAAAGTGTCTCCCAAAGCAAGATGCCGCAGAAAGGAACAATTCTGCCTTCTGTACAGGACCAACAAGTGCACAGAGAGTAACTCACCCTATTCTTAGCTTTGTCAGACATTCATCTCTCACTTCCCTCTATCCCTATCTCTGCTGGCACCACTTCCTGAGCTTTGCTAACTAGTGCATTGAGCCATACACATGGATATGTAAATATAGATTAGATATAAAGACCTTGTGTGTCTGAGCTTTAAGAATACCCCTAAAAATAGATGGTAATTGTGATGAACATGAAGCTCTGTTCTCCACGTTTCCTTCCTTGCCTCCATTTTGTGAGTACAACATAAACAATCATTTTACCATCATAAATAATTCAAGTCATTCCATGAGATATCAGTAATGTCAATTAAACATATTTCTTCCCATCAAGGAGAATTTCCTGTTTCCTACTACACTTTGGGAAAAACATTCTTATCCTTGATGCATATGGAACCGAATAAATATCTTTTGTTTCTCGTCCAGGCATTCAGAGTTCACCTTGTGCTCTGTGAACCCAGATTCACAGGTTTGTGCTTCCTCGAGTTTGTGCCCTCATCTCCAAGTGCCACCCTGCAATCACGGAGGGCTGGACAACTTACGGTTATCATAGAATCACTACAGATTGGAAGGGACCTCGAAAGATCATCTAGTCCAATGCCTCTGCCACAGCAGGATCACCTAAACCAAGTCACACAGAAACTTATCCAGTTGGGTCTTGAACATCTCCAGTGAGGGAGACTCCACAACCCCCCTGGGCAGCCTGTTCCAGTGCTCCGTCACCCTCACCGGGAAGAAGTTCCTTCTCAGGTTGATGTGGAACCTCCTATGTTCCGGCTTACAACCATTGCCCCTTGTCCTATCACTACACGACACCGAGAACAGCCCAGTTCCATCCTCCTGACACCCACCCCTCACATATTTATAGACATTAATGAGGTCACCCCTCAGTCTCCTCTTCTCCAAGCTAAAGAGACCCAGCTCCCTCAGCCTCTCCTCGTAAGGGAGGTGCTCCACCTCCTTTATCATCGTTGTTGCCCTACGCTATGGCACTTGTCATGAAAGCACCACAGTGCAAATTTATTTGGCTCGTGAGTGGTGTATGTCCTCACATCACCGGCCCTGAAAAATACGTAATCCACATTAAATAAATCCTCGAGCTGTTTTCAATAATGTTTGCTCAGTTTTAAAAGGTCATTAGAAGGTGAGTAAAGGTTGAGGGAGAATTTGATGCAATGGCTAAGAATAACAAGGCACAGATGTAACGTTTCTGGCCGAGCATCCAGCAGGTCTTTACAAACATTAATTAAGCCTCACATTTTCCATATTAGATAGGTAAACACCATCACTCCCTTGTCCTCAGATCTGTAATACAAGGCCAGTAAAAGACTTGTGACTCATAAGACAAGAGAAGAGCCAAGAGCATAATTTAAAAAAGGCTTAGCAGCCAGCCCACATTCTAGCAACTTGAATTAATTCAGTCAGTGATGGGATCCTGTGCTTTACTCAAGCAGGGTCAGGTCCAGTTTCCCTTGCCAATAACAGCAGATTCCTGGCTGCATTTAACTTCCAGTTCTGTATAACTATAAATAATCTGCTACGTTTTATTCTTCTATAGTCCAGTCATCTATAACTTACAACGTGACTCCTTTCCTCCTCCTCCTCTACTCCACTGCTTTGATGCTTAACCCTTCAGTTCTTTTCTTTGCAGCATCATATTATGAGAAACCTCTGTAGAAAGGGAAGCTGTGAACCAAATGATGAACATGTTCACCGTAGAGTCCACAGCTGTGAGAAATTCAGTGCTAACAAAAACCCACAGGAGAGTGTTCAAATTCTCCCTTCTGTCCTCAGACCTGAACATCAGCAGGGTGCAAGCTGTTCACGGACATTGTACCTCTCATCTTCACCATGGGATGAATTTCCCTTAAACACCAGTCATACTTCACAGCTTTGGTCTGCATTCCTACCTGTTTTCAGTCCTGAGATACATCCAACAGGAACTCTATCTAATAGGACATAGTAAAGCACACTTGCCATAACTTTCAAACACAAGTCGTCAGCGCTGCACCAGGCACAAGGAGCCAGAGATGGCACGGGACTCGTGAATGCATGGGCTAAAGAAGCAGCAAGTTCATGTACCACTACTCCAAGTTTGCTATGCTGCTTGGCTGTATGTATATAAATATATGGACATGCAGATGCACAGAACACCAAACGTTCACATTCTGTGGTTGCTCAAAGATGTTCAAAACTCTGTCCTCAAGAGGACTTGTAAAATAATTGCACTAGCAAGTTGTTCAAGAATGTTTCAACTAAGAAGTGGAGGCTGGCAATGATTCCATATCTAGTTGTTTAATCTGAAGGCACATTAGCCTAAGTTATTGAGAAAAACATACTTTCTGATTTTGAACTCATCGAGTAACAGTCCTGCAGTAAAGAACTCCACCCTGTTCACTTTCAAACACTAACAAAGCAACAGCTGGAAATGTTTAGCTGCAGCACCTGTCCGTGATGCAAACACATGTATATTCTGCAGGAATGAAACTCTATTTTTCTGTTTTGGTAGTGAAAAGAAACAGAATTATGATGATGATGGAAATTGATGACAAGATAGATATGAATCCTTCTTCTAGGCATCAGGGCACAATGAGCCCCAGAAGCACTACTGCCTTCTTTTGACAACCAGACACATTAAAATTAGCAGTATTTGTGCCACTTAAAAAAATACTTTATTAATGTCTGCATTACAGCGTGGTGTTCCCATTTGACTCCACACTAATTCAATGTGCACTGCTGAGGGCAAAAGAAGGTCAAGCCACCTCCTGACCTGTGCGCAAGAGTCCTGCATCATTAAAGAGACAAAATAGGAATGACCGCATTTAGGCAGGTGATCCGGCAGAATAAGTCACCTGAGCTGGAACCACGTAGCTAGTTCCACTGCATCAATATTTCAGATGCATCAGGTTTAGAGGAAAACACACTTGCCAAAACCAACAATAATTTGGCTTAAAATCAAAACCTGTAACCTGCAAGGTATTAAGTGCCAACGTTCCTGAGGTGCTTTCCTGTTTTTATGAATACAACCTGCAACCCAAGCGCTATCATGTGACCAGGACAGGAAGACATTTAAAAAATGAAGGCTATAAAAGGCAGAACACCAGATGGGTTGTGGCTTAAGAACACAAACAGACTCAAGCCATTGCTCCTTAAGTATCATTTCAATAACCAGAGTGAATGACCAAAACAAAGAGACGGCTTGTCTGTGGTGGTGGACGTGCTGCCATCTGAAAAGCTTCCAGGCTCCTTTAATACCGAGAGCACTGGAAATCCTGAGCATGCCACTTATTCAGATATAACATGTTCTGGGATCTGAAGAGGTGTGTTCAGTTTTTAGCATAGCACTGGCCAAACTTAGCTTCCTTCTTCGGTAGAACATTCACTGACTACTACATTTTAGTCATGTACTGGTGTGAGAGTGCACTGCAGCTGCCTACCGCTGTCAGCATCCCATTCCTCTGGCCTCTGAGGACAAAAATTCATTTCAACACCCTGACAAAAGATAATAGACAGCATATGACCCAGAGTGCTGGAGATACCCCATACTTGGGACCAAAGTGTGGTTAGGACAAACCACTGATAAGCTGAGGAGATACCACTGGAATTTGAGTGAGACCCAGATAAGTGATTCTTTGAATGGGTCTCCTTCCTCCTTTTCGTTCAAGCTTTCTCACTTTACACAGAATACTTAATTAGCCAGAAAGATTTCTTGTTCTGTGGTGGGAGATTTAGATTCCTGTTCCCATACCAGTGGACAGTCAATTATTTACACAAAGTAGAAGAGAGACAACTGAAGGGACTGCAAATGTCCCATGCAACATAATGACCTATTGCTTGAAGGCTACAATGCTCTCCAGGCAGAGGAGGGAATTGAACCTTATAAAAGCAGGACAAAATCATCTCCTTCTCCCTGGATAATAGATCTTCTTTGCAGTTTTGCTTTTTTTTTTTCCCCTTGAAATGAGAAGGAAAATTTGACCCAAATTCACAAGCAGTTTCCAGGCAACTGAACTTTCCCAGAACATGTAATGAAGCTCTGAAATGCTATTTGCCATCTTGCTGTAAAAACTTAATGGACTGTAGCTGTACCATGAGGTAAACTAAGGACAGGCAGCTACTTCTGAAAAGCAGGGAGGAGAATTTTCTGTCACAAGAAAACACTAAAAATTTGTCATCAGGATGCATTTCCATCTTCAAAGGATAATGATCCAGATCTTGAAAGTGATGGGAATCCTTCCCTCCCACCACCACAAGAGTCTTCCATTTCTACTGCACGGAACTACTATTCATCCCTTATGCTATCTCATGATGAAGAAAGCCCACTTACTACCCAGAACCTTTAGCGTTTTGATGCATGAACTCTGGATTTTGGGCAAAGAACCAAGAAGGGTTTTCAGAAGAGGAGTCGGTCTAGCAATTTTTTTTTTCAGTACATGGGGCAGCAAAGATGTGTTTTAAAGGCTTTTGAAGGAGAGCAGCGAAGGGTCTTTTGGCTGTCGATGGAGCACATTTAAAACATGCGAGAAATACCTGGGAGCTAGTATGAATTCCTTTCACAGTATCACAGAATGTTAGGGATTGGAAAGGACCCTGAAAGATCATCTAGTTCATGCCCCTGCCACAGCAGGATCACCTAGATCAGTTGCACAGGAACATATCCAAATGGATTTTAAACATCTCCAGAGAACAAGACTCCACAACCCACCCTGGGCAGCCTGTTCCAGTGCTCTCTCACCCTCACTGTGAAAAATTTCCTTCTCATATTTATGTGGAACCTCCTATGTTCTACCTTACATCCATTGCCCCTTGTCCTATCATTTGATGACACTGAGAAGAGCCTGGCTCCATCCTCCTGACACTCACCCTTTCCATATTTATAAACATTAATGAGGTCATCCCCCAGTCTCCTCTTCTCCAAGCTAAAGAGACCCAGCTCCCTCAGCCTTTCCTCATCAGGGAGATATTCCACTCCCTTCATGATCTTTGTGTCTCTGCACCAGACTCTCTCAAGCAGTTCCATGTCCTTCTTGAACTGAGGGGCCCAGAACTGGACACAATATTTCAGATGTGGTCTCATCAGGGCAGAGTAGAGGGGGAGAACAACTACTAACCACACCCCTTCTAATACACCAATACCTCTCCAAGCACAGTGGGGAGTTAGACTTTACAGTAACGCCCGCTCGAGGAGCCAAGTCCACTCTTCACAAGAGGCCTCGAGAGGCAGATCTACTCAAAATGCATGTAGGGAAAGGTGAGTTAATGAAGGATCACAAAGAAAAAGACAATCTGACCGAGTGCACAGAAAGGAAAATTAGTCCCTTCCTTTATCAGTGGGTTTTACCTCTAACCCAGCTAATAGATTCTCTGATAGTAAATTACTGGAGAAAACCCAAATTGGCCTCTGTTGCACTCTCTGACCAGCTTAGAGAAAATTGTGTTCCAGCCAAGTTCACCCATTTCACTCTCTCATATTGGGCAACCATCATCATTGATGTCAATAGACTGCTGCAATGGCTCAGCCTTGCGTACCCACATCTTCACGTCCTCAGGACTTCCGTAGGGCTGCTCCTGTTGAAAGGGAGAATTTTGGATTGCTGACAACTTCATGCTGAGATGGTCTTCTGGAGAAAAGCGCAAGGTTGATTGCCACTGCAGAAAGCAGAAGCCTGATATCTTTATAGTATTTTTATAATGCATAAAAATGTAACTGATTTGCTTAGTTACATTTGCTCTTCTATCCATTTCTAATTCTGGATAAAGCCACGCTAATTAGCCCCCGAGTTAAATGTTATGCCAAGCACCACCAGCTGCCTTTTCCCTGTTCTTCCCAGATATGAGTATGAAGACAGAGATGTGCAAGAGGATAACGGCACCCCGGCTCTTTGTCCATAGACTAAATCCCCTCTTTGAGCTTGTGCTTCCTTCTTGAATTGAGAAAGCCAGTGAGGCAGCTCACGTTGGAGCTGGGTAGGAACATAGACAATCCATATGCAGAAACTTCTCTCTCTTGGAAAATGGTGCATTTAGGGCTGCACTACTCAGCACTGATGTACCGTGCAACTATCCACACCGAGAGGGTATTCTTCTGACACTGCTGAAGTGCTTCCCTGTTGAGTATCGCTTGACACCATGTGGGTTTGTACTTTTATTGCCCCATGCCATTAAGCATGAAGGGCACAGGAAAGGATGAGTTCACCTTTCTTCAGTTAAATATACGGCTATTTAGGTCTTCTGTAGTCAGTATTTTCTTTACAGTCTCTCAGATAAAGATGTGGGAAGTGATTTGTGCACAGATTTGTAAGGCAAAACCAAACACAGTGTGACTACTGCCGAGTATTACGTGCTTCTGTATGTCACAGTGAGTGAACTTAACGACGGTTCATTAACCCCAAATCCAGATTCTCATTCATGTATCCGAAGAGTGGTATCCAGTCATCTCTTGTACCTTGAGCATGATGTTCTTAGATCAGAGCAGACTTTTTTCCTACCAACACAGCCTACAGTCTTTGCATTTTTCATGGTGTTTATAAATGGAATTGTAGCACTTTATAATTAATGGTTCCAGAAGCTAGTTTTGAAGAGAGAACTAAACTGGGATTATCAAATCTCTTCCCTGAGGACACAGAGTCTGATTAAGTGCTTCCAAAAGTTCCTCTTAGATATCTTTTGCAGAAAATGCCCCTGCTGTGTCTGCCCTCTGGGTATTAGTTTCACCTGTAAACAGTTCACTGCCACTGCTGACTCCACTAAACATCTTCTTTGTACTTCAATCTGCATTTTATGTGAACTCTGGAGCTATTAGCCACTAATATCAACAGCACTGCACAGTCTAGGAACATTTATTGCTCCCCTGCTTGGTTTAATGTTTCTGCCTCAGTACCATGATATTATTAATAGTCACCAAGTACAATAAAAGAAAATTAAGTGTTTATTTTGTTTAGGCTTTCGCCACTTTACCTGCAGCCTTTTTCCATTACATTTGCACATAAATGAGCATACAATACATTTTTTAGTGCATCGAAAAATCAGGGTTTAACTCCCCTAATCATATTGTTCTATTTTCAGTCATCTTCTGAGTCACTTCTATTTGTTATTGCAAACACAAGTATATTATGGTAAAAGTATATGTATATCTTTTACATAAATGCATAGCATGCCTTTGGTAGCTCTTGACTTTGCTAATAGGCGTCAGTGGTGCATTTTTCTGTCTTTTAAAAGAAAATCTTACACAAGCGACGCTTTTTAGTAGAGGCATGATGTAGTTTGCAGAACATGTTCACACCAGATGCTTGTCAAAACACCCTGCTTGATTCTTGCGGTGCTGTTTTATTTTCCCCCTCGGTTTCATAGATATGAAACCAAAATAAAGGTTTTGAAGCCCATTCAGACAGACATTGATTCAGACGTATTTCAAACTGACCACAGCACGCGATCTGGAGATGGTCGCCCTCAAACAGGCAATGAAATATTGAAGTGTCCACTGTCTTGAGAAACACAGGTCTCTGCAGACCATGTGCCAATCAGAAGTCAGTCAGGTCCTAGCTGGCCAACAGAATACAAACTGAAGTGCTTCCCATGGATTACAATTACGTGCAAGAATTGCATTAACCGCATTCTTTCCAAAGACCAGCTCGAGCACATATTCCTATTAAAGGAACTAGACGGTGGATAAAATTAAAGATTACATGGTTAATGAGTATGTAAAACTGCAGCTGCAAAGCCCTCTTTCTGTGCGGTGCAGGCTTTGTACGGCACCATGGTGGAACAGCCCAGGCTGCTCCTCTCCCACGGTGTGGTAGAGGCTGCCAGCTTCTCAACAGCCAGACCGAGAGATGCCTGTAGACAAATGAGATGTAAAGCAGCACTTTCCTGTGCCTGCATATTAACAGACTCAAAACTTTACCAGGCCCAAAATCTCTTTAGTAGAAAGAAGTTTGTCATTCTCCCTGACGCGGTAGTGTAGCTATAGAAGTGTCCCAGCCAGCGCTGCAAACTTGCACAAACCTCATGCAGTGGCAGCACGAATTACCAAAACCACACGCAATTTTGATTGTGAAAGTGCAGGTCCAGGGAAGCCTGATGGGCTCTCATTTCCCAAATGGACCCCAAAGTGGCCTCCTGCCAGCCTGGCACTGGGATCCAGCACTATCTGACTCGCCATCTCAGCTTCAACTCTCCATGGTTAAAGCTTCACACTTCGGCTTAATGAAAGCAGCTTAATGAAAGACAGTAGGTGGCTTACATTTTTCTGAACTGGCTCCAATTTGACAGTATTTACCAAGCATTCAGTGGCTTAGATTATATGCCAGGAGTCCTGGCACCATGGGAAAAGTATTAGGTTCTCTAGTCTTTCACTACGAACCTTAGATTAATAGCCCCAGATTCCTGCTCCCAGTGAACTGAAGAGAGATGCTTTGAAATGTAGGCACTTGTTGGGTTATAGTCATTTGTACACACACCTAATTATAAAGTAATTATTATTATCTCAATAGATCTAAGCAGGCAAGCACAGGAAGACAGAACCATCTATTATGGTGACAAAGAGAATCAGCATTTTCTTATCATAAAAATCCAAGTTATCTTGTTTTCTTGTATGTCAGTGTAATTAATCACTGCATTTAGCATTCATAGATAATAACACCCGGTATCTGCTCTGATGAGATACAAACAAGCATATTATGAATCACTTCACATCCAGACCATCCTAATTGCTAAAATTAGTCTTCATGTCTGCTGCTTCTGTAGCAGCAGGTAACTCAGTGAAACGCCAGAATCACCCACATGCTTTGGCAACTGTTTTAGCTGCCAAGCTCACATGGCATGTGTCATTCTTATTATGAAGCCATATTTCTTCTTCATTTACAATTGCATTGTAAAGAGATGCCCATGGGGTGATGCAGGGCATGTACAAGGGTATAATCAGGCTTTCCATAATGGGTGACAGAGGGAGTGAAAAACATCTTTAACTGGATGGAAAACAAAGCAAAATCTTACTTTTAAAGGAGCAATAAAATTTAAAAATAAAATAACCTTTATCTGCTAATTGAGATTGTCTTCAATTATACAAACACAACTGACTAACCTCTGCGGTTTTTCATTAACCAAGGTTCATCAATTCTAATCATCTGACACTCAAATAGTCTAATGGCCATGCCAATGTAATTAAAGTTGCCAATTCTGCTGATAAAGTTCTTGGGTTACAAGCACAGTTATCTGTGGAGGATAAGTAATCTTGTGCCACTCTGATTTCACAGATACTGCCCCATCCCAGTAACATCTTCACTAGCATCAGATTTTATTAATGAAATTAATCTTCAGATTTGTCACTACTTTCTGTTCAGAACAGGAAGTAGCCACCATGTTGTGATCACACGTGATATTTTGTCACAGTTAATAAACACAATAGGAACCCTGGCAGAATTAATCTTCATCTTTAATTGAAATTATTAAGGTTTTAATTTTCTAAGGGTAATTTGTTTGACCCCGTCCTACCAAATACGTTTTCAAACACTTGGCTGTTTTGATTGTGACTGCAGGCAGGAGGACAGTCAGATGTAAGAGACCAATTCAGCAGCTGCTTCAGAGTGTCTTTCATTGTAATATGCACACACAAGGTATAAAGATTTCTCATCCCCACATGACTTTCCAGTTAAATCATGTAAGTTGCATATAATACGACTATTAGAAGAACTGAAAAGCATTATATGGAATAGCTGAAAAGCCACTATGCAGCCACAGACATCCAAGTGAGAGCCAGATTTGGGCAAGTTTCATTGACTTCCATAAGCTGACCACCTTAACATTCAGCATCGTCTGATTTATCTAATCTTTTCAATAGATCAGGAAGAATAGAATCAGAGGAAATCTTACATCGTATGATAAAAACACCTTACAGTACTACAATCTATGGCAAAACAGTCTGAGAGTGAACTCTCAGAAAAGGAAAGGACAGCCAAACTGGGTGAGATCCAGGGTTCTGAAAGGGGCCAGCAGGACATGGCAAAGGGAAAACATAAGATGATAGCAGGCATATTATCATGCACTCATGGAGCACTTTCAGACAGTTCTGGTCTCAATTTCTTCTCCAATTCCTAAATTCAATTTTCTTTCTTGACTGCTACTGAATATTGAGCTGACACTTTCAATAAACTGTCTATAGTAACTGTAACATCCCATTCATGATCAGTAGTCCTTAGTTTGCATCTGAATATGTTTAACACATTGAATACTTTAATCACCAATGCCTAGGTTAAAATAAAGTTGTGGAGTACCCCCGAGCAACAAGTACATTCATTGATCCCTTAGTCGCTTTCAGACACTCAAAAGCAAAACGTGATATTCTAAGAGTTTGGAGGATTTAATGTCTTGGCTTTTTGCCACCAAAACCAGAGTGACCATTAGAGTTGCTAACTCAAAGGTATGTCCTGATGTTCCCACTCAAGTAGTCCCTGGTCTTTGGACAGACTATCATGGTCAGCTACAAGATAACCAGAAGGAAAGTTAAATAAACAATTGCTACACGCCTCGGCAGATGTTGTTGCTCACGCGCCACTGTAGATAAAGAGCTTAAGGACATGGTTTAGCAGTGGGTTTAGTACAGTGGTCAGTGGTTGGACTTGGTGATCCTAGAGATCTTTTCCAACATAAATGGTTCTACAATTCTAGGATAGAGAGCTACAAGTTATTGTCTCCCTGCTCTGACTGCAGAATTTCTTCTAAGACGGTTGCAGGATTGAACCCGTATCAAAAGGAAGAAAACTGATTTACTTGTATGGGTTGCTAAGGAAACTCATACTGAAAATTTCCATCAGCACTTGAGCTAGCCCAGAGTAAACATAAAGCTGAAAGCAGGCAAGGGTTTGGTTCTTCGACTTCCACAAATAAATTAATTCAGTAACTACATAAGCATCTACCTTCACTAGCTCGGGGCTGCATCAGCTCAGGCCTTAGCTTACAATGAATTGCTTTGTGCGTTCTCTGACCTTTAGCCAATTCTGTTCAGAATATTATCTGCACAACTACACTGGAGTCAGCCTTGAACCCGCAGACTGAAGTGCACACCTTTTTATACACTGAAAACTGGCCGGCTGATGTCAGGGAGACCGGGCACAACGAATAAGAGGTTAAGTATACATCAGAATTTGCAGAGCCCACAGAAACAGCATTCAACTCATCGATTGTTGGTATTGGCTACAAATATGTGTTCCCACTTGGATTTTGAGATCATCTACAGTATCACAGTAATGATAAGGTTGGAAAAGACCTTAAAGATCATCCAGTCCAACCTATCTGACACTTCATAAACAGCATTGCTCAGAAAGAAAGTGCAAAAGCTACACTGACAGTTTAGCACAAGTTCATGGTTCAACTGCATCACTTTACTAGTTTTACACAACTGTCTTCATCCACCACGACTGGTTTTAACCCTTCCATACACTGGCACACCACGTGTCTCTATTCAGCCTGAACAGTGGGACCAGCGGTGGCAGTGGAGCGTTGCCTCAGAGGAATGACTAGAAGTTCAGCGAGCTAACTGAAGTGTGTGGCAAATCCAGGAAGGCAAACCTGCTCTCAAAATGCAGCCTCACATTTTTCCCTGCGACCATCGAGTTGATGCACATGTTAAACCCAGTGAGAAAATCCCAGAGTCATACTGTTTCCTTGATGAGCCATCCTTGTTACTTGGGCTGCCAGAAAATGCACCCTAGCAGTGCTAGGCACTGAATTTTTCAGCAGTAGAAAGGAAATCAGAAGCAATTAGAGAGCAATGTTGGTTGCAATTATCTCAACACTTAGAACCATTTCTTCTCACAACCAACATTTAAGGGGAAAGTCAATCCAATTCTGACTTCACCTAACAGGTACTCACTCTCTGAAGTGCCTGGGAATTGTTTTTGAAAGGGGGATGAACAACCATGTCAACTTTTGGCCCAAAATCAGCTGGAAACAAGCCACAACTTAGATACAGTTGGCCCTCAGGACAGGCTTCCTAAGACCTTGACAAACTTAAAATTAAAATTTAATTACCCCTGTTCAGCTTGATTTATAATAATTGTCAATATCTGAGGTTTGAAATAACACATTTTACAACATGATCACTCAGAGAAAATATTTTCCCAATGACTAAAGAGTGGAAGAGTCTGCAGCGAGTCCAAGAATGACATTATCAATCTCATTTATTACTTTTTTTTAAACCATAACATAAAACATTTAGGAGACACTGATCTGAAATTGGGGTGAAAGGCTGAAGAATAGTATGTTTTTCTAGTTTTGCAGCAGTCAGATTTAGGAGCCTAGACCTGCAGACACAAGACCAGCTTAAGGTATCAGGAGTTCACAGAGATAATAAATGTCATTTGAAGTGTTCACAGATTTTGAAGAGTCCACAGAACCATAAAAATTGTACTTGCCAATCATTTTCTTTAAATAATTATGATGTGCCAAGAGCTGATAATTTATTCATTTAGACAAAGATTCTTGTGATGTTCTTCACAAATGTAAACCCACAACCATTTTGTACCCATGACAACTCCCACTTTTTAATTAATCTCTTTTCATTCCTATAGAGTCACACAGGAAAGGTCACTTTTAACTGTGGGCTTTCAAGCTTATCAGCTTCTGGATGAGATTCCTGAAATAAACTGCCATGATTTAAAGGATAACAAGCAGAACACAAAAAACTTATTTCTTAACTGGTGTCAGCGTTTTTTGCCTTCAAGCAATGGCCACTCAGAAAAACAGGCTCAAGCTGTGGTTGTGCTGGGAACTTTCCGAATCAATACTTCAAGTTGCTCAGAAATCATCTGTTTTCCTGCTTTGAATCTATTTACAAAGACATTATTTCACATGGTTTTAAATAAGAGCAGCAAAAAGGTTGATTAAAAATATAAGAGCAACTCAATTCACGTGAAAAAGGATCTGTTAAGCTACAGTGGAAAATAGATCCCAGTAATGTCAGAGCCTTCAGAGGTCATAAACCACAGAGATATTGCAGCTACTGTCTCTGCTCTGAGTAAAAGGCTCACCAGAAACAAATGCCATCATTTGTCACCGCTGTATCGGCGGGTCGGCGCAACAGATGATGTACATGTCCTCAATGACTATTCTTCCTACTGTATAAAATGGATAAAGCTAATATAGGTCTCTGTTTAGATTTTTTTGCAACTTGACTCTGAAATTGCTTCTGCCATGGGTCTGTGCACTCCTGGCCATCGCTTGATTCATTCTTAGCAGTAGCCACTTCAGCCAAAAAGACATTATGAGCTTTTGCAATTTCATTTTCTCTGCAAAGGTAGCCTCCCGTAACAACCTCTTCCTAACGAGCTCTTTGTTTTTCATAACGCCATTTGAACGAAACGTTTTGCTTCGTGCCTCGAATCTTGCCTCATTTACAGCACTCATCCTTTTGGGCTATAAATAAAATTATCCTTTCAAATAACTAACGTAGGTAACCATTGCTGATCCTGATCTTCGTGCACAGTGCAAGAAAGAAAACTTTCCAGCTCCAACTTCCATGTTTTACCCCTCAAACATACAATTCCTCATCCAACAGGCTTCCTCACACAAGTTCTGCTTATTTACAAATGCAAGCGGGGAACTCCACATATCATCTGAAGGACTGCATATTAAATCTATTGATTATCTCATACTGTGCCCTAAAGCACAATTTCTCCTTTAATAATTAAAGCACATTATTCTGTAACAATATTTTTCCTCTCCTCTCACCCAGGCAGCAGAAACATGAGAAGGTGATGAAAACCTCAGCAGGAGTTTGCTGAAAGCCACAGGAGGGTGAAGTCTACAGCTTAGCTCAGCTCCAGACTTGTAGTTGAAGTCTGATTCTCTGAGAGTAACACAGCATTAAAATGCTCTCTTTTTTTTTCTGTGCAGCCTCTTCTAAAGTTGGGACAGTGGTTACTGTCCCTGAGTATGTAACACTGGGAGCTGTTGAGGCACTGCACACAACCTGTCCTCTCATGCACCAGGAAGACGTGATGCTCAAGGTTAATAATTTTGAGAACAGACCTTTCTACACAGACCTTTCACAAACCATGAAAATCCTCCTGGTGCCCATGCTGCCAGACTGAACAATGGTTAGGAGGATGAGTAGGCCAGACTTAAACAGCAATTCAAGAAAGCAGGAAGAACTGTTGCTCCAGAGGAAGATGTCTCTAACAGCAAAAGTCTAAAACTATTATTGAATAGTGAAATGCCATTAGGCATTTTGGGGACGGGATCAGCAGGGCTTCAGAGGACTGTAGGCAGGGGAAGACACACTCAGTTTGTATTCCCTAGTTTGTGTGATATTACAGTAGGATAGGAATTCACAGTCCTACCACTGAAGAAATTTTTCCTGAGCTGAAGGTCACGATATTTGTCTCTTTTTCAGTCACCCAGAGAAACGGCCCCTTCACTGCCTCTTTCAGAAGTGACAGATTTCATCCCTGCCAGAGCTCAGCCTCAGTGCAGTGAAGGGGTGTAGGAGGAAGAGGAAAAGCCCAACCCTTCCATGGTGAACCACAGAACTATTTAGGTGTGAAAAGACCTTTAAGATCACCAAGTCCACCCATTAACCCAACTGTCCCCAAGGGAAAAGAACTATCCGATCACTGACACCACCCATTAACCCAATTGTCCCAAGCCCACCGCTAAAGCATGCCTCTGAGCTCCAGATCTACACTAGTCTTAAACACATACAGGGATGGCAATTCAACCCCTGCCTGGACGCCCTGTTCCAAGCCTGATGACTCTTTTGATAAACAATTTGTTTTCCATTGTCCAACCTAATCTTCCTCTAGCACAACCTGAGGACCATTTTCTCTTGTTCTATCAGACAAACACACAACCCGCATCCCCAGTACTGGGGACACAGTCATCTGTGCCAGATGACTAGGTCTGCAGATCTGGCAGCGTAGACACCACCACACCATGGTAACATAAACACCTAGTAAGTTTTTTCTCATTCCACATTGCGTGTTTTCAGAGCTGTAATAACACCGTGAAACCTGTGTCTAGCCCGTTAACACAGAGCAGCTTTGTGACAATTATCTTTTAAAGCAGAAGGCTTCTGTAGAATTGTATCTTCAACTGTGTGTTCTCACGGCCCAAGATTGTCAACTTTTTCTTTTGTAGAAGTGATACTCCAGTAACTACTATCTGAATAGAAATGCCATTTCATGAGAAGCAAGCTCCGCACGAAAGACAGTAACTAGTAGATAAGTACGCGTTCCTTTGATAACATCATGAAATTGTGATTGAAAACAAATCTAAGGGATAATAACCTTGGTGTTGTAGTAGAGCAAGAAGTCCAATCTGTACCCTAAATTATAAAAAGCTAAAGATTTTTCAACTACAAGTTGTGTTCAAAGTTTAACTATGAGTTGTTCAAGGTTTCATCTACTTGTTAAAAAACTATTTCCAATTCAAATGTTCAGTTTTATCCAACAGAATCTGATGCTTTCCACAAAAACACAAAAAACCCAACAACAACAAAAAAGTGTTTCTCAACCACCTGAACTCTAGCTTTAGCCCACAACATCCTTCCAACCAAATCACTGCTCCCCTTCTGTGGGGGGCAATAATGAGCTGTTTCCAAAATAATTTCCCAGGGAAGCAGTGAGAGGTAGATTTACTGCAGTTATCTTTCAATTCTGTACCAAAGAACAAAAGATGATAAAACTTCTATCAGATGCAGAAAGATCCACAGCAGCACAACCACCTTCTTCAGAGACACGGGAAGCATCTTAGTTGGGGTGGTTCACCCTGGAGAAGACCTTAACAGAGATTTCCAGTACTTAAAGGGGGCCTATAAGAAAGACGAGGCTAGTCTTTATTGCAAGACTTATTGTGACAGGTGATCATTTTAAAATAAAAGAGGGGAAATTCAGACTAGATATAAGGAAGAAGTTATTTGCTATGTGGGTGGTGAAACAGTGGGACAGGTTGCCCAGAGAGATGGTGGAAGAACCATCACTGGAAACATTCCAGGTTAGGTTGGGCAAGGCTCCGAGAAGCCTGATCTAGTTCACGTCCCTGCTCACTGCAGGCAGACTGAACTAGATGAGCTTTGAAGTTCCCTTCCAACCCAAAATGTCCTATGATTGTGTGTTCTTCAGTGAATAACCTGGACCAAAGCAAGTATTGGCATCCCCTGAAACAGTATTCACACAAATTGGTTCTGAAACAGAACATCTCAAAAGAACAGAACAAAAAATCTGCAGACTGCTTTATATTCTTTAGAAATATCTAAAAGCAATTAAGTCTAAAAAAGAAGAATGACCTTGGATCATCTCTGGTGGAAGACAGCCATGTCTTGTGGAAGCCAATGTGACGAGTGATGATCTGACACCACAGAGCATAAACCTTGTAAAAGTTGGGGTTTCAGGAACGGCTTGACCAGAGCACATAGTGTTCTTGCTCCATTCATTTTCCTTTCATCAGGTGAGAACCCTGTTATGGGACACTTAATTCCAGAGAAGAAATGGAAGAGTTTCGATACACACCATTGCAAATCCTCAAACCTCATGGTAGGGGTGTTCTGAGGACTGAATTTGTCAAAGACCAAGTCAACATAATGAGTCCTGTTCCTGAGCCTGTGAATCACTCAGACAGCTTCTTCACAGAGCAAGGGCAGCGTGCCATCGCAACAGCATGTACACGACACACACACGCATGAACTAGACTGCTTTTGGCCTTGAAGTACCTAGTCCAGATTTCAACTCCCAGGCTATTGGCTTGGCATCAGGCAGTCAGTTGTGCAGCAGCCTCAGATGGCAGCCTACATTTTTCTGCTAACTCGATGCCTTCAGTTCTCAAGCAACGGACATTAGATCTTTACAGGACTTACAAATCACTGGATGCACTTCAGGAATTTTTTTAAAGAACTTTCAGGTGACAGGTGGATGGTAATCAGAATAAAAATCAAGTAAATTGGATTGATTTAAGTCAAAACTCATCTCTCTCAATTAGGCTTTCTGCAGCTTTCAATGGATTTAGATGCTATAAATACATGATATGCAATTGCAGACCTGTTCAGCACAAAGTGACTGAAGTACCCTTAAGTTAGCTTTTGAAGTTTTGTTGAATAAATTGGACAGGGCAAGATACACACGTGAGATTCAACGCTCCTTTCAAAGGTTACAGCAGGAAGATTTGCTCCTCTCTCACACAAAGCTGTACTGATGTGTTCTGCAGGTGTCTGGAGCAAACAGCATAACTGGGAGAGGAAAATGAGCTGGGAACAGCACCTCAGAGTCCCTGGCATTTCCTTCCAGACAGGCAACAAAGCCCACTTGAGGAAACAAAGCCAAAATGGCTTTTCTGAATCACAAGCACCTCTTGGCTCACTGTGCTGGCCTACAGGAACATAAAAGGTAGCACAGCCAAACACAGGTGGGCTGCTGTACTCTGCATCGAGACTGTAACAGGGCAATGATAGCTGAAGCTGTCCAGTGTCTGACAGACCAGGATTTCCCTGGTTTAGCTTCCCTTCCCTCCATTCTATCTCTCTTCTATCCTTGCAGCTGAAAGTGGGAAACCCATGTGGCTGCTGGGTACCCAGAAAGTGCACAGATACATCCCCAGCCTCTGGAGATGTCATCCCCACAAGAGCACCAAGACTGTAGAATGCAAGAGGATCTTTCAGTCTGTCATTTCTAAGACCCTAAGAGGTCTTAGTAAGGCATGGTGCATGAAGGACCTCAGAAATTAAAGTAGTATATATTTTCCTCAGTTTGTGGTGAATCACATATATAATAGACACAGGAACAGATCCTTAGAGTGGCTCCATGTGCCAGCCTTCTATTCCATTTGCATTTCACCTTAGGTATTCCATATTGAGCAGTGGCATCTCTTCAAATGAGACCATGTCAAGGATTTGGTGACAAAACTCCTATTTTTTGCCAGTAGAATTGAGCCATTTGCCACTTTCATATGTGCCTTGTGCACACACAAGACCTCTAACCAAGCTGTATCTCTTCTTTTGTGGAGTGATTTCTTTTGTCAACAGTACATGCACTGACTGCTGACTAGAGGACAGTCATGACTCACTTGATACCAGTTGACTATAAATGGCTTTGCTTACCTAGGGGGCAAAAGAAAAGCAATGGAAGGCAGACTAGAACACTTCAAAAGAAATACTATAGCCATTAGTTCCACAAACACACTGTAACTAACTCAGAACCAAATCCTGCCCTCAAAAAATGATGTGTCATTTAAAATTATGTGCATGTGTGTACATACAGAAAGTGAAGGGGACAGACAGAATATGAGAGGACAGTCAGTCCCTGGACTTCATCCAAAAACATCTGCCTCAGGTGTCTGAATGTTGTGGAGTTCTATTATATTGTTATCCTTGTTCAACAAGACAGAGTGTGTTGCAAACGGAATTTATCAACAACATGATTAATTACTCTACAGAAAAAGTTGTGATTTATTTTGCACTGACTTTTAATATTAATTCAGGAGCCTTCTACTAGCTCACGCTGTCAACACTGGTTAAGATGAAGCAGGCAAGCAGAAGATCTGAACCGATTTTAAGATACTTTATATGATAAAAAATGTGTAACCTCAAACTAGCTAATAGAAACCTGGCACAATATTCATACATTGCAATTTCATTTGAACATGATTCACAAATCCTTGTGGGTTAAGTATTACTATTTCTGTGATACGGAAAGACTAGCTATAAAGTCAGTGTCAAAATAAGCTCCAAGCTTGTGTTTCTGTGCTCACGTCCTGTAGCTCTTCCTTGGGAAAAAAAACCTCTCCCATTTCAGCATATGTTCACACCATTTATGCCAGTTCTCCTAGGAAAAGGTATTTTTTGCCTGCTGTGTCAGTGGCACAACCTAAGATATCCCACAGTGGATGTAAACACCGCAAATAGAGTTTGCCAAGAAATGTCTCAGCACACAGCACTTCCTATGCTGAAATGGGAAATGAGGGACCCTTATAAATAAAAATCTGATACTTTTCAGCAAAAGTCAATTAATAGTTGTTTAAACTGGCATTTTAGAAGAGAAATGGAGGAAGAAATTAGATTCCTTTAATTCTACTTGGTACAAAACAAAGTGATCACAGAATCACAGAACATTAGGAATTGGAAGGGACCTCAAAAGATCATCTAGTCCAATCCCCCTGCCAGAGCAGGATAAAGACATCTATCTTGGACTCTTCACATGCTCTGTGCTGTGTGGACAGTCCTTAAAACCAGTGTTCTAGGTCTTCTTTGGACTGCTTCACTGTCTTGGAAAATCCATAGCTAAAAATCAAACTGTGGATTTTCTCCCCTTGGCCCTGATGTGAAGAACATGATGTAACAAGTTGAGCTCCAAAACATCCTATTTCTCTTCTCTCTTTTTAATTTTTACCAGATGACCTTGGTCTTTGACAGATCAGTCAGTAAATTCCATTGGGATTCTAAAAGCAAAAGCAAAGCACACGCAGTACATGGCAAAGATAAAACAAATAGCTTTGAAAATTGCTGAAGGATCAGCACAGTGCTGATAGAGTAGCAAATGAAAAGATCCACATTCCTTAAGGTTTGATTGTGACAGTCCTGCACTGAAGGCACCAGAAAACTTAGATGAGTCACAGTCTTGTAACATTTATCATAATCCAATGCTATTCATGCAAGCAGACAAGTCATAATCTGATGCACTAGCCCAGAGAGCACAGAAACAGATTTGCTGCAAACAAGCCTAAAACAAAACAAATACAAAAGCATCTTTGTTTCCTGAAATGGCTCTCTCACTGGTGAAAAAAATAACCCACTATTTGTACTCTCTTTTAGAAATTCTTGGTTTAGAATTAACGTTTTGAGTACAGAATTTTCCTTCTGCCAAAAGGTCAGAGGAATTTTTAAAGCTGGAGCACTTCTGTTAGAAGTACAGGAGCTCTTCCTTCTATCTATCCCCAAAGTCAGGGAAAGGAAAGGAGATCCAGGCAATCAGCAGCCACATGAGATGGTGAAATAATTCTGCCTTGGTTCCTCCCTTAACTGCTCTGGCTTCCCTTCACACAGCTTCCCTTGCTACTCCTAAAACACTGCTTCCAGCTACCTTGCACACACTGCCTCCACTGGGGACGATGAAAGTTTGTCCATTTGTCAAATTATTGGCAGCCACTTCTACCCATAACATAGGAAGGACAGACCATAATGACACCCTGTCCTGCAGATCACTCTCACAAGATTGCGAAGCACTTCAGAAAAGGTATGAACAACCACCTGAAAGGAGGATGTAGAGGAGTACGTGTTGGCCTCTTCTCACAGGTAACAAGTGATAGGACAAGCAGAAATGGCCTCGAGTTCTGCCAGGGGAAGTTCGGGTCAGACACTAGGAAAAACTTCTTTATTGGAAGAGTCATCAGGTCTTGGAACAGGCTGCCCAGAAAATGAGGGTTGAATCACCATCATCCCTGAATATGTTTAAAAGTGGAGTAGATCTGGAGCTTGGGGACAGGGTTTAGTGGTGAACTTAGGACAGCTGGGTTAATGCTTAGACCTGATGATCTTAAAGGTTTTTTCCAACCTAAATGATTCTATGAAAGTGTGACACTGCATTAGCCACAGTAAAAGGACAGCCATTACTGGAAGCATCCACTAATTACTGGTTTGTCTTTTTCACCACCATTCTGGCTATCCTCTCTGAAAAGTTATGCCAGCTCTTGTTTTTCCTGGTGGCTTGCTTACAAAGAAGAATAAACTGCTGCAAATCTCTTTTCCCTCTGAGAATCACATTAGTGATACTGTGGCTTCATTGCATTGCAGGGCTGAGTACTAAGGAGAAGTAACACCAGGGCATAAGAGCAAAGCCCAGCACCTGATCTCTAACCCTCTAGAACTGCAGAAGTACTCAATTTTGCAGGTGGCAGGACCATCATTATCTTCAAGTCTGACCTCCTGCATAATGAAGGCCACAGAGTTTTAGTCAGCAATTCAGTTAGTAGATGGGACTAATAAGAGATGCTTGATTCTGCCTGCTAAACCAGCTCTTGAGAAACTGAGGTAGCAGTAAGGTTAAAAGAAGAGCAAGGTTATCTGTTGGATGCTTCATTCCAGACAGTAAAAACTGGGTTAACTATGTGCTGTCCAAATGTAAAAATTGGCAGACTTTATTTATAAGCCTTTATCCTTGTTTATCTGCTCATTTATCAACTCTTCTAGGCTGTATCTACAAGGACAGAGCCCTCACCCTGTAGCCCTGAGCTACTGGCCAGCTATACAGCAGATCTACTTAAACCTAACCACAGTCCAGCAGCCTTCACCAAGGAGATGAGCCAACCTCTTTCATCATCTCCCTTCTAACACACACTTTTCAAGGGTTTATTTTCTATTTGTTCACACAAACAAATGCCATGTGCTCACAAAGCCTGTCAGCAATTCACAGATGGCCACAATCATCTAAGCAGCTTTGGGTCTGCCTAGAGATGTTAGGCTTCTCCAATATGACTTTGAGCATCTCCGTTTGGTAATGTTGAATCAGGGTTAGTCTTGTGAACAAAGGCCAGCTGCCCTCCAAACCTAGCTTTCTATTCCATTACTTTCAAAGCCTGACATGGTTTGGAAATTTGGGACTAAGGGAATGGCTCCTGAAAGTTGCAGTTAATTTAATGTTGTTATTCATCTGACAGAAAACACAGCGGAAAGGGGAATGCTAATCAAAGAAAGAGTTCTGAGACTACACCCAGCACGCGTCAGTCTTCCAAGGTAGCACACAACACCTGTTTGTCATGAACAAAAAGTAAGCCCTGTGTTCTTCACAGTTACAGAAAAATCAGGAGGAAAACTTGGCTGGGGATGCACCACATGCTGCCTTTTCCACTTGTGTCCTGCCTGGGTACCTCAGTAGGGAAAGAAAGAAGATGGAGGAAAAGAGCCTTTGAGAAGAGGTTTGTCAAGTATCTTGAATACTAGGAAAAAACTATATAAACCTTGCTTCAAGGACTACTTCTATCAACAGGGACAAAACAATGGTTGTATGAGCAGAATGAAACCCAAGAAAACACTAACAGCATCAGAGTTACAGGAGAGAAGTTACAGGAAGAAAAACAACCACAGCAGCATCTCCTTCCTCCGAGCAAGTCACCACAAGCTGCCTGCGCTTTAAGCAAACAAAGAGTAGCTCATTGCAGCAGGTGCCATCCTCAATACAAGACTTCTCTTTCCTAATTCCCACTTGGGCAGTTTCTTCTGAATCACTCCACCATGGCCAGGCTGAGGACATTTACTGGCTACAGGAAGAGCAGGAGGGTTCATTCCCCAAACACACTGTGTGGCCCGAAGCTGCAGTGAGGACAAGTCCCTCACAGAGCTCTGACCTTTCCTTTTCTGTTAGGGCAGCAAATCTTCCAAACCCACACCTGTACTTACACCTCTGCATCCAACAACCATCACCTTCCTGCAGCAGCCTGTGATGATCCTCTGATATTTCTTATATTTTCAGGATGTTCCTGTGAATGGCTAATTTCAGTTCTTTCCAGAGAAGCCTTGATGACAACTCGTCATGCCTCAGACCTCCTAATTTGACAAGTATTACATCCTACCACAGCAAATGTGCCTCCCTTGTAACTCACAGGCTTCTATCATCCAGAGAGCTGGAAGTGAATGGTATTTCAAGACTGCAGTATTGAAGCTTTAGAAAGGTGGATTTCTTCTACCTACACATTGCACTCTCTACATGCCCATTTGGCAGGAACTGCTTTGGGGCAATGGTTTATTAGCCATTTGTTTGCTGTCTGAAAGCCCTCACACAGATGCTGGATGTTTTGTTTTTTCCTCACTGCTTTCACACATGAACCTGACACTTTGACTGATCAAATGAAACCAGTGAATACAACCTCCCGCCGAATGTGGCAGGTGAGAAGTCCATAAGCCCATGTGCTTATGGAAACCTGTCATCTCTGTGGCTGCCTCCACTTGCAAAATATTTTGTAGTCCAGAGTTCCAGTTCCATCAGTCCAGAACAAAGGTCAGCCTCCAAATAAGCCCACTTTAAGCAAAATCAGAAATTAAGTAAGTTTTCTCTCACTCAACTGCAATAAGCATCATTGTCTCTACAAGATGGATTTAGACCTGATTTGAACCAATTTGTCCTCAAGTGGCTCTTATTGACAAGATTGCAGAAGCCTCCCTTAACCTCATCAGTTCTGGTTTAATTACAGGCACTTGGAATCCGAGAATTTACATCCATCAGGCATTCCAGTGTTTCAGCTGTAAACACACTAATGTGTTAAATGGAAACATGAAATAAATTAATCAAAAGACATTTCCAATTTTTGAACTGTGCTCACTCACTTATTTGTTTTGTCATTAGAGAAGATTTATTCTACAAATATACTGTCACGTACACTTTGATAAAACATGAGATTTAAAATACAAGTAACTTTCTGAGTGCCTGTTCTTTCTGCATTTCCATCTTTTGTGAGGCTGAAGGTACAGCTTTTGTAGCAAGGACAGTTGTTATGCCTTTGAACAAAGAAAATTCATTCTGTGACAGATTCATTGCTTGTTTATCTCTGGAATATTTGCTACAATGGACATCCTAGAACACGGCAAGAATCTGAAATATCGCGTGTGTTTTGAATTGCATTTTATGGAACTGTACAGCTGGAGCACTATTTGATGAAACAATGGTCTCAACTCACATTGTCACATTCAGGAAGGATGCTTGAGCTCATGAGAAAAAGCTGCTCAGGTTCACCAGAGAAAGATGGGTCTTACTTGCTTTCTTTCAATATTTTCAGTTGACTGAAGCAAGGCCTGAATCTTCTTGACATCATAATTTGATTGCATCCCAGGATCTGCACAGGACTGCGTAATTCTGCTCGCTTCAACTGCCAGCGTTACTGCTTTGGAACGCTACAGGAGGAGCGAGCTGTAAATTTGACAATGCTCTACGATACAGAAATGTCAAATTTAAAAACATCCTTCAAAATGCTTTTTCAAATGGCAGGATTTGAGACAAAGGCCACACTTTTTACATTATTTACAGTCAAGTTCCTCTGATTACTTATGGAAAAGGAAGCCATGAGACTTACTACACCCACAGCCACCCATCATCGTGGCATACCTCACAGTGGAAAGAGCTCTAGCAGTGGGAAAGACTGAGATGAGAAATGCTGGGTACGACATGGCATTCCAACATGCAAACCCCCAGACACAAAGAGTTAAGACAGTCTAAGATCTGTCCCTAAACACTGTTTTTCCTCCCTACTTCAGGAGAAGAGCTGCAGCTTGCAGGAGCATTACATCAGGGAAGCGACAATACTAGCTTTAAATGAAGAACAAGAGATTTCAAGAGATCTTTGAGAATTCAACTGTGTTTCCCAGTATAAAATAAAATTTCTTACCTGACTGGAATTGGAAAAAGCAAACTGTGAAAGGCCTGAGTTCATTACCTGAGTTTAATTCACCCTATAGTTTCTCTGGCATTCCTTAAAACTGATGTCAGTGGGTGCCTAAGTAGCATTGTGCACCTACACAAGCTCTCGAGAAGAACCAGCAAATCAAGCTCACACAAGCCTATGCTGACCATTGCAGTGTCAAAGCTTTTAGCTCACACGTAAAGGTACTTTCCCTGCTCCAGATCCTTCCTTGCCTCTCTCCACCCAGCAAAGATGAGCATCAGTAAGTGAACACAGTATGTGAATTCCTTAGGCAATCACCTGCATTTAAAAGTTACAGATGAGCAAATCCTCTCCCCCATTCACTCTGCAGTGTTTTGGAAACCTGGGCTTCCACCAGTGCAAGTCACTCCCAAGAAGAGCCGCATACTCACTCAAAGGCAGCACCTATCAGCAGCAACATGTCTGAGGGAAGAGCTGAAGGCAATGCTCTGCAAGAAGAAAGCTGAGGCTGAGCTGTTTAGGCAGAGTGAGTCAAACCCCATTCAAAGTCACGGAATAACAAATTTGAACAGTATCTGACTTGAAAGGGCTTTTTTTTTTTTTTAAAAACAGTATTTTGTTCTGGAACTTGTAATAACTTGACATTTCTTAAAATATAAAAATTGAAGTACAAAGGGTCCAATTAAGTAATCCTCAACTATGAAACAAGCCAGGTGCAGCAAAAAAATTCAAATTAACACTCATTTCAAGCTTCAAATCAAGTGTCAGTTTGTTCCTTTTTATTTTAATTTATTGTAGACAACATTAGTTAAAGCTGGAGACATTTGTTCTCTTGCTAATGATATACACATAACTCCCACTTACATCCCCTTGCTCCTTCCAATTAAGAACTTCTTCTGAACATTTCAGCTGGAAGGCTTATCTGGCACAGATTATTCACTGTATCATATGGATTCAGCTTCTTATGTCTGCAAGCTCTTTAGAGCAGCAATTTGTTCTTTGTTTAACATATTTTGCAGTGCACAGTGCTAAATAAGCTCAGGGAGTGCTGTGCACTGAGGCGTGTTTGTGCTCGGCGGAGCCGACTTTGCCTTGTGCTTTGTTGCTCCAATCTGCGCAAAACCGATTTCCTACATTGCTCTCCAATGCCACATAGACAGTCCAGGATGCCTGGAAGTCAGTCTGTTTCTTGAGGAACCCCTCAGACTAAACACACCAAAATTAGTGGGTCTGAGAAGCACTGTAGGTGGAAACATAGCACACGTTCCGTTATGTTGCTGCTCCCCACGTACACAAAATGAGCACCCGCCCGCTGCTTCTCTTGTCTGCACAACTAATTGCCTTCCTTAGCACATGGTTCCGACATATCTTGTGTGCACACTGGGAACATTTAACACCAGTTGAGCAACAAAACACCCCCGGTTCCTTAACTTGTTCAATTCAACACAGCTTGTCCAAGTTAACTGCCATTGCTGCCTTATTTCTTTACTTTTCACTCCTACTGAAATAAAATTTGGAAAACAGAAAGACAGAGATAAATCATTCCTCTGAGAACCATGGAGCAGGCTTCCCATCCACACAGAACATGTGATTTCTATAAGAGCATCACACCTGTTTAGCTCCCAGCTCCATCCTCTGAACTCCCAGACCTTCTGGAAAAGAGAAACATACAGGATAGATGCTCCCAGTTGCTCAGGAGTTCATGGAATGGGAGAAAGCTATGGAGCTGTTTTCCCCTTCAGGAGTCTGAGAAGACCTTACTAGGAACCGCATGTGAGCGGGGCTTCATCAGGTCAAGTTTATCATAGAATCATAGAGTCATCTTGGCTGGAAAGGACCTCCAGGGTCCTTTCTCCTAGTGCCTAACCGCTAGACCATATCCCCAAGCACTGCATCCACCCGTTCCTTAAACACCTCCAGGGATGGTGACATCACCATCTCCCTGGGCAATCCATTCCAGCACCTAACCACCCTCTCAGTAAAGAATTTCTTTCTAACATCCAGTCTAAACCTTCCCCGAAACGGCAACTTGAGGCCATTTCCCCATGTCAAACAAAACAGCACCGTCTGACATGGTACATCTCCTTCCAACACAGACAACATAAAGGAGTAACTTCGCACCATTAATCTCAACAGCTTTTGCATTCTCCCACGTCAAAGACCCAAGTAGAACCATGACTCTGGATTCAGTAGGGCACAGACACTGAGACAGCCAAACCTGGTCGTCTTGAAACTCGTTTCCTACAAAGAGTGTTAAGAATCCTATGCCATCCATGAGACTAGAACAATTTCCTTCCAGAAAATGTAGGAAAACCCTTCGGTTTTAAATTTAAATAAAGTTTTCTACCTGATAGTTTTGTTGAGGGAATTGGAAACGGGTAATTAGTGTTTCTGACTCTTTATAGGTTTTCCCTAAGGAAAGGGAAATTTAACATAACGTTTTTTGTCACGTGTGACACTTGTACTCCTGCCTCACACATTGGAGGCCGAGTGAGGGATGTTTAGAAAAGACATTGTAAGTGGTTATAAAGACTATGATTCCAAGGGGTGAAAACAGTCATGCTTTCAGTTGACTGATACAGGAGATGACTTGTAATACCTACAGGTTTTAAGTCATCTGTACCTAGACTGAACCCCTAGGATGACTGGAAAGATACTTATGCTGAGCACTTGATTTCTGAAGCCACTCCACAAGCCAAGCAGTCTGTTCAAAGTGCTCAAAAAGGCTTAAGTGCTTCGGCCATCAGCAGCTTTTTCTGATTGAGACCCATAAAAACACACACAAGACCATGTTGATGAGGTTTCCACCGAGGGAACAAGGCAATTTCACAGAGCTGCAAGGTCAGACTCCTTTGCTCAGACCATAGAAATCACCAGCCTGCCCTTCCTGGAAGAGCATCAAACCTGCCCTTAAGGAACTTTAGCAAGAGGAAATATTTCAGGATTCCACACTGTTGACCTGACTTCAGTCACTTGACTCTACAGCTTTTGACCGCAGCTGATTCTAACACTACAAACTGAAGTAGCTTCGTTATCAGCAGTGCTGATTTATATCACACAAGGGCTTGGTCCACCGACCTTCTTAAAATGATTCTTCATTTACTCTGAAGCTTATGCGGATGAAATCTTTAAATTGAAGTTGCTAGCCAAATTTAGGAAAGGACATTGGCAGAAAGGTTTATGTAGTATGTGGACTAGCAAGGCAGAAAGGCTTTCCCCTCCTTCTGCTTGTCCTAACCCATCACATCATTTAACCTGCTCTTTAAACACACAATAAATTGTTTAGGTTGTGTATTTTATGTCACAATTGCTTCTAGTGCTCCAAGATCACATCAAAAGTTATTTTAAACACCTGTATTGTACACAGACTCATGGAATCACTTAGATTGGAAAATAGCTTTGAGATCATCAGGTCCAACTGACAATGCAGCACTATCAAGTCCACTAAACCATGTCCCTCAGCACCATATCTACACATTTTTAAATACCTCCAGAGGTGACTACTCCACCACTGCCCCAGGCAGCCTATTCTAGTGCCTGGCAACCATTGTGGGGAAGAAATTTCTCCTCAACAGATAAGTCTCCCCTCCAGAAGTCCAAGGTAACGTTTCTGATTACTTCCTTCCTTCTCTTGAACTGAAAACTGCTGTGTGGTTGGTGCCCAAAGATGACCAGGGTGGCAGACCAGAGAAGCTTGTTAGCACACCATCCCTCAGAACCTGGCACGCCGCCCCCAGGCTGATCTTCAAATCCATGTTCGTGTGTTCTCTCTCGCCTGCAGGGACTGATACTTTCCTAAAGTTTTGCACAATTGTAAACAAATGAAAATAAGAACAAGCTCAAAGCCCAAGTAGTGTGCTTAAGGCCTGGTATTTTAACGAGCATAACAAGCAAGGACAAAAGTAAAGAACTGAAACTACCAACTCCAACAGCCACAACGAGATAAACCAGCATTGTTTATGTGCAATGAAATCAGATGGTGTTTCCTGCTGCTTTCGACTACGATACATCTCTGTTTGGAAACCAGTACCCTTAGCCTCTATGTGTTAAGACACCCCCCAAAACAAGTCCTACATTTTCACCATAATATGAAATCTAATATTAAGGAAAATTACTACTGATTGTAGCACTAAAAACTTAGTTTTATTTCAAACATACAGAAAAACTGAAATCAATCTCCTGAACGTTTATCTTTTTATCCTACAGAAACCCACAGGACAAATCAGCCACCCACTGCATCAGCCACCTGTAATATCGGGATCTTAGTGATATAATTACCAGGAAAGGACAAACTCCCCCCTGACTTTACAGGAGACCATATTATACCCTCCAGCAAGAGATCCAATTACAGTTGCCACCATTAGCCAAGGTCAAAAAATTATTGAGTGCTATCAAAAGTTCATCCATAGTATTTACCTCGGCAACCTTCGGCAATCTTGGATTCCACCAAGGGATAACACTTAGGCTTAGTTATTGCTTTTTATTCACAGCGGGCCTGAAGACAGACACATTAAAATACATTTGGATCCAAGGATTTAGGTCAACACAGCTTCATTTCAGGAAGTGTCTTATTTCCTTCTCTCAGGCATCTGTCAGAGCCCATGTAAGCAGAGCCCATGTAAGCACAATGAGGACACTTCACTGAAAGCCCACCAAGCAGTATCGTTAGCCTCAGCTGATTACACATACAGCCCTGGGAAATGAACACCGGAGCATTCGTGGCAGTTAACGATACATCTACCCATACAAGGTAAGAAGAGGCTTACAGATAGGAGTTCCAAATGCAGCTGAGTGCAAAAAGTCCATTCAGATCAGTATATTGACCTAGTGCCAGCTTAGGGGGCACCCCATCGCTGTCCCTCCGGTGGATCCAGCAACACCTGAGCTTTCCCTGTGCAACAGACCTGACAACATCTTCACAAAGCTGCGGAACTACACTAACTACATTGTCAGGGCAAAAGGGCTGGAAACAGAGCTGAAATCATCAGCAGAAGCCTACAGGCACAGCACTGCAAGGCTATTTTAATTGTCTTGCAAAGCAAGCATTACAGAGCTAGAGCCAAAAATGCAGGGATGTCTGTATTTTGGGGAATGAAGCTCACCGGCACAGAGGTGAACACTGGCAATGAAAAGCTTTGGCACATCATCGTGACCAGCGAGATGCCAACTAAATACGGAGCTGTGGGCTTTTTTGAAAATTAAGCTTTTTCCTCTCCTGTCTGCACTGTATTATCAAAGTACAGCATACTATAACTGCTTTGAGATCTTTCCAGTCTTGTCCCACCCCAAAGGGATGTAAAGGCTATTTTGAATACCCCATATCTCAAGAATGCACCTTCTGCATGGAAGAACATGGAGCACGTTTTCACCATGTAGGAAGGGAGTAGAAACTTGCACACAGGTGTCTGCTGAAGCAGAAACTTTCAGCTCTAAAAAACACTGAAAAAATTGTAAATGTACTTATTGTAAAGCCCAACTTTTCTAAACTTAAAGATTGAATAGTATTCCTCTTTCAGTACAGTTTTTAAAATTACCTCAGAGTCCTGAAATACTAAAAGGATTTACTTGTTAATTAATCGTAATAATTAATTAATGCAATTGCTCATTTCAGAACGTTAATTCTGAACTCAGGAGTAGCTGCTGTAATTTTGGTGCCGCATAAACTACTCTTTATAGACAATAAAGTAGTTTTAATTGTCAAATCTGCATTAGCATAGTTTTGGCAGAAGAAGAATACTTTGATCTGTGCCCAATTACAAGCCTGCCTTGGCAAGGCTTATACCTAGGTAAGGGTTGTACTCCTGCAACTAGCAGCTCTATCGAGCACACCTTCATAAATGGGGTTTCTGGAGACGTGAAGGCTTACTGGTTAACTCTTTCAGAGGAACTGGTGACTTCAGGTGCCCGGAAGTGTCCCATATTTAATGGGACCTGTGTTTCAGGACTGTCAAAATTTCTGTAAACGAAGCATCCAAAGTGGACTGTCCACAGCAACACACCTGCAGCCGTCAGTCAACCGACAGTCAGCAGAACAAAGCGACTCTAAATCAAACAGCTTCATTTAGTTGCTAAACCGTGAATGAAAAAATCACTTTGAAACACAGCTCCCATTCAACAGATTCCCTCGTCACTTCCCACTGACTCTGAAAGAAAACTGTTTCTGCACCAACAGGACAAAAATGAGGACACAAGCGGTGTCCAGCTCCCTTGAGGACAGCAAGTGAGGAAAGGTGACACAACCCTCTTCAGTGATACAAGTCAGACTCACGAAACGCAGTGATGCTTCACACAAACACAGGGGCAGTCAAAAGGCCCAGGCATATAGGGAGGGAAGCATATTTAAAACTTTATAGGCTTAAACAGAGCCACACTCAAAAATAATTTAGTGCCTTTTCTAAGTGTGGTGTGCTGATTTCTGTAGGTCCTCTAGCACTCAGCGTGAATATCATGAAGAAGCCATTCCGGGAGGCTGAGCCAGCTATTGCAATCATTCAATTTGTGCTGTTATCCAGACATAAATCAAATCCTCTGCATCCTGCTGAGACAGCAAGACCTGAGCTTCTGCTGAATTCCTACATAGATAAAAAAAGAACCTTGACAATGTAGTTGATGTGGTACTCAAAGGAAAGCTTGAAGTCCCAGATGAAACTGAGATTACAAGTTGGTTGGAAAGTAAATAACAATCCCATCAAACAGACCCACACATGGAAGAGGGTTAGGAGGAACCTGCTGCTCAGCCAGTGACAGCAGCGTGATTCAGTATCACAAGATGACACGACTTAGAAAGACCCAAGGTGAGAGAAAACTACACAACCCTCAATAACAGCAGGATAAACATGCATGAGATATCAGTCAATAACTAACCAATGTTTGAAAGAAATAAGCTGTAGAATAACAGAGGATGTTAGCTTGGTTTTGTCTAACTTAGATCAGGAAAAAGCCCATTGATGTTCCTGGAAATGAAGGGCTGGTAAAGACATGAATGAGGTAAGATGCAAAGGCTCACATCATCAAATTGTGTCACCTCATCCTACATGGAGTATGCGTTTTTCTGTCTGAGACACGTATTCGTTCTCTGCCACTGAAGTTTCTACTTAGTAGAACAAAGCAATAGATCGATTGGCTAAAGGTAAAAGCAGCATCTGGTACAGCTTTAGCAAAGCTGCTCAGGAATTTTCAGTCGAGTGCTCTAGAAGAGACAACAGTTTCCATAAGGGGGAAAAAAATCTCAGTATTTTTTTAAAAAATGCCAAATGCTACTATTATCCTTTAAAAAACAGATTTCCTTTAAAAGAAAATAAAATGTTTAATTTCTGGGAACAATATACACTAATTTAACAGACACAAGAGCACATACACCCCTTCTTACAAGGGGGGGTCAGAAGGTTTCTCTTTGTGCACTCAGGTACGGTGTGGTTAAGGTCACAAAGAGCACTGCAGCTCACCTGCTGAGTAGCCCCACCTCATCCATCTCACGTACCAAGTAAAGTCTGGGGTTGCTTCCCTTCCAGAGACAGCACTTAAGAGGATCCCAGATGGGTCATCTAGTGCTCCAGAGAGGAACTGGGCAGCAGAGGGCCAGCAAGTTGTATAAAAAAATTACTCTCTGAAGGCATTGCAGCAGCAACGGGGAGAACACAAACCCAGTTTCAGAGGAGATGTTTTCAACATTTCTAAGCAAAAAGTTTTAGTTTAAAACAAATCATCAAAATAACAAATCAATTTCTCCAGCATGGAAATATCCATTTTGTCCCAGTCTAACGCTTAAATCTCTAAGAGGAAATTCTGTATTATACCTTGTTGAGTTGCTTGATCCAAACACTTGTCTTTTGGGAAAGCTCTTTCATAAACAGATATATTTGAACCTACTTACAAAGCAATATAAAAGAAAGAATTTTCATTAAGAGTCAAATCTTGCTCTTTTTGACTGGGACTGCAATTTATGCTGTAAAAACTCTGTAGGAATTTGGAAGTAAATAGTACTTCATAAAACTGTTTGAATACAATATGCAGTGAATAATACACTGGGGGCAAAACTAGATTGTTCGGATTTTGGAGAGACACATCTCACATGCGTACATCACTCAAGACTCATAGGAGCCTTCTGAACACAGAACATTAGGGACTGGAAGGGACCTCGAAAGATCATCTAGTCCTGTCCCCCAGCCAGAGCAGGATCACCTAGACCAAGTCTCTCCTCATTCAGCTTTGTGTCAGGTTCTCAGCCACGTGAAGATGCTGACAGCTTCTAGCACAGCTTTTAAAAACCTGCAGGCAGAAGCAGCAAGGCCAGCACACAGCTCTTTAGGTGGTGACACACGAGCAGGAAGGCCAAGCAATTAAGCTGCAGACTAGAAGTTACACATGAAACAGTGACCAAAAGTGAACTTAACACACAAACAAATCACAGAAAGGCACTGAGCTGGCTTTTGATTTTCACACTGTTTGAAAAGTTTGTTTCATTTCTGAAAAATAAGTTAATACAAAACTTAAAAACACACTGATGTGCAAGTCTTTGCTCTATAACAGGAGGCACATCTGCATAGTTTAAAATACATTAAAACATTTGTACACAAGGAACAGAAACTCATTTATATAAACAAAGTGTGTTTCTTTGCCAACAGCGGCCATCAACTCCAAATCACAGAATTATATTGACAAGAGAACCATGCAGTCTAAGTCACTGCCACTTGTGGCAAGATAATTATCCCCCCTTTTCTACAGCTCATCATGCTTGTACGTAAATTCCCTTGCAGATATAAACCCATCACTGTCTTCATCTTCTTTATCAAATATGTCTTCGACCAAAGCATCGTGCTGGGTGTCATTTACCACTGCTCCATGCTTTTCAAATTCTTTCTTCAAGTAAATTTTCACCTCTTGCTTAGACAATCTCCAGTCATCGTTAAGATCCATCTCTTGGAATGACTCGTGAGACCTTGGTCCATTCCTGATTTCTAACAGGTCAATATTGAAAATCAGTGTGCTCTCAGGTGGAATTTTTCCTTTCCCTTCTTTTCCATAAGCAAGGGCAGGTGGAATAGTTAGCTTCCTCTTCTCTCCAACACACATGTCCTTCAAGCCTTTGTCCCAGCCTTTAATAGCTTCCCTGATCCCAAGTGTAAACCACATAGGTTGACCATTGTTATGCTTGTGAGTGGAGTGGAACATGGAGCCGTCCCTCTCCAAGAAGCCTTCGTAATGCACCAGCATCATGTCCCCCCACTTGGTCCTCCTGGGGCACAGGAACGGCTTCTGCAGCACCTCCACCTTCACGTCGGCCGCGGGGATCAGCGCCGCGACCGCGCAGCCCAGCGTCGCGCCCAGCAGTGCGGCCCGCACCGCTGCCGCCGCCATCGCCCACCCGCAGCCGCGGCTACCTCCCGCTTCACCGCCGGGCTGCCATCCCGCACCTACCACCGCCCGCCCCGCAGACGTGGCACCGGCACAGTTACATGCTGGTTTGGGATTCAGTGCAAGGAACCACTACCCTGAAACATGATCATATTGCGAGTTGTCTTTGCCAAAACTCATAAATTCAAGCAAAGGGAAAACATATTGGGTGTCTGGAAATAGCAGAGGTAATTTTTCCCTTCAGACCTGCTAGAGATTTTCACTATAATGAAAAACTCCAAGGTATTATTACAGAAATAAGTTGGGAAACTGTTTCCCAGCCAAAATTACTTGGATCTGCTTCATATGCCAGAAAAAATACCCATTTAAATCATAAAAACTCTCTGGATTTGCACTGTTAGTTTCCAATAAAGCCAGCTGTTGATACTCAATTATTTTAAATGCTTTGCGATGATCCCAGCTCACTGTCTATCTGGGTCAAACAAGGCCCTAAAAGCAAAAGCAGACAGGCAAGCTCAGAGGCACTAGAAGAAAAGTAAGTAGAAACAAAATGATAGCAGAGTCATTCACAGCAATTAGAGCTCAACAAGCACTTACAGACTTCCTAGAAAAGAGAAGTGTCTGGTATCAGAGCATCTACCCTTGAACGTCCCTGCCTCCAGGGGTGCTGAGCAGAGAGACACATTTACACTGCAGAGATTTGTGTCACTCTGGTGGCAGCATGAAACAGAATATTTTCTATGTGAAAGACACAGTTCCATAGCAGCTTGGGTTTTAACCAGAAGACAGCCCATAAAAGCAAAATATAAAGGGTTTTAATGTAAATTTTCAGTAAGGTGTACTCAATCTAGAGATGAAAAATGTAAACTTATGGAGCAAGCCAGTAGAAATAATCTCTTTTAGCGCACATCCTCTATTACAGCTACAGAACTAGATGAGCAAGAGGGGCAAAAGTACAAGTATATTTTTAGAAGAAAATGAGGGTTTTCCAGCAGGGACTACGCCACATATCAAAGCCTCTGAATTTTTAACATAGCCTGGAAATTCTGGTTTGCAGACAGTTCAAAGCTATCACTGCGATTTGAGGTCTGCACACCTTTTCACAGAGGTATTCTCCCCTTTGTACACTTATGTGCATTTAAGTCCATGAGAAATATTTAGAATCTTCTAGGGATGCAGCCATATTCAGAACAGGAGATTTGAGAGGATGCCACAACGGAACCAGCAGCAGGTAGATCCATTATTTATTCTGTCTTACAGGGCAGGAATTCTATTAACATGATAAACCAACACGGGACATAATTTCTTGCTGCCTTCTCTCCAGGACTAAAATTCAAGCAGAATCGGGCAACTGTGAGAGATGATGGAGACCTGTCCTCCTCAGTTTGTGTGTTATGTTTAATTGCTGAAGGCATGAAGCATTTTGAAATGTTTGTCAATAAAATCCCTCTTTAGTTAACCCAAATCTCCTCATATCTCTTGTTACAGGCAGCCTTCTGCTCTTAACATCTGGGCAGGCAAAGCCTCCAATTACACTGCTGCATTTGGTAGCTTAATAGACCCAGATAAGTGTCCCCAGGATTTTCATTTCCCTTGGTAACTGCTTATCTCTGGCTAGTCCGATGATACGCAGCCTTTATGCCACAGCAAGGCACGTAACCATGTGTCAGGCCATGCAGCGGGTGTGCCCATCTGCAGGGAATCCAAAGCTTCTCCTGACCTTTCCTCCACTGCAGCTGGACTCGCATCACAGCTGCACTTTGTAACCACAGGGGAAGGGCCATGGAAAAAGGAGAGAGCAGCCTAAGATAATGGCCAGGAGCAGGCTCACATCACTGGAGCTCCTCTCCCCTACCTGCAGCTGCTCCGTGCCAGGATCTTTGGGGAAGAGGGCTGCAGTGGACAGGAGGCTGCTGAGCTGGCTGGGGACCAGAACAGAGCCTGGCATCCACACTGCTGCAAGTCATGATGTGAATCTTCATCCAAAATAGAGATCTATTATCAGTCCAATAGCTACATAACAAGATTTCTCCTTAACACATCCCTAACTGGATGATACTGAAGACAGCCTGTGCAAATCTCTCAGCATGCAGCTGTCTCACCTGCACTGTGACAAATCTGTTACTGTTTTCTCCTAAGCCTCACTATCTGCAACGACAAACTTGCATAGCTTAGTCTCTGGAGTTTGTCAGCCTGCATATTTGACCCCCATTTCATTTTGTTGCACTCAAATTTAGTGTTGTGCCATGCTGAGGTTTCCTTCCTGAATCACTCCCAAAAAACATGCAGATATTTCTCTTGCTTTTTCCTTCATTTTGATTTGCAGTTGTCCCTCTGCAGTCAAATTAGCATCTTTAAAAGCTTTCTAGAGATTGTTGAGGATTTAATATTCTCATCTTGAAAGTCTAACAGGGAATATGCTGGGATTGTGTAGGAACAAGGGCCGATTTTCGTTTCCCTGCTTTTTTTAAAGGCCACAGAATATCATTGCCCTCTGTTTTTCTCAGTCCATCTGCCAGCCAATTTACACGCATGACTAAAATCATCTTGTCTGCTCTGTGTACTTCAGATTTCTGCTGCTTTTGCATCAAGTTCTGTGACAACAAACAAAGGCAGATCAGCTACAGAAATTTCTCCTAAAGCTTTTATTTTAACCTTCAAATCCTATGTTTGTTGCTTTATGTGCCAAAGACACGAGAAAGCAAAAGCCAGCAGTTTGTCAGAGCGTGCTCTCTGGGGATCTGGGTTTTGTTTCAGCTGTCACCATGTCACCATACATACCTACTGATGTAATTCTGATGTGTAGCAACAAATGGTAAATAATTCCTTTCTCCAAGCACACTGCTGCCTGTGTTGGCATCAGTGCTTTTGATCAATAAACCACTGAGACATCCTCTTCCAGCAGCAATATTCTTCCAACTGTTGCTCAGGAACATGCTCCACACAGAATTTCCTTATTTCCAAAGCTATGTGAGCTTTTTACTTCTATTCTGTCTTGAAGCAATATCTTCTCTAGCTTGTTATGCAGGTACTGCTCACTGTTCATCCACAGCACTAGTACTTGTTTCAAGAGGCTCACTGGTTTCTGTTGGTATAAACTAGCTTGAATCACTCCAAGCAAGTCCTTCAGTTCTTTCTCTGGCACTGGCACCTAATAGAGCAGTTTCTTTACACTGGGCCTGACACTTAGTACTTGTAAGTTAATTCTCAGGGTTCACAGAGACCTTTTTAACTGATAGCCCCTGTATTTCTTAGTTGTGATGTTATGTGCTGCAAAGCTGCTCCAGACTCCATGATTAGCACTAACATTAACTGCCTGCTGCCACGACATCCAGTGCTTTACACACTTTATTTTCAAATCCCTCTTCTGCAAATGAAATCCAAACCAGACATCTCCATCCCTGCTACACAGAAGTGCCATCATCCATCTTACTTGGTGAGAATAGTGACTTTATGCTGTCTGTGTCAAAGCTGATGTAAATTCCACTTCTAGCAGCCTAGATGTACTGCTATGCTGGGAAATGAAGCCTGTGCAGATCAGTGCTTCAGCATTATTTGTACTAATGATACACCAATACCAGCAGAGTCTAAGCACTGCTGTTCCTCACCACTGATTTATTTAGCCTTTTCCCTCTGAATGTGCAAACATTGACCTGCTTTGTTAGTAACACCACGTGTACTTCAGAGCTTCTTTCCCGTAGTGTCTTCTACCTCAAACACAACACTTGTTATATTATTGCCCTTGAGTCAGGCTCACACCCTGTGCAATGAATGTTATGGATGCCTTAGCTTGCCTCCACGCACTGAAAACTGAGGCTCAGGTTCCCTATGTCTTTTCCAAGTGCTTTTGCAGGGCCTGATTATACCCTCAGCACAAGCTCTGCTTCCAGTAGTGTATCCAGCTGAACAAAATCCTAAATTATACATTCACACACAAACAAACCCTCAATTTTTGAGACGACTGAAAATATTTGCAGATTTGTCAGGAATTTGGCAGTAGTTCTAGGTAGAAAAAAAAACCCCAAACTGAATCAGGCTTCACACATCAGGACATTAGCCAGCTTCTGACTAGGCAGTATTTTTGATGCCACCTTTCATTCTAAAGCACTGGATTACTTGATGTTACACAGCAATGTTAGACACACGGAGAACATCACAGTCAACTAGCAAAAAAGTGAGGGCTATTCCCTTCACTGAATTTAACTCTCGCGTATGAAAAGCTTCCCTCCTGCCGTGCTGGCACTGCACTCTTCACAGCTTTGCTATAACGTCGCCTTCTCGGTGGCACCTTTCATCAGGAGATATCAAAGCAAGCTACAGACACATGCTAATAACAGACCATCCCTGGAATACTTCTGAGGCAAAAAATTACAGTAATTTATTGATGAGAACACTCAATTAGAAATATTAAACTGAGTCAGGAACTGATCAGATGTCACCGCTGTCAGATTTAGCCCCCATACACCTGGCTCCCAGCCCCAAGTGTTACTGAAGATAACGCACACTCTCAAAGGTCTCTGTTTCAGCTCTGTTTTCGTACACGACACCATTGCAACCACAGGTAGACTAGATGGTGTTACTCCCACACCCCTGTATGACTCATTACATTACACTGCTGCCCTTATTACAACAAAGCGGTGTCATTAAAGCTAATCCTACAAAGCCCCGCAAGAGCCTGTGACCAGAATGAAAGCAGCAGGGCACAGTTCATGAGCCACCAGAGAAGCGCTTTGCCACAGCTTGCTCTCCGAAGTAAAAGCCTCATGTTAAATAAAACAAAAACTTTTACTTTGATAAATGCTGGCTGCTTCAATAAGTTAGTCTGTTCTCAAATCTCCCCAGCTAAATGCCACCACAGCTGTAAGGGCCAACCGTGTGTGTAGGCAGGCTGGGAATTATCCACACAAATAAAGAGCACAGCTTGAAACATTGACTTTCTTCTGATCAAAAGGGTCTGGGAGACAACTGGACAGTTTGGATCAGGCAAAGGATAGGGCTTTTATTATTTTCAAAGAGCACCCCAGTGAACAGAGCAGCCAATGTGGCCCTGGTGGCAGTGATATGTTCTAACACTCTCTTCATCCCACTCGAGTTACTTAGAAGCTTAATTTTGGGTCTGTTTAGGGTTTAGTTTTTGCCATTTTTCTTTTTTTAAAAAAAGTCTTCTATAGGGAAAACTTGAAATACAATCAATCCTTTCGTACTAGAAAAGCTGTCTGAGCCAACTCCCACAGTACCAAACAATTGCAAACACTACCAAATAAACCGTGCCACATCAAAAACATCTTCATTATTAACACCCAGGTTAGGGAAACATGAGCTTCAGTCTTATTTAAGTATAACTTTTACTTTTTTGTGTTTTCATGTTAATTTTACTCATGTTTTCCAGTCTTAAGTCATATATCCATCCCAGTCTAAACAGAAGGCAATCTGATGTGTTTTCTGTGACACCTGGGGTGTGGCAGTTAAGCAATGCATTCCAAATTAATTATTTCATCAACATTATGAAATTCACTATTTAATTCTAAACAGAGGCGCCACAGCAATAGCTGCAGAGGCTTTGGCCTCAATTTCTCACACAGCAATTCAGAAGGACACAGTTCCAGAGTTCCAGCTTGTTCTCCAATTTTCTATCATACAGACACACATAAGATCACAAAGTTAGGCGTTGGAAGGGACTTCAAAAGATCACCTAGTCCAATGTCCCTGCCAGAGCAGGATCACCTACAGCAGGTCACCACAGACCTGTATCCAGGCAGGTTTTGAATGCCTCCAGAGAAGGAGGCTCCACAACCTCTCTGGGTAGCCTGTTCCAGTGTTTGTCACCTTCACAGTACAAAAGTCCTTATGTTTATGTGGAACCTCCTTTGCTCCAGCTTGCATGAGTTGGCCCTTGTCCTACCATTGGACATAACTGAGAAGAGTCTGATAAAATATCTTTAATAACATCACAGCAACACAATAAGATGAACATGTGATATTTAGAGAAGAGAAAAGCCAAATCAGATCATTGGTAGTCTTCCTGACTCATGGGTTTTCAGAGTTGTGATATTTTGATTGCAATCACTTGCATAAGAAAACTCAACGCAGTATCATCACTTGTACAACAGATAAAACAAAGGCAGTATATAATTATATCAACTGCAAAATTAGGTGGTACATTTTGGGTTTAAATATCAGGCAGAAGTTACAAAGATGCTACTGTCTTGAACTGATCTCACAGGATTACCTGTACAAATTATGAAGTTACTATTTCAAAACCTTTCCACCTGAACATAAACCTACAAATCATTATCACTGCAGGCTTAGGTGCTTTTTTCTGCAGCTGAAAGTGATCACTGAGTGTAGAAAAATAATCTTCAACCCATTACCAATACTAGAAACCTACACAACACTAACAACCATTTGCTATACTAGAGATTTCTGGAATAACACTTGTGATGTCAGGACTAAGAGCCAACACTGACCTCACTGCACTGAGGTGAACAGCAAGACTCTCCTCCGACTCGGGCAGCAGTTACACCGATTCCTCTGTTGCCTTATCTGGCAGGCAGCTACATCTCCAAGATGTAAAATTTTAAAAAGCCCTCATTGTAAAACATATTCACTCAAGACACTGGCTGGAAAAGGGTAGGGTAGCATGTGAAAAACCTCTGAACTCGGAGGTGATCAAAAAGTGGTTACTGTGCCCGAGGTGCAAGAAGGAAGAGCACTGTCATGTCCACAAAACCTCACTGGCATGTCGTTCAAAGCACGCTTCTGAAATGGAACCTCTTCATCTGAAGCCTGAAATTCATTGTTTGATGGGGTAGATCTGAATACAACACACTCAATGAAATTTCTGTTCATATTTTGAAGGTCCACATCCATATTCTAAGCAGTTTGAAGGAATACCTGTCTCAGAAAGACCTGTTTCCTTTCCTCTCTTGTATCAAATACCATCAACGCCTATTTAGGTCTAAGAGATGAATTTTTTTTTATACACACAACTGTGCAGCACTTAGATTAAATCATGGAAAAAAACATCCCAGAAGATTACAATCTGATACAGATGGGAAAAGCAGCACAGCCAGGCAGGGTGAGGAATATCATCAGGAATGCCTGTTTGTAGCTCATGACCCAGAGGACAAGAAGTAGAAACTTGTTTTCTTTAAACACACAGAAATCTGAATTCTTTGAGATACAACAATGCTGCAAGACTCTACCAAAGGAGGAGACATTTCAGAGAGAGTCAAAGCCAGATTTTTCAGGCAGCGTCCAGTCCTGAATGCCCGAGACGTTAAACAGAGTCTTTGGGAAGAGATACAAGAAGCAAGACAAGGACACGGGCAGGCAGTGACCAAACACTGGTGCTCAGATAGCATTTGACAGAGTGGATGTAAGAACAGTGAAGACAGACAGACAGTATGAAGGGCAAGAACTAAGAGCAGGCATGACAGAATAGGAAGTGGGGGGAAACAAGAGGAACACAATGTGCTTCTTTTCATGGTTACATTTCATAAGTCACAAGACATCCAGCACCATTTACTAACAGGCTGCTGAAGGCACTTGAACCTCAAAATGTCTCTCCCAATTTATTTTTATATAATAGCTAGCGGTAAACAGTGAACAACTGCTCACATGTTTCTAATTAAATGCATGGCTGACACTCTCTACTCCATATAAAGCTCTGCTAGACCCTAAACTGTAACCTACAGGTCAGAAAACGGATGCAAGCACTGAGAAACTCCACAGGCAGGCGTAACCCACTGATTCCGTGGTTTAAAAGTGTGACAGCCTGATGGTATGATGGGCTTACGTGTTCAACAGTGAAGTGTTGCAGTACTTCTATCCCTCACACTTCTGCACCAACATGGACTAATCGGCCACAGATCTTCAGGCAGCACTTATTGACATGTAGGTTTTGTTCCCTCAAACCAGTCCTGGAACACTGTTTTGCAGCAAGTACAATCTTCCATTTTAATTGCCGCTTGCCAAAGACAGAGGAGAAAGCATCACCTTCTCATACAGACAGTTTCTATTTCTCCTCCAAGTTCTTTAGAGCATTTTAATAGACAGGTAACAGTAGTTATTACTCAAAGCGCTTCTGGCTGTGTTGCACGCACTATATTCCCTATAACACTGGCAAATACCATTTTGCTCCCCCTCATTCTGGTAGGAAAGGGTAAGAATTAAGCATAGTGCACTGTCTTGGCTATAAACTAAGTCCAAACTAGCAGTAGGTATGACTGAAAGCCAGAAACACTTCGTTCTCTGCTCCCATGCACAGCAGACCACGTTGTCACCGCAGGGGAAGGAAAATATCTATCTTAATGCACTAAGTAAAGACTGAATCTAGTCCATTACATCAGTGAAAACAGAAAACCAACATTGATTTGCGGTGCTAAAACCCTAAATAGGTGCAAAACTCACAGTTGTTAGCATTTCCATTAGCTTTAAGTCCCCAGTTCCCATGAATGTTGTTTTCTTCCGATAAGTGTTGACAGTTCACGGCCAATTGTTTGGACTGCAGCAGTGCATTGTAGCTGCAGGATCTTAGCTCAAGCCTGGTCCGGGTGTGTGCATGCCTACAACTAAGAGCAAGGGATGGCCCAGGGAATAAACAGTCCGGAGCACACAAAACCTGCCAGGTTTTGTTTGAGTGTATTGAATGCAATTGTGAGGGCATGCTAAGCCTACCTTCTTTGCCCACAACCTAGAAGACAACTGAAATAACAGTGCTGGGAGCATGAGGTGGCCAGGTGAGCATGTGCAAGCTGAGAAAGCAGGGTTCTCTGTAGGCTGAACAGCTCCAGAACAGCTACCTCCCACCATCAGAGCACTAGGCTGCAGGGCCTGAACAGGAGGGAGCTTAAACAGCTTATTAGGGTCCTGAGATCAGCTCAGAATCTGGGGAAAGACTTAGTCTCTTCACTACTTATTTCTGGTTTTATTTTTTAAAATAAAGGAATGTTTAGGTGATCCTGCTGTTGCAGGCAGATTGGACTAGATGATCTTTCGAGGTCCCTTCCGATCCGTAATGATTGTATGATTCTATGTTGTCATCACCACAAACAGCACCATTTCCCAGTTAAAGAAAAGAGCAGAACTCTCTCCAAAACTGCTCTGCACACGTCTTCACTGGTGAACTGACACCACCCACAAAATGCAGACCACCTAGCTAAGGACTACGGAGAAGAACAGACACCTGCAGAGCAGAATGGCACAGGAGAGGGGGACTGCTCTGCTCCACTGAGCCCCAGCAGCTGAAGGAAGGCTTTCTGTTTGCTGCTTTTTTACACCATCAGTAGCATAAGACGAAGGAAGTGACATAGTTGTGACAGCATACAAAATTAGACAAGGTTAAAGACACTTAACTAAGACATGCAGCCACCAGAAATTAGAGCAACTCATTACAGCATGGGGATATGGAAGTCAGACCAAAGAGATGGGACATGCGAGTTTCTAAGAGGTCTTTGTGGCATTTTGGTGGAGAAAAATCTCACCAGCAACCTTCAGTTTGGGTGAGGCAAGACAGATGGACAGAGTGGACTGTGGGCAGCTCAGGTAATGGGGTTAGCACAGGCACTGAAGGGGACCTGAAGACCAGCAGAGCAGATAACTAGGCTCTTGGGTCTCACCACCACTACTTTGTGTGTAAGGAGACAAGAAGTATTTGCTTGAGAAGCCATATGAGGCCTTCAAACACCTATTGGTACATTCTGGGGAGGCAGTGCTTGCTTATTCTGTAGCACCCTGTTGCCTTGCTTGTGTCTCCTTTCATCACCCTAATACCAAGTCCTGCTTTGTGACTCATTTGACTTGTTATTTCTGAGTGGCATGGGGCAAAGTTCAGTATTTGTGGCTTTTGTGAGAGGCCAACTAGTGTTCATTAGTGGCTCCCAGAACCTGAACTCAGCCCTAGCAGCTACCAATGCTTCCAGCACTTTCCAGCATCAGTCCCAGCCACATGAATACTCGAGAAGAGGCAGCTCTTACCAAGATCCAGGAACAAACAAGTCTCGATGAATTGAAGTCCTGTGTACAGCAAACCAATCATTTTTCAGCATGGGACACACATACTTTCAAGTGATATTAGAGTAGTTTATACAGTGAACACATTTTTTTCCCCTGGTATCCCCAGTAGTAAGACAAGCATTTCTCAGATAACCTCAGTATGACAGATGGAGGTAGCTAAGTATAAAGCAACAGAGTGGTCCCACAGAGGCTGAACAGGATTTTAGGTACAACTTTTTGTATTTGCCTGGATTCCTTTCTTGTCTAAATACAATGAAGTCAGGGACATGATTCTACATGATGACAAGGTTCTATGTAGGATGCTGTAAAATTCCTCCAGCACTTGCCTGCTCTGGAGAAACTCAGAAGTCACAAGAGGCTGTGATACTGTTATTAATAATCAAGCACTTCTAAAATGTACATCATCATGATTATTGCCTCGTAACAACTGCACTTTTATGACAGTAGATCTATTTAGTAAATATTTATTCTTACCACAAGACTGCTGTCCAAAGAAAGCCTTTTTCCAAATTCCCTTTTCTGTAGCTGTCTTTTTCTCTCCATAGCTGAGACTGTTTTCGTTTTGATCAGCTAGAGATGTCAGGCTGTTTCCAGCATCACTGCAAAACAAAAAAAAAATAAACGCACATTTCAATATCCCACTTAACAGTTTGTGTCTTTCATCATTAACTTTGTAATAACCCAGCAGCTAATGACTTTGTGTCTATAGTAGGCTGTGTTCCAGGAACACATTTTCTGTGCCAGAAAAGCCGAACTCTCCAGACAGAAATATTACCAGTATGTTTGGGTCACTTCTCAAAAGAAAAAAAAAAAATAAAGTATCTGCTACTACTGTCTTTACCAACACACCCCATGTTCTCATAGTATCTTGAACTGGGCTGGATTTGCAGAGCCAATGAACTACCTGGGGCTGGGGATGGAAACAATTCATTTCACGTTAATTGCACCGCTCGGTAAGCCCTGCCTGTTGGCACATCTGTGCTGCTACCATGATGTATGCATTTTGGACCTAGTCCTGAAGACATCTAAAAGCTTTCAACTCCCATTATCCTTAACGAGAGACAAATGCCCTCACAGCATTTTCCTTACATTTTTAAAGTCAAAGATTCTGCCTGTACTGAGTGGCCAGGGAACTTCCCTTGCAAAGTCAGAGAGGAAATTAGTCTTTCCAATTTGTAGGGCTTTTTCTTCTACGAGCTGGTGGTTTCCAACAAGTAACAACGACCAGCCATCTCTTGTCCTACACGTTCCTCATTATATGTGTTTATGAAAGTTTTGGCTGGCCTTTTAAGGTAATATTTATTGTGTCATTCAGGAACACAGGCAAAGCCAATGCATGTATTCAGGATTTGCAGAAAGTAGTAGAATAACAAGAGGAAATCAGAATCTAGCCTAAATGAAAGGCAGGCAGATATGCTTATAAATACAGAACTACCTATATGATCTTCCCCCCCCCCCATCTCATAGTGGCTGCATTTAGTGTATCAGAAAACAGCACCCTACATCTCTTTGTCTGGACTACTTCCCATTAAGGATAAAGAGCTTCCACTACAATAGTTTCTCCACATCTTTTAATGAAGATTTGATGTGAAAACCTATTTAAAAACATTAATTCTAAACAAGGCTAGTATACTCCTAAAGCTTTACTTAATGCTCCACCCAGAGAAATTCATGGCATTTGACTGAAAAACAAGGCAGCAAGTGACAGATGTGTGTCTCTGATCCATTTTGCTCATTGCAAACAGCACCTTCAGTCACAAACAGCCAGGTGACGCATGAATGCCACTGGGCTTGGCTGTAGGGTAATGCAGCTGGCACTCCCAGTGAAGCCTTACACGTGCCCTCCAGATATATTTGCACGCCTTCTCATGCACCTGTGGACACTCCCATCTGTCACTGTGGTGATGTCCAGCAGATAGAGCCACCACAACTCCCTTCCTAAGCTGTCCTGGAATGCTCTGCCACGAGGGCACACAGAAGGCTGAATATGAGCCAAGCACAGGCTGCCTGCAAGGAGAGCAGGATGTCCCCAGCTAAGCCTCTGAAGCCAGCTGGAATGTAGAGGTCTCCCAGAGGCACACAAACCAGGATCAAGTACAATGTGGGCATCACAATTGGAACTGCTCTTGTAAAACACTTCCCACAAGGAAACCACATTTGGTCCAGCTACCAAGCCATCCGGTGGTACATTTAGCCTTTTATTAAAGAGCACCTGACCTCCTCTACACCTGCTTTATACTTCTAGTCTACATTTGTGCAAGACCAGAAGTCAGGTCACTCTCTCCAAACAGATGAAAGTTAGCCTCTATACACGTTCATCTAAAGAACACATGTGGCAGGAAAATTTTGGTTACTGCACTGTGACTATTCCTGCCTCATTTCCCCTTTCCCCCCTGCCCCGAGGTTCACTTGTTAAGCCCTTGTTTCCTTTTCATAGAACCAACCCAAAAGCTACACTACTAAGTTCAACTAATAAGGAATCTCAGTGGTGTGCTCTCACATAATTACCATTGTTTCCTAATTAGCTATCATGTCTCAAAAGAAATAACTCAATAGATTTGAGCAAACAGTGAGGCAATGCTTTGCACTTCTCTTGTGTTTATGCCAGAAATTAGCAAAAGAAAGACCTTATGTAATCTTTATATCATTCTTCTGTGCATTCGTCATGCCTGGAGAGCATGAGACTTCCACAAGGGAGTCTTTGTCAGTAAGAACTGAACTGCTTTGGAATGAGCTAGTGAGAGTTGGAGTCAATTATCCCCACAGGCAGTCAAGTATTTAATACCAGTGGGTATCTAAAGTTTCTCCATAGATATTTGGCGGAACCACCATCAATTCTAGTTTAGAAGTACAAGGAGATGGGATTAATATTAATTATTGCTGTAGTTGATCTGGTATGCTGCTTTGGCCATTGAAAGACCAGATCTTCCATAGCCCTACCTAGCACAGTGCATAGAACTACTCAAAAACAATCTCAGACCTGCAGACTCTATTGATTCCCAGAATACCTTCGGTTGGGAGAGATTTTTGTGATCATCAAATCCAGCCTTTGAACCAGCACCACTAGGTCACCACTAAACCATGTCCCTAAGCACCAGGACCAGGCAGACCATTTCAGGGAAGAAAGTCCTCCTAATATCCAGCCAAATCTTCCCCAAGGCATCTTCAGACATTTCCTTTAGTCCTATTGCTTGCCACCAGGGAGAAGAGGCAGACAGCTTCAGCCTGCTTCCTGGTAGGCTCAGATTGACAGAGTCTCCCTTTTTCACCTCCTTTTCTCTGGGCTAAACAATCCCAGATTCCAAAAGAGGTCTGGCAGTGGTGGGATTCAAACCCACACCTCCAAAGAGGCTGGAGCCTTAATCCAGCACTTTAAACTGCTTGGCTGCACCACCCTATCAGTTATATCCTATTCATTATACTACGGTCTGTTGGGATTTTAACGTCCTGCAATTGTAGTCTAAACTGTTCTTCAGTCTGCCAGTTTGTCTGTGCTTGTCCCAGGAACACTATTGGAGGATAAAACAAGGCTTTTACGTGGCCTACAGGCCAGGTTTCCCTCAACACCCCATCCTCTTTTTGAGTACTTGAGGCGAATACGGTCTTCCCTCAGCTTCCTTTTCTCTAGGCTAACACATCACAGAAGCTCAAGTCTCTGGGCACGTTACCATTACAGGCTGTCACAGAACTAACTCACCTGAAGACTTAACAGCCTGAAGCTGAAGCCACTTAATGTTTTGCATCAAAGGTAATTATCATACAAGATAATACATCCCCTAAACCAGCATCAGCTGATGCCTCAGAGCACCCAACTCAAGCAGCCCTTAAAGAAAGCAGATCAGAGTGAAATACTTAAAACCAGAACAAGTTTCCATCTTAAAATAGCCATTTTTGTGCATCTTACTGCTTTTCAGAGGGAAAAAAAAAGACACTCTTAAGTAAAAGTCTCTCTCAGAGACCCAACAAAAGACTAACACCAATTCAAAACAAAGCTAACACGTTCTCCAGGAACTCTGCAGGTATGGCTGTTGAGGTAGAACAGTCTTTAAATGTAAAAGCACTGAGAATCAATTTGCCCAATCTTCAGAGGTAGTATTTTTGTGTCACCAGGAGAACAGGCTACAGAAATCTGCTTTCCCAGACCAATTTGCTTGTTATCTTTACAGAAAAGAACCCAGTGATCAGCATTCAGACCTTGACTGTCCCATTTAGCTTGACTGAACCGTGAACCATTGCAAAGGCACTCCTGATTTATGGTGCCTTCACCAACACTGCACTCGCATACATTGCCAAGTCTTTGAGTGCACATCTTATGGTTCTTTGGGCTGCCATAAATCTTTCTGTAGGACTCTTCTCTACGGGACTATAGAGTTCATCTGCACTGATCATCCTGGGGAAGGCACTGCCTTTAGAGGCACTCTGCAATTAGGGCTGTATCTTCAAGCAGTAGATGGGGAACAGTCGCAGAGAATGCAGATCCCAGATGTTTGCCTACTGTTTTTCTCACTTTTGCATTGAGCTCTGCAAAGGAGGTTTTGTACAGACACAGAAAAAACTCTCAGGGGAAGACCTATATCAGAGCAAAAACCCACTTAGAATACCCTGACTGTTCATAAAGCCAGCGAGCCAGAGACATCAGCTTGATTATGTATCCTAAAGCGCAGTATTTTTAGTACCCAGTACAAGAACATTCATTACTTCAGGAGATGACTCTCAAACTATGCCCTAGAGAAACTGTGATTAACATAGAAAAGCACTCTAAAAATCTATGCAAGAAATTTCTTGGATTATACCTTCTTCATTTCTAGTGGCAACAGAGGACAATTGATGTCTATTGCTTTAGCTGATGAAAGCTTTTAACGTTATATTCCTTCAATAAGTGTCCTAGGTATTTTCAGACTGTTTCAAACTGCAGTTACATTTCAACAGAGCAGCGCAGACATATGCCAGCTGGGAACCAGCACAGTATTTCTCTGCTAAGTGGAAATGGACTGTATTTATTCTTCTCTTGCATATCAGTCCAACTTTAGCAGTTATGACACATGACATAAATGACAGTCCTGCAAACTAGAGCTCCTACGTTTAAATTCAGGACAGGTATGATGCCCCCTCCCCTCACTCTGCTGCGCGCACCTTAACACCACGTGAAGGCAACACACTCAGGGCAGTAAAGTGTCCCATTAACAAGAGGACAGGTTTGTGATGTTGACATCAAACTTCTGTGTAACAGAATGAGGCAAAAGTGAGACAGTGCTCATCTTCAAAGTCTCCTTCCTGCTCTGACAGTCCTGCTTGTTTGACAGCCACACTCTAGTGGAGAAAAGGAATCGCCAGAACTAGTACTGTCCCTCAGAAACGAAAAGCTGGAAAATAGCATCATGGGCACAGGTCAGGGTGCAGCTACGAGAAAGAAGAGACTGTCAGCAATGCAAGTGTTAGTTAGAATGAACAGGTGGCCTTAAAGACAAAATTTTATATCTCATTACAAATCTCAGGAGCAATTCAGTTTCCTAAGAACCTAATTGAACTGAATCGTATTTTCTGTGTTACGTCAGCTCTGGCATTAACACCAATGAGGAAAAGGGTAAATAAATGGGACACACTGCCTGGCCCTTTCCAGAACTGGAAGGAAAAAAGTTTCCAGAATGAAGGAGTTGCTGTACATTCAACAGATCAAAGACTGCTCGTTTTTATAAAAACCACCACATTGATCTTCCCAGGCACAGGGCAGTTAAAAGAGCTATTTTGTACTAAGCTTTGAGTATTTCTCTTGTTTTCATTGGGATTTTATTTGGTTGGTTGTTGAGGCTTTTAATGGCAGAGCATTCAAACCATCAGCGCAGTAACAGTAGATAACCCCACCTTCACAAGAGATGAGAAAATTCCACCTAGTGATTAAAATGGTTTCATTACCACGCCCCAGCTCTCCCCATCATGGTATTTACCCTGGTAATGACCTTACACGATTAAGTGGAAAAATAATTCCAAGATTCTCTTTGGGGCTGACGTTTCAAACTTTAACACTTGGGAAATAGAAAGCTGCAGTGACATCAGCATTTCTGCAAGAAGAAAATGAGCTGAAGTGTTTTTTGTTTTGCCCGCAGTGCATTTCACAGCGACGCTGTGAGCAGAGCCTGCCTGCCCAGTGCCCAGTACTCCCAGGTATTTGCTCAGGCTGGTCAGCAGTTTGCTCGTGCCAACGTACACACTGTACATTCACACCCACTGGATTAGGCTGCTATTTAGAAAGCAAGCTGCATTTTTGCAGAGAGGGAAGGAGAATGTGCCATATGCCAGCATTAATGAGTTAATTAAATTAGAAAAATTCCAGTGCAGGAACCTAAAATGCTTAGATAAGTAGAACACTGTGGGAATTACAAGGCAGCAGACAGCACTGCCATAGCTCTCTGCTTACATATCTGCACATTCTGACTGGGTTTGGAAAATTGTATTAAAAATGTCAATTCAAAAAATAACTAGATAGAAAAATATTCTCCAAGTCATTGGTTTTGTTTTCCTGGGGGATAATTTCTACACACCACATCTTTCTTACAATCTTTAAAGCTGTTCCAAAGGATAGTGGAACTGTACTAACAGCACACAGAACCAGCTGTGCCCTGCAACCTGTTTTGTTATCGAAAACAGTCCTTAATCCAGTGGGTCTCTACTTCTGGTTGCAAACTGTTCAGTGGTCATCCACAAGGCCATGATGGAATAACTGATGAAGCATGGGAAGGGCCTGAGCTGGACAAAAATATGTTCTCATCTTTGTTGTGATTTAAATTAAGTGCAATGACACTAACATATGGCAGTCCACAAAGAAACTGAGGATTGACTAATTTGAGCGCCAAATGCTGTGGATCTCTTGCCCTTACCCCATCCCTTGAAAGGGGATCAGCAGAGCATGTAAGACTGCCTCATGCAATTTTTGACTGGTGATCACTTGCCAGCAATGACTACTTTCAGTTCAGTGTTACAGCAACAGTTAAGATGAAGCATCTCAGACACTAAATTCCATGCTGCTTCAGCCTCAGTTTTCATAATGTATTTATGCTTTCTTCATGCAAGATAATCTTCCGTTTATGCAGCAAACTAAACAACACTAAAGCTTTCTATACCATTGCTTCTAGGATTTAAACAGGTTAAGATTAAAGGCTTAAATCTAGCAAGTCTATCAGTGTGCTCAAAACGCTACCAGGAATTTCAATAAATCACAAAATATAGTAATAACTTCTTTAGTGCAGTCTTCTTTGACAGCTGTCAAGATGAATTGCATGAGAAGCATTTAACAGATTTATATCTCAGTATCTCTCCAGGTTAATTAAATGGATGCTTGCATTCATTTAAGAGGATAAGGTGGGTTGCAGTGACATAAAATGAGAGGGCACAAGATTACATTCTTTCAGCACTAACAAGAATTGGCTGAACCGATATCATTTCCGTATTCTGTAATAAGCATGATTCATCCATTGCCATTTTCAGCTCTCATTTTCATTCTGGCAAAAAAGAAGACTATGAACATTTATAGACTAACATAATCAAAGCTTTAACCTTTTCAGTGGTTTCTGTTTGGATTGGCTGTCCATTTTTATCATGAGGTTCCAGGGCCATGCCACAGGCAGGAGAAGAATCGCCAGTAAATTACACCAAAGAGTGCTGCAAAGGTCAAAGGACTACCCTCCCCTGTTTGCTTTTGTGATACACACGAAGCATTCACATAATGCAATAAAATTATTGTGACAAAAATGATGAAAGATAAGCAGACAGAAAGCATGAATCTGTTGTCAAGACAGCGTGGAAGAAAAGGATATACTGCAGCGTTATCATCAGTAAGAAACCGATTATGACAACGGTGTTTGCATATCCTCAGTCCTGCACTGAGGATAAATAAAATCCTTATGGACACTGTAAAACCTTTATGCAGGAAAGATATCCAAGCAAGACTGAGGCTACTTAGGTTGATGAAAACATTAGGTCCAAAGCTCCAATTTCCTTGGCGAGTTCCTAAGCACTCATTATTATATATTATTTATTATTATATCCTACTATAAATTTGATATAGGGCATTTTATTGTAAAGAAAGACTCCCTTTAGCTGTTGAGCCTCTTTCAGTAATGTTTTCCAGTCTGGGCTGTTAACCTGCAAAAGACATGCTCTGAACACACCAGCAGCAGCTGCTACCTCTGGGGGCTACAACACGCATTTGTCTCCTTTCGGGCACCACAGACAAGCCTAGGTCAGGAACTGGCAGTTCCTGGCACCTGGAGGAGATGAACTCCAGGGTCAGGGGACATTTCACTATTCACAGACCTAAACAATTATGTGGAGACTTTGAGCTTGAAAAATGTCCTATTTCTGTCTCAATAGACACTGCTCTGGCAACAACTGAATGCAACTTCTATCATCTAGTACATCATTATCAGAAACAACAAACCCAACTCTAATAATAAAATGGCTGGCTGGCAGCTAGGATCCAAGAGGGAATCTCATTAGGTTTCCAACACTGAATTACAAATCTTCAGAGGCACTAGCATGCAGTTTAGGAGGCCCATAAAGATAACATACCACATTTATTCATCTCATATCTTGCAATACTCAGAAGGCAGAATTAAAACCAGCATCTAAGTTGGTCTGACAGATAACTCACTGGGAGGAAGAATTTGAAATATGCAGTCAAGTCTCCTACATTTTGCTGTTTGATTTGCACTCTCATTTTTCATTGGTATAAATCAAGGCTCTACTCAAGAAAGGGCAAGCACTTCAAACCTACATGTACAACCTCTATTAGGGTCTCTGTTGTAAGCAACAGTGGATTGCTGACTCAGTTGTGGCAACTAGAACTTGAAGGTGGTAAAATGTGCCTCGAGATCCCTTCCTTTCCAAGGCAGCTGCCTTTTAGTCAGCATCTCTTCTGCCTGCCCATCTGTCCTAATCACAGACCAGAGGGACCACTAAAACTCATCAGCTCTTTGTGCATGCTCCACCCCTTCCACCTGCACTGTTGAAAGGGATGATGGCTCCATGATCTGAACACAAGCCTGTCAGACACCAGAAACTGAAAATACTTCATAGTTTTTATCACCATCACCTCTCGTGTTTCTCATTCACAGGCTGCAAAAGGAAAGTATTCTGCAAGCATTTTGTAACACTACATTTTGGTGAATGAAAAGATGTTGTGAGATGAGGTGTCCCAAATGAATGCTACCCTCTTTGGGTCCTCCCTGGCAGCAGAGATGAAAGGAATGAAAGATCACTTATTTATTGATGTGTTCCAGCTCCTGAATATGAGGAATTATTAACAGTATCTTAACTTTGTGATAGTGTTCAGACATCTGGTTTTACTCCACATAGGAATGAGGCTCAAGGAAAACTCCCAACATAAAATAAGCAATGCAAGAGTATTTCCTCAGCTACCAGTAACACCTTCAGCACCTAGGTCTACACAGCCTCTTTAGATAACCAGAGACATTTGCATTAGAGTGAATATTTCAACATCTAGACTGCAGAATTGATTTCTAATGAATCTGGGGCTTTGTGGGTTGTAATGTGGTGTCTCACCCTTCACCTTGCTGTACAGACATTCCCAGTGGGCCAGAGCCTATCCTTGCATTATAACTTTATAATGAAGGTATTTGTTCAATATCAGCCCAGAAAAGAAGCTGGCTTGAGCTCGATCTTTTTCTGTCCTATGAAAAACAAGGGAAGACAAGGTAGAGTGAAATACATGTCATCCCTCCATGCTCTGGGAAGAGGCTAAACAAAAAAAGGGCTCAACTCACTATCTGCATAATGTGAAAATAGCTCCCCTACCCCATCACGACTGAAGTCCACCCCATGGAAGAAAAGGAGGGGAAAGACTGACTGGCTCTACAAGAGGTCAGTGCTAACCAGAACTGAGCCCCTGGTTTGAAGGATTGTAGCACAGGGACAGAGCAAGAACATGCAGCCTCATTAAGCTGAGTAGCTCCAGGTGCTTCCTGAGCAGAACACCCTGAAAGTTTACACGAGAAAAATTATTCCTAGTACTCATTTTGCTGTGCAAATACTTTTGGAGCATTGTAAACCTGTATAGTTCAGCCAGCTATAACTATACTGCAGTTCCTCAGACTCTGGGGTCACCTCTGTTCACTGTTATAGGTAAGACACTAAAGAAATGTGGTACCGAGCCTGAATTTGGAGGTACCAGAACTAACTTTAGTTCTGTAAGGGTGGGCACTAAATCCTTCAGCTGGTTCCCCAGCTGTTCAGCCTTTCCAGAAGTCAGAAGTTTCTCATTTCAGCCAGAGATCAGAACCAAAAAAATTCAACTCCAAACATTCCCAAACACTTTAACGGCCTGTCTCCTTGTCCATCCTCACAGCAAAAAGGCAACCGGGTAGGACTCTGGTCTCTCACCTTCAGTGTTGTTTTGAAAAGTCTTCCCTGTGTTCCCAGTGAGTATGCAAACTCCAGGGAGATTTCTCCTGACAATTCAAATTCAAATTTATTCCTACAAAATGGAGCAAGCAAGACTGGGATGACAAGACAGTAAAGGAGCAGATACACAGTGATTAAACATCATCTTCAGCTTATGTCCAACAAAAAAGGTGCGAAAATGTTAAAACCAATAAATGTTCTGTCCTCATCAATATTTCCTTAGTCAGTGACAGAACACCAAACATTATCAGCATAGCAAACAGCCCTTTGGCCCTTTTACTCTGCAACTCTAGAACAATTTCACCTCAAATACTGAATTCTGCTCCGAGCCAAAAGGACAGGAACAAAGTGTGTCCTGCACCACATTCTGGGCTCCAAGCTGGTGGAACATGCCTTTGATGGGTGGACCATTAGATGGGTAAAGAACTGGCTTGATGGCCACACCCAGAGAATGGTTGTCAATGGATCCATGTCCAAGTGGAGGCTAGTGACAAGCAGAGTCCCTCGGGGATCAGTCCTGGGACCAGTCTTGTTCAACATCTTTGTCAGTGGCATGGACAGAGGCATTGAGTGCACCCTCAGCAAGTTTGCTGACAACACCAAGCTGTGTGGTGCAGCAGACACGCTGGAAGGCAGGGATGCCATCCAGAGGGACCTGGACAGGCTGGAGAAGTGGACACAAGCTAACCTGATGGGGTTCAACAAGAGCAAGTGTAAGGTCCTGCATCTGAGTCGAGGCAATCCTAAGCACAAATACAGGCTGGGCAGTGACTGGCTGCAGAGTAGCCCTGAGGAGAGGGACTTGGGGGTGCTTGTGGACAAAAAGCTCAACATGAGCCAGCAGTGTGCACTTGTGGCCCAAAAAAGCAAACTGGATCCAGGGCTGCATCAGGAGAAGTGTGGCCAGCAGGCTGAGGGAGGTGATTCTCCCCCTCTACTCTGCTCTGGTGAGACCCCACCTGGAGCACTGCGTCCAGTTCTGGAGCCCTTATTACAAGGATGTGGACGTGCTGGAGCGAGTGCAGAGGAGGACCACGAGGATGATCAGAGGGCTGGAGCACCTCTCCTGTTAGGCCAGACTGAGAGTTGGAGCTGTTCAGTCTGGAGAAGAGGAGGCTCCCAGGTGACCTTATTATGGCATTCCAGTATCTGAAGGGTGTCTACAAAAAGGCTGGGGAGGGGCTTTTTAGGATGTCAGGTAATGACAGGACTAGGGGCAATGGAGCAAAGCTGGAGATGGGTAGATTTAGAGTGGATGCGAGGAGGAAGTTCTTCACTGTGAGAGTGGTGAGAGCCTGGAATGGGTTGCCCAGAAGGGTGGTGGAGGCCCCATCCTTGGAGGTGTTTAAGGCCAGGCTGGATGGGGCTCTGGCCAGCCTGATCTAGAGTGGGGGTGTCCCTGCCCATGGCAGGTGAGTTGGAACTGGATGATCCTGTGGTCCCTTCTAACCCTGACTGACTGTATGATTTGGTCTGGGTGATCCTGCTGTGGCAGGGGGATCAGACTGGATAATCTTTTGAGGTCCCTTCCAATCCCTAATGATTCTATGATTCTGACAATAGCAGCAAAGACAACTGAAGTATTGACTGGGTGGGAAACCATTAACAAGTCCCTTCATGGAAGTATCAAAGAGGAAACTGGAGTGGGAAGGAATGACTCCCTGTGTAAGACTGAGGGATGTACACTGACCTAAAGACCATGAGGAATTTGAGACTGACAGCAGGCTGGAAAGAAACAAAGAGGGTAAAATAATTCTGAGTATCTGAAGAAATTACCTAAAGTGAAAACCAATACAGACTGATTCCTAGAGAACCAAAAGGAACACTTGTCATATAAAGACAGACAGGATGAAGAACAATAAAATACACCGTAACTGAGTACACTGTCAGAAATAACCTCTGAAGACCCTGTTGGAGAAGAGCCCACCCTCCCTTTCCTCTCGGAGTCACTGCTCTTCATACATTTCAGTGGCTGGTCCAGATTAGAGACAATCAGAACGAGAAGCTTTTGCACTGGGGAGGGGACTCCCTTCTTCCCCCACGCAGTCAGCTGCTGGCAGTGCTTACACCAGCCTCTCAGCGTGAAGACTGGCTATCACATACCGATTTCCAATTTCTCCATCTGCCACAAACGTAATAAAAATGGAAATTAAAAAAATTTAAGTTTCATTACTCTGTTTTATGTCATTCTACCAGTCTTCAGCTTGTCCGCGCTCAGTTTTACCACGTGAAAATGAGAGAGAACTGTCTGCCATAACAGTTAATAACCTGACACACTGGAAGCGTGGGTGCAGCAATACCCAGGCAGTATCAGGGGAAGAGGAGATATGCTATTAAAATGCTCTAGCCTCTCTCAAACATCTGACCATTTAGAAAACAAAGTAAAACCAACTACCAAAACCAGCACAAAAGAAAAAACCCTGTCATTTCAGAGGTTGGTCATTCACTAAAATCTGAAAGAGATTTTTGCCTGCAGTAGCAATGGTTGCGTTGACATCTTTATTGAATCCATGTCAATGCTTCAAATGGGATTCCCCCCAAGATTATTTCTTGCAAGTACTGCCATGCACATTTAGATAAAGATTAAAATCTATGCACTTCAAACCTTAGAAAATAACCAATTTTCTTCAAGATTTATGTTTAGCTTGAACTTCTGCTCAAAAAAAAATCTTTAAGAGGAAAGGAAAAGCTGTAATACTTATATATTCTAAATGAGCCACTTTTAAAATCGAGATATTTCATTTCAAAATGAACTTCAGTATTTTGTTCAGCTTATTAATTGCAGGGGAGTGTAGACAAAAGAAGGAACAGATTCAGACACAAGGGGGTCAGAAGAGTTCTTGGTTCATTTCAGGTGAATGTTAAGCATTTGCCCATATTTTGAGTTGGATCCCAGCTCTTGACTGGGTATTTAGGTTAACTCACCAGCTTCTGCTATCGCCGTTTCTCTGCAGTGCTGTGAAAGTAATAATGTACAGTATGTGTAAGTGCCATTTACAGAGCAACTCCTCTTTGCCAAAGACTTGAGCAGTGAAGCTTTCTACCAGGGCTTCTGCTCCATGTCATTGCTTTTCTGTCCGCCGGACATGTAGATCACCATACACCCAAACAGGAGAACGATTCTTTCTCCTAACTCCATAGGATGCTGCAGAAAGTTCTCATTCACCTCTTGGCTATTCTGTCAAAACGAATCTGACTGTAGAAATACATCCAAGACAGAATTAAACCCAACAAAGAGGCAGAGAAGCGCCTGCCACCAACCAACTGAAAGCAGCTAAGCAGGCAACGAGCCAGACCTCTTGTACTCCCTCCAGAGATTTAAGCTCTGCTCCCCTGCAGGGCAAACTGGGAGGCATTAAAGCAGTATTTTAAAAAATACATTTAGAACAAGTCATTTTTTCCTTCTGTAACAGTTGGGGATCTATAGCAGGATGCTGCAGCCTTTAGTATTGTTCACCTTTGCTTTCCCTTGGGAGGTTACTGTGATGTCACCTGGAGCTAGTGATGAGAAAAGAAACTTCGAATGGGACTCCAGGAAGGAGAAGAAATTAAAAAGCCAGGTGGCATCTTCACAGGACTTCTTGCCCAAGGGTGTGTCCTGAACCCACAAGGTGGTGTTGTATCCTTCCTTTCTTGTTGGGTGAGAATCCTTTGAGTTATATCATGGCCTCTGCTTTGACTCATGCCTTGGCGAGCTTCTCCACCTCAACCAAGTAGGATGGGATCTAAGGGGATCTAGACTCCTATTGCTGCTGGTTAATTTAGATACCTTGGGGCAGGGCAGGGCTCAAATCTGCTTCCTAGAGCTAAAGCTCTTGAACTATGCACCCAGGCTCAGAATCCCCCTGTAATGTACAGGATATAAACCTAGAGTTCAGGTAGAGAGGAATAAGTAAAACAAGTAAAGAAGAACTTGCTTCCACAACAGACAACAGCCAGTGGGTAAAAGTAAGGATTTGGTGCTTTACTAGAGGAACAAAAAGATTACCTACCTGCCAAGAGCAGGGAAAACACTGCCCAGGGTTTGTGGAATACGCCTGCTTGTGTTGTCATGCAGCTCATGGCTGTGTACCTTATGAACCATTCCTGTCTCAGGGCTGTGCTGAAAACTATCATCTAGCCGATAAATTCTTATCAGTGTCTGTTTAAAGCCTTTCCTTGTGACAGGAGATTTTTGTGGTAATCAAGAAGAAAAGCAATTCACTTGATTAAAGATTGGTAAATATAAATGACAGAAATGGTTTCCTATGACCATTGTGATGTATTCCCAATCAATAACACCGTGACAGAATTGCAGCTTAAGGGAAGGAAGTTATTAGTTTTAGGAAAGGCACATAATTAAATACAAGACAAGTGCACAGACTCTCAAGCAGAGAGACAAAGAGAATGGCCAGCCAGAGACTTTGTGCTACCGTCATCTCTTCAGTTCATTTGGTGCTGTCTTTCATTTACTTGTGGAACCTTGCAATAAAGATGAAGATATTAGTCTCAAATGTTGGGGCTAACAGCCAGTGACATAACAGAGAGCTGTTTATTAGAATATTAGACCAGGTTTCACTTTAATAGTCTCCTCAGTAGCAGTTCCTGGCAGGGCAGATGTTAAGAATCCTTCATGATTGAGCTGAACTTCTAGTAATTTCTAATTGTTTCTCGTGTGTAACTGCAAAGATCACACAGGCCTTTTACCTGAAGCATAATATGGGGATTGGACAAATCTGGCTGTTGGCAATTTGGATTGTAGCCTTTTACCTCTTGATCAGCATTTCAAGCTCAGACTAGGTCAACAGTGAATAAAAGTCATTTTCATCAGCTAGCTGTTCTGTGGCCTCTATGACACATTACAAGTTGGTAGGGGACAGGTGTCTATATAATTAAAATACACTTTGCAAGCACAGTTGGCACCCTGGAATTTTCTTATTACAAATCTATAATCTGCTCCCTCAGCTCATAAATGAAAAGTATTCATGAGAACTGAGATGTCATTTAAAGAGGAGGAGGATACTGTGCTCTTTGTTAATCCCACAAACAAAGTACCTCTGTTTCTAGAGCAGTTTCAAATCTCAGAACAAATGTTTTTATTCCCTGCAATGATCATTCTTCAGGCTGATAAAACTCACAATAAGTAAAAGATCAGCTTTAAACACTGGTAAGAACCCAGAGCCCTGTAGGTTATGTTGCAAAGCTCGCAGCCAGCACTATGCATGGTGCTCACTGTAAAGAGACCACATGTCCCACATATCCATGAAGCTGCACTAAGTCAATACTCCCAGAGTATCTGCTCAGAACGCAAGTGTTTTTCATAGCCAAAAGAGTAAAAGAGACCTGACAGGAGAAGGTATGCCCAAACTCAACAGGAGGTGGTTTCTCTGACCAGGAGTCAAGGCAAGAGTTTTATGTTCAAGCAGGATTTGGGGGATGGGCACAATATTTTATGTATTTTGAATAATCAAGCCCATAATTCAAGCCCCAAGCCTTTAATCTGTTTCTCTTCTTTAACCCATTCAGAGGTTTTGTTACAGAACACGTGAGAAAATGCTCTCCATTGACTTTGCTGCTAATTCCACTAATTCCAAACCAAGCCAGGCAAAGCACTTCAGGCTGAGGCTCAATGGCACATGCAGCTTTGTGGAACTGTGCGGTGTTCATACTGTCACTGAAATCTTAGCTGACTTGACATTGACTCATACCTACATCAACAAAAGGTGTGAAAAAGCCACCATACAGAACCTAAACAAAGGACAAAGTAAATCCCCAGCAGTGAAGACACAAATTCAAGATGTTCCACCTCCCCAAGAAGAAACCTTGTTTATTCTGATCTAGCTCAAGACACTAAGGTGTCTAAGAACATAAACCAACAGTTGCTAACCTTGGCACTGCTATACTGTAGGACTACAGATTCACCAGAAAAAGCAGCACCCATCGCCATGTGGGAGCACAGAAGAGATTCTCTAGCTCCAAAACCCAGTAATCTTAATTTTTGGAAGGTGTAAAGAGAAGAGAGCCACACAAAAACCAACTCAAACAAACCCCGAAGTTTTCTAATGGTCCTACTGGGAAAGTTCTGCTAGGACTTTTGTAGTCTGTGGAATTCTTGTTTTAAACTGGTTTGCTCAGCTACTAATTTTCTTTGCAAGTGGTAACTGAAAACTGCTTTGGTTTGGGGGCAAAATAACTGCAAAGTAAATTCCAGCATTTACCCCTCCAGTCTCCGATTTGCATGGATTAAAACTAGTCCACTTTTTATACAGATTTCAGACAGCACAGCCAAAAAGAGGAAAGGCAGGAATGTGTGGAATCAAAGCAGTATTCACACACCCATTTTTAACACATTTCTGTCACACTCGCCAGAAGGTCATCCATAACCTGCACCAACTGAACCACAAACCTGGAAAGTTGAAAACTGAAGACAACCACCATTAACAAGTTGCAGAAGCGTAAGCCTCATCCAGAAAGAGCTCACAAATCAGCAGTGAAGGGAAAGAGAGAGCAAATCATGCAGAAACTATTTAATCAATGAGTAAAGACAATTATAACATCTGTTAATCTTTTGTGTAGGTTATAATTAGATGCTGCGGAGGAGTAGCCTTTAAGGGGGGAGGCAGGGAATCCTCTAACATCTGCTCGAAGGGCAAGCTCTGTGCAATAAATGACTTTAAATGCAATCAGCAAAATGAGAGCTGTGCAGGGTTCACAGAAGGCCTGTGTAAAAGATTGAGGATAACAAAATATTTTGCCAAAGGTCAACTCCTGCAGCACTAGAGCCTGAATAATGACCACTAGTTTAGAGGCCACATCAAAAAGAAATGCAATTGTACCTCTGAAAAACAATTCTTTTCTCATTTGTGTCCCTGCAGAAGAGCACATGCTGCTGCTGTATATCACGTCACCTTAGTTACTTGTTAGGGCTGTGCCCATCAACCTTGAACAGTTTATTCTAAACAGGCAGGATGTATTTTAAAGACCAGATTTCAGTCTAATTAAACTAACACAGAACTGTGTTGTAGTATAAAAGTGATGTGATTGTGATTTTAAATAATTAATCATTCAGCAGCTTCTAAAAGAATCCTATTATTTACTTGTTTTCCCCTTGAAAACAGCCATAGGCATTAAGCTGCCTCTAACTGAAAACGTGAGACCAAGACAGAGCTATTTTATCCAGTTTAACACAGCCCTCTACTGGCAAAATAACCCCTGAAAATCTTATCACTGAATCATTTGCTCAGATCATTTCAGAGCAGCTGAAGAGATCCTGTATTTTAAAGCAGAGTTACACCAAACCTTAGATGGCAGCAGTACAGACGAGAGCTTTAGGAATCTATGTAGATGTAGCCGTTGTTTAATCTCTGTAGAGCTCCTGCACCAAAAGCACCACCTCATTTTACCCAGGAAAAAAAGCTCTGGACATCACCAGAGCACTGAAGAAAAGAGCACTAGCCCTCCTAACTAGTGGAGCAAGCCAGAAGCAAATGCAGTCCTTTGACTTGTGCAAAGTTGTGCTATATGCCTCAAGAAGTGCCACCGATTCCCAACAGCATCAATGCTCACGTGTGACTTCCGTTTGCAGTTCGGCAGTTCCTAGCACAGGTGAAGGGAGCACGTCTAGCCCAGCTGCTAGAATAGTCTTCACAGGACAAACTTTTACCAGCACCACCAAGCAACTTGGCTGCCAAACAATTTGTTTCCTTCTTTTCCCCACATTACTGACACCACAGAGCCGTGATTCAACACGGCTTCAGTCAAAGCGAAGCAGACAATGAAATTCGCCTCTGCTGTTGCATGCAGCAATTAACTCTTCCTATCAGCATTATGCCTGAGCAACAAAGAAACAGAAGGATACGGTAAACTGTTGAATTTAACAATTTAGATAATAATTAATTATAATAATCAATTAGTGCTGTCAAAGAAAATAATTTGCAACCTGCATTTGAGTCTGCACAGTCCCATTGTGCTCACACACTATCCCAGGCTAGCTGCGCTCTGGAAAACAAATAGTCCTGTCCTGTGGAAAGCTTATCAAACGTGCAGTGGCACAGCAGTATTTGTTCTCGCTGTGTGTCAGTACTAACAGACCATTTTTCAGCAACAAAATTTCTATCCACTGCTTTATAACCAAACCTGCTCTTCTGGGTCCGCATCACTCGCAGCCCGTGGACAACGTCCTTGCCGTTTTCCAGAAGCCCCTGCTCGCTACAAACCATGTTTGTGATTCACCTAAACACCAGAAAGATTTCCAAACATTGCTCAGATACTGGCTCTCCAACTTTTCATCCCCAAAAGAGCATGACTAATTTATGCAACCATCAGGGAGCACCCATTGCAATGTAGGTTCCTGCATGTTACACGAGCAGCGTCACCAGGCAGCACAGAGCGTTGTAAGTGTTAATGGTTCGTGTTCTAGTTACATAGTGCATTTACCTGTTTTAGCAATAAAACTACAGATTAGATGTTATCACTTCTGGAGCTCTTCCGGGAGCTATGGCATGGATTTTTCTCAAGCACAGCTCCAGTCCTGCCAGGAGCTGATCACGTGCAGAACATCATGCCGCATTTGGCCCTGGCTGAGCTATGCTAAGCTCCTCAGCCAACTGTGCTTCCCTTTGGCACCTTTGTTGTGTGGCTTTTATCCCAACTTCAGTCCCACTTGTCAGATGATGACAGACTGGAGTCTGCACTTATTCTTCTTTTCACATGGCTAGAAAGCCCAAAGAATTGTCATTCTGCTGGCAATTGTCCCTTTGAATGCCATCCCAGAACGTTATCAGATTATACGTGGTGTCCTTGGGCAGATTTCTCAGACCCAGGGAAAACTCAATCATAGGGTCCCTCTTGAAAAGTGAGTTTGCTCTGCAACCTCATTTGCTGCATTGAAATATAAAAGTGTAAATGTGAGAAGGGAAATGTAAGAGGAAAATGAAAATCAAATGCCCCAGGCTCATCAGGTTTTGAGAGTCTGCTTCTGTTCCTAAGGTAATTAGCTGAAGATCTGCTCTTGACTCAAGTGGAATTGTACCCTACCACTTTACATGGAGCAGGGTAGGATTTCTACTTGTTTAAAATCAAAGCCTCTCAACACTCACACACAACTCATGCACAAGAGCAGTAGCAGAGAAGAACATGATGCTTGCTTAAAAGGCAGGAAAGAGACCTTTGTAAGGTTAGGACTAGCACTTAAAGTGACAAGGGTAAGTGGGACTTCAGCATTTTTTTTTAGTCTTGCTTTGTTCTCTTTGAAAGGTTTTTGTAGACATTTGCCACCAGGATACCTGAATATTTGCAAGACTAAATACCTCGATGAGTTTATAGCAGCAGATCATTTTTATTGGCCACAAGGTGACAGAAGGAAGAAGAGATTGGCCCACAGGAGTCAGCGTAGCCAAGATCAAACCACCTAACCTTAAACCTGTTCCTCTGCCCAGGAAAAGGCTCCATCACAATTATGTTCTTCAGCTTTGCATTCAGTGGAAGATACTGAGCTACAGAAAGGTCTTTAAAGAGAGCATAAACTTAGCGTTTACACTGTACCTGGAAGAGGATGAACACCTAAATAAGAGCATAGTTTTATTCTTTAAGTGCATATTTAAAACCCCAAAGGACTTCTACCACGGCATCCATCAGGGTGGAGCTAAATTTAGCTTTGGGTTCCCCCCCACCACCTTCCCTCAGGAGAATACGCTTCAGTTCCAAAGACAGAATAACAGCTCCTCAGTTGCACCGTACCTTGCCACACCAAGACACGTTATACCACCAAAAGAAGATATGGACTTGCATCTGCTGTAGAAACAGGGTCACTTGAGAGGGACTTTGGCAGCTAAAACCACCCAGATCTTGCCAGTAAGTCCCAAAAATCTGTGGCTGTGTAGGACTGAGAGGACTACTAAGAAAAGTCAATAGCAGGAAAAGCAAAACAAAATTGATAGTGCTAGTAATCCAGAAGGAATCCTCTATTCCTATTTGATTGATTTGTACTGACTTACCCTCATATACCCTTGCCAATCATAACTTTCTGATTTCATTCTTCAGAAATGTGCTTTGTCTCCACAAAGACAGATAATTAAACTGAGGTAAACAGTAATAAAAGAGTTCCTCATGCACAGCGCCGTGATCAGGTTACTCCCTGGAAAAACCACTAGAACTGAAATTGCTGTAATTTAGAATGGGTTCTGCTGAAGGATTGAAATGAGAAGCAGGGGACCTAGGACTTGTAACCAGCTTTTGAAGTAAGTAAACTAAGTTTTAATAAATCAAATCTATGGGCCCATTTCCCCCTCTGTAAGATGAGAATAATTCCATGACAATCACAGCTAGCTGTCCTGAAAATGCGTTAATCCGTGGTCAGAAGCAGTTCTGTCCCACGAACAGCAGGCAGTATAGAAACAGTTTTTACACAGCAGCCACCAGCCTATTCTTTTTTCTGCTCTTATATTACAGAAACCCAACAAATTCTAACAAACACTTAAAGCAAAAATTGCTGTTGCTCCTGTAATTGATAACCTGTTTTGCCCAAAAGGCATCAGATTTCAAAGCACTACGAGAATTTCTCTCTCCAACTTAGACACTTCCAAAACTTGAACAGGGGCTAAAAGAACAAATAGTCAAGCTCTGCTTTAAATCAGTGCCTGCATAACAGGCAAGGCATTTTATAAAGAAAATAGTATTGAAACCTATGGGGAAGTTACAGTCAAAACTGAAAAGTTAAGTATTACAAAGCAACATAAAATACAAGAGCAAACTTAGCCAAGTTTTTGTTCAGTTACTGACAGCACTCAGGAGACTAAGAAGTTTCATCACTTAAATTAAGAAAGAGCCACTTCAAATGTAATCTCATGCAAACAAAAGCCAGAATCAGGTTTTCATTTGTCCTTCACCCTGTTGCTGAACCACAGTCAGCTGCACGGCTGTAATTACTCCTAACAGCTACATACTTGCCACTCTTTTAATTAAAGCAAAACTACAACTAGCAATGCTGACACACTCCTAAAGAAAATAAGCTTTACAGAGATGATAAAAACACCCAAACAGCAAAAGTCTTACTTGCAGCAATTCAGTCAAAACATGCCAGCCCTGGAGAACTCAGAATCGTAAGAAGTCTTTGCAGTCCAGAAATTCTCTTGAGTTTATCCAGTGTTTATTTACCAGCCTTTAAAAGTCTGTGGTTAGAAGAACAGAGTTAGCTTTCTGCACCATCCACAGCACTACTGAAGTCCTCCAGTAACAGCAGACATGAAGTTTGCTGATAGTTGAGTTTGCTGCTGCTGTGTAGTTGCTCAGTACTTGTAAATACAAGCTCTGTGGACAAAGTCCCAAATGACATCACAGGCAGCTGCTTATTGTTGAGTCTTTATTAACCGACTGTCAAAAAAGAAAAGCCAAGAGGAAAGAAAAGCCCAAACTATCCTCCCTGCAGCACAATTTGCATCTTAGTAGGAGTTGCAGTGCTACACACATAAATACTTCTGTTTACCCAACTGATGTTTTCTTAGAATGAATAAACAGTGTTGGCAGGGAAAGCAGAAAAGTAGCTTCAATGTGGAAAAAGCACAGAGAGGAAAAAAATATTTTAGAAGTTTGCAATGCCTTTTTCAGACTTTACCCCTGAATTCTCTATTTTTTTGTTTACTTAAGAATATGCAATTAGGGGTGCAAATCTGCACAGTTTTAAAACACAGAGCAAAAGACTTCAGCAAGTTGAAATTGAAGTTGTAAGTCATTCCTAAATTTAAACTTTACAGAATTACAAAGTATGATCTTCACAGGATTAAACACACACTTTGAATAAAACATCTTTACTTTCTAAAGATGAAAACATAAGAAAGCAAGCAACAGCATCAGACATATTTTCTCATTAGGTGCTAAGGGCACAAATACTGACCTTTCCTTCTCAGAGGTGGAGCTCAAAAACTAAGCAGTGCTTTGGAGCTTTCTCAGCAAGGTGTTCACTTATGAACTACAACAGCTCCTAATCTGAATCTGTCCTCTGCCATAAAGAGTTTCTGCTGAAAGAGAACAGCTGGGACTATGCCTTGATTTCTCAGAAGTCAGTCCTTTCAAGTGACAGCTTCAAACACCAGACGAGCACTACACTTACCTGCACACACTTCCACATGAAGAGCTTTAATATTGGGAAACACCTGGCCACTCACACCCAAACACCCTGGACACTCCTCAAACAATAAAACAACTGAAATTCGAGCCTACTAAGAAACCAAAGCCAAGTCTTTACTACAGATTTAACTGCTAGCTATGAAGGCATCAACCCCCGTTCTGCTTGTATTTGTAGAGAGCAGATCAGTCTCGGGACTGCTCCTCAGCTGAAGTGAATCAAGGCAGATGCAATGAGGCACCTGAACCAAAGCAATCAGCACTTGCTGAAGATCTTGGTTTTTCCTGCAAAAGTGTGACAAAAGAAACAGATGTACAGCTTCAATACCGGAGTGCCTGATCTTCTTGGTTTTTGCCCTGAATGGCAGTGATGCCCTGCTGATACAGAACTTGCTGATATAGAGCTGCAGAGCTCATTGGAACTTCTCACCTTCTACCTCTACTGCTTGCTGCCTTAAACTGTAAGCTTGTGCTTCAGATGAGCTACAAATGTGCCTTCGTTTATTCCTGCAGCTAATCAGCTGTAGCACATGAGAAACACCACACGATGTAACTGAGTTGTATTTACCACCCTGACTCAAGCACAGGGGGTTGTGTTCCTCTTTCACTGCAGTCAGTTTTATATCTTTCTCATTAAGGACTTGCTAGTTAGATCCAAGAAATCATCAAAATACTTTGAAGATGAAGTGTGCTGTAGGAGAAATAAGTACTAACATATAATGTTCAATAACATGAATTTCAAGACATGCAGCTTCAGTCCCAGTTTCACAAATGCTGTAGCACCACTACTTGACTAAAGCAAATATGAACGAGGCCATGTGCTCATTTGTACAGCTCCATCAAGCATCAGATCACTCCAGCAGGAATAAGCCCATCCATAAGTGCAGCTGAGGAGGTAGTTTTTACTTAAACTCAGTGTCAATTTCTCAGAGCAAGAATATGATTACCTTTTTCCACTGGCCATTAGAAGTATTTATAAATATTAAATATTTATACAACACAGGTTACACTGCAGCTCTTTTGATAACAAAACTGGCCTCTCCCCTGATACTAGTGCAGACACACACATGTGGAAGAAAGAAAGAGTCTATAGCTTCATAAAAGAAAGAAACCACTAATTTAATTTAAAAAGCCAAATATTTAATGCAATTCAAGAAGGTCAAGTCTTAAGAAAAACTGCAGCCTGTTCCCAGGAAGAAATTGTATTATTTAGCAAAACTTAGCACTTACTAAACTTTCTAAAGAATGCTGATGCATTTTCAGGCTAAGCACAAATAGGTGAGCGGGATCAGGGCAGCAGACACACTGCTCACACCTCTGCTCAGGCAGCACTGCAGAGGCAGTAACTTTGGTTGCCCAAAAGCAATTTGGGGGGTGACTTCTGTGGAAGTAGGTTCTATCTCAGGCCTTTTCAGAACTGTGCAAAGACACAAGCATTAGGATTTGTGGTTTTAACCAGAGAGTTATTCTTCCCAAGCGGAGAATTCCCATGCGGGTGGACAAGCAGATTCTGCATTCCTCACATTACAGCCCTTATTAAGGGTGTGGCCATCAGCTCACCCTGTCAGTGCATTTATCCATCTAAGTTCTATTCTAAGTCATCAGAAGATTCAGCTACTGGGCTGTGCAGATATGGCTTCGTTCTGGCAGGAATGCCGTGGCTTTTGCTAGAACAAAATTCACTGCAGAATTCAGTCCTTCAGCTGCAGGTTGGGTGAAAAGATAAGACAGTTGAAGTCGTGCTCTGGGTGGATGTGCAGTAGGCTGAACGGAGTCGTGCATCTGAGCAAAAAATTAAGCTTCATACTGCCCCATTTTCGAGGGGCAAACAAGTAAGATGAGACATAATGAACTATTCGAAGTACATGTAGACATTAGTAAAGCCTGCCAAATCACCTACTTCCAGGACTGGTTAAAGACTTCACGTCTCATGCTAACACAAAATCCATACTCCCTTCAGGTTCACTACCCCATTTTTCTTTATTATTAACTTAGAAAATTCCTCCTAATTGAAGAAGCCAAAACGCAAGTCTGATCTTCTCAGCAGATGTGACAAGTCACACCTTGTGGGATCGAGTCACCTAAACGGCACATTTCCTGAAGGAGTTCACAGTCCCTGCAGTTGCATGTGCCTGGAGAGTGTACTCATGCCTTACAAGCAGAGGGGCAAAACAGACCCAGGTGCCTTCAGGTCTACCTTCACATTACCCATAAAGCTGCAGCATGATGTGATCAACCTCACAGCTTGACAAACTAAAAGGGAGGCAGCAAGAGTGTACTGAACCCCTTGTGTTGAGGGGTTCAGTGCAGCTTCAGATAGTGAGCCTGAGGGCCATGTAAAACCCTTGTTCTACCGTCTGATAGTGTTTCTGGGGCAAGTACAGAGAAGATGGCAGATTGAAGAGCAGATTAGACTGAAAGGATTAGATTGCAGGACATTAACATCCCAACAGACTGTAATGTAATGAATAGGATATAATTTATAGGGTAGTGTGGCCGAGCGGTGAGATCAACCTTCTCAGTCTCACCTTACATCTGTCTGAAAGGAGGTTGAAGCTGCTTCTCCCTGGTGACAAGCGATAGGACTTAAGAAAATGGCTGCAGTTTGCACCAGGGAAGGATTACGCTGGGTATTAGGAAGGATTTCCTCACTGAAACAGTCATCAGGCATTGGAACAAGATGCCCAGGGCAGTGGTGGAGTCACCATCCCTGGACTTTAAGAGTCATGTAGATATGATGCTTGAGGACATGGTCTAGGAATGAGCTCAGTAGAGTTAGGTTAATCTTAAAGGTGTCTTCCACACCATCTTTCGGTGTGAATCTGTGAATATATGTGATGTGATACTATGCTTATATTTTGATCCCACAAGAAATAGTCAGATTGCTAGAGGGCAAATTTAAAAAATAAGAACTCACAGGCTGAAGAATTCACCCTCCTTGGAGCTGCACGTAGTTGGAAGTCTTGAGCTTGTTCCTAAAATATGACAGAAATTTCTCCTGAATGACACCAGGGTACTGAAGAGCTAAATGCTCTTTGAAAATTATTCTCGCTTTTACCAACACAGCCAAGGATGTCTCACAAAACAAATACCTACAGGCGTGTTGTATTGTCACAAGACAGCACAGCAAACACTTTTCTAAGCCTAGGGTAGGTGGCAGAGAGGGTAAACAACAGACACAAGTATAAATATGTGGAGAAAATAAAAGGAAGTGTGTGTGGGTGGTGTATGAATCTCCTCAGATACTCACTGTCAGAAAAGGGCCTTCAGTTAAGTGGTTTGATCAGGCTGGTAAGCTTTTGATCTCAAAGACAGTTTGGATTTTAACTTTAGTAGGTGATTTTTCAAAGGTTTTTACCTCCCCTGCATGTCAAGAATAGGGGAAAGGTCTTTAGCAAAGGAAAGTTTTACAGCTGGAACAAACAATAGCTCTCCCCTCTGTCATATTTGTCAATTTAAGCTTCAGAGGAAGCAGCAAATATGATCTAACACCACTAACTGCCTTCCAGTCAGCCATTCTGCTACGTATGGGGTCACGGGACGGTATCCGTCTCGCCTGTCCGTTTCCGTTGTGCTCACTGCCTGGCACTGCTGCACTCCATCCTCCAAGGGCTCCTGGTCAGCTCTCTAATGATCTGCCTGTGCCCCAGCATCTGTCACCCCAGCAGCCAAAAAGATGACATTCTGCCTCCCGGAGAGAACATTTATACAGAAACATTTACTCTTGCACATCCTACAGTATGGGAAATCCTGTCTTTCAGTGTCAGGACGAAGCTTCGACACCCTATTCTCATGCATAAGGAAAAGAATGGCTAAAATGAAATGTTTGATCTAACCCTTTCAGATTGCCTGTGAACTAAAATGAGCTTATGGGACTTTTCCAGCCATAGCAGCAATTTGCAATCAATTTCTAAATCTTTTTCTGTTCCATAATTTTTGATCCAGCAGAATCCCATGAAAAGCATTCATCGGAGAAAATGGATGGGGTGTCTTTAAAGGACGTCGGCTTTCACTATAAATTGCCTCACTGGAAAATGCAATATTAAGCAAATCACACAAAGTCTGTACTGAATGTTGTCATTTGAACCTGGAAGACGTAGGCAGGAGCTGGATTTTTGACTTACCAAGGAATTCAGAAACATTTTAAATGTGATCAGTAAATGTAAGTACATGGGACTGGCTCTCATTAATTCCATGAGTTGAGCCATTACTCCTCCTTTGCCTTTCCGGTTGTTTCTGGAATCAAGCATTTGATTCAGCCACCAGTGACCTTATCCAGAGTTAATTGCAATCAATACATTAGTGGATTCTGGAGCAGCCCCAAAACCAATGTGTGCTCAAGGACTTTTGTATATCCTTAATCACAGGGGTAAGCCCCTGCAAATTTAGACTCCAATGGATCCAATCATTAAATCAGTTATGCAGTGTTTAACTTCACATATGGACAGTGGTCCCCTGCTGGTTATTGCAAGTGGTCTCTGTTAAGAGGAGAAGTTATTTCCATTGTCTATTTTGGTTGCAAATTTGTTTTTTACAGGTGTCAATGTTCTAGGAAGGCTGGCACCTAATGGGGAGGCTAATTTGTGCTTTTCTCCAGCTTTTTCGAACGCGTTGTTGTGTGTCAGGAAGCAGAGGTATTGGCTTGTGAAACACACATTCCTCTGATGCAAGCATCTGGCTTCTTGGCAGCCAAGTCGTGACAGGTTCTGCAGCAGCTGTGATGGCTCCATGCTCTTTCAGATGGTTAAACAGTCTTGGTTTTTAGTCTAGTTGTTTGTTTTCTGCTGCACTCCTGGATGAAAGCCCATTTGCCCTTTTAATCAATGAACTGGCCATTGGATTGAAGCAATCAGTTACATTTTTGTACATGTCAGTGCAGAGATTCTTGCCCAGAGGCCAGTAGCTCTACAGCCCTGCACTCTCAGCTTGATGCTTAACCTCATCCTGCCCCATCCTGACATCTTTACCCACCAAAGGAAGGGTGATCTTCCCAGAGTGAGAGCAAGCACTACAGTCATAGGATTTAGGTCCCTGCTTTGTAACAGGGAATGGCAATCAGAGCAAATAAATAATGCATTTTTTTTATTTCAGATGGCTTTATAAACTGTCCTCCCATGTGCACACACCAGATGGAGATAAGAATCTGGCTGGAAGCTTCAGCCTTAGTCTGTGCGGCACAAAGGTAACAGCACAACAACTTCTTAAGAGAAAAAATGTCATCAGAGAAGATTACACGAATGGGAATTAAGTTGTATCTGAATTGCCTTCAAACATATATGCAAATCCACAATACAGCAAGCAGTGCCAGGTAGTTCCCTTGAACCGATGAGCACATGGCACTCTCGACACCAAATGTGGAGTTCTCCCAGGGTTGCCACAGAGACCAAAAGCTGCCAGCCATTTGTAAGACAAATCACCGTTTCACTACAAATGACAATCTGTGTCTTTTTGTGATAGATACCTTTCCTTCTTCTTCCCTATGTACTGCTGCTTGTGGAGGAAAAATAAGGCATTAAAAATAAGTGTATGTTCTCCCTTGGCAGGCTTTTACGCTTTGTTCTTTTCATGCTTGCCACATGATGCTGTTTTTGTGGGGTGCAGCTACAGTGATTTCTGCCTTTGCCAGAACACGGAAACTTCACAGACCAATTCCTGTTCACACCACAGAGAGATTTTGAGGGAACAAACCTTTCCCAATATCTCATCCACATATTTCACTGATCCCTTGAAGAGGATCTAGTAACAACCTGATCAGTCCTATCATCCACTCTATTTGCCAAAGCACACATATGCACAGTTAATCAGTACCCACAAGTAGCTCTGGCCGACACGCTGCCTCTGAAAATGATGTAACAGTGTCACCACAGGTCCCAACCACACTGGGTCACACATAGCCAGAGAGAGTGACTACAATCGTCACTCAGCATCATGGTTTCCCAAAGGCTATAAGAAAACAACAGTCCTAAAACTGTTGGAGAGATAGTAGTATCATTTAAAGTTTGCTTTGGGTCTTTCAGTTCCATCTTGCAAGCAGGACAGGGAGGAACCACTACCAGCCTACGACAACAAATAAGAGCTGCAACGACATGCCTCATTTTAATACCGTATCATTCTATAGCGTGACATACAATATCACAGTATCACAGTATTATCAAGGTTGGAAGAGACCTCATAGATCATCAAGTCCAACCTGTCACCACAGAGCTCAAGGCTAGACCATGGCACCAAGTGCCACGTCCAATCCTGCCTTGAACAGCTCCAGAGTTGGCGACTCCACCACCTCCCTGGGCAGGCCATTCCAGTGGCCAATGACTCTCTCGGTGAAGAATTTTCTCCTCACCTCAAGCCTAAATTTCCCCAATATAAGGTGATAAAAGCATCTCATAGGTGACTGTTATCAACAAGAGTCTATCTGAAATGCATCACCAGTATTCTAGGCTCTTAACAGCCCAAAGAGTTGATCCATGTCAGATGTAACATACTCAGGAGTATGCTGCTGGCTTAAAGCCCAAGGGGAGCCACCAACAAATTAAAGTCTAGGCATTATGGCTCCAAATACTGCTCAACATAGCCCTGGACAATCTCATGAAGTCTTGCCCAGAAGTACCGCAGTGCAAGTCATCAGGCCTCTCTCTGATGTCCTGGGTTGCAGAAAGCAGTTAATGACCTGTGCACACAGCAGGATGTCAGCAATATGCTGTGGCTACTTTAAATCTGTGAAACGTAACGGCTCATACCAGCTAGCCAGACACTTTCCAGGGAAGGAAACCAAAGTGTGTCTTTGCAAAAAGGACGATGAAACAACTCAAAATTATTTTTGTGAGGTGAAAGGATTCTTGGTCTTCCAGCAAACAAAGAAATCTCTCCATTCTGCTTGTCTGGATGGAAAAGGGCAGGTATGGCCAAGTGAAGGCGGTTCTGGTTTATCACCCTGCCCTTTCTACTGTGCTACTGAAGATTTTATTGCATGCTGTAAAGACAGGAAAAACTCATCTTGTAATCATAGAAACACGGTGAACAACACAGAGTAAGTATCAATTACTTTTGCGAGCCTCAACCCCTGAGGACAATTTCAAATGGTTTGATAAAGGCTTTGGTTAGATTAAAAGCATCAAAAGCAAACTAGCATTTGCAAACAAACAATTCTGTCTCTGCTCTGTAAGTTATCATACATTTTCAGAACTGGCAGATTTCCCTCCTAGCTGATCAGCTGTTCCTTCCCACAGGTAAAACAAGTCAATCTGTTTGAGAAGACAATTTGCCACCCAACTTCCTTAATGCCACGCATTAAAATGAAATGACTGAATAATTTTGATGTCAAAGAGCTGTTTCAATGTGCGTAACAGGAACAACCGCAGTAGAGAAATACAGTTGGATGCTGCTCATTTCCATGTTAATTAGATATAAATAAATAATGATCCAGCTTTTGGTCTCATATTTTACATGAAACATTTCTCAATTCCTTCAAGAGATCCCTGCATATATGTTACTCACTGTTTAAGCCCACAATCCACATTTTACTCAGTGAAATTAGTATAAACACAAACATGACTAGCAGACAGGAGTAAACCTGTGATAAATTTTTGTTCATGTGGAATGAAACACACAAAGTCCTGTAGCACACTAGCAAGTCATTGTGGCTGCATTTTCCATTCCTTTTGTGCCAACACCTGTGACTGTGGAAAGTGCAGGACAGTGCAGAAGACTGGTGCTGTGTGATGTTCACACAGTACACTGCAACAGCTTGCAGATATGTCTGAAGTAGCTTTAAGTAAGTTACTTTGATTCTGGGAAGGATGTTGACCATGTTAGCTCCCCTGCATGGAACACAATGCAAGTAGTCAGTACTGGGACCAGCACTATTCAATCTATACATTAATGACTTGGATGAGGGATTAGAGTGCACTGTCAGAAAGTTTGCTGATGACACAAAGCTGGGTGGTGTCACCGGCACCCCAGCAGACTGTGCTCCCATTCAGCGAGACCTGGAATTGCTGGAGAGCCGGGCAGGGAGAAATTTAATGAACTATAACAAGGATACGTGTAGTCTTGCATCTGGACAAGAACAAACCCAGGTACCAGTATAGCTTGGGGACTGACCTGTTGGAGAGAAGTGTAGGAAAAACAGGACCTGGGGGTCCTGGTGGACAGCAGGATGACCATGATCCAGCAATGTGCCCTTGTGGCCAAGAAGGCCAACAGCATCCTGGGGTGGATCAGAAGTGGGGTGGTTAGCAAACTGAGAGAGGTTCTCCTCCCCCTCTGCCCTGGTGAGACCACATCTGGAGTATTGTGTCCAGTTCTGGGGTCTTCAGTTCAAGAAGGACACGGAACTGCTGGCGAGAGTCCAGTGTAGAGGCACAAAGATGATGAAGGGAGTAGAGCATCAACCTGCTGAGGAGAGGTTGAGGGGAAAAAAAGGAGACTGAGGGGTGACCTCATTAATATTTATAAATATGTGAAGAGTGGGTATCAGGAGCCAGGCTCTTCTCAGTGTCATCTGGTGATAGAAAGGGGGCAACATAGGAGGTCAAATAAATATCAGAAGGAAATTCCTCACGGTGAGGGTGACAGAGCACTGGAACAGGCTGCTCCCGTAGGTTGTGGAATCTCCTTCTCTGGAGACATTTAAAACCCACCTGGATATGTTCCTGTGGGACTTGATCTAGATCTGCTCTGGCAGGGGGTATTGGACTAGACGATCTTCTGAGTTCCCCTCCAATCCGTAATGCTTTGTGAAAACCCTCTGCAGAGCGTTGTGCACTTCTGCCCCAGCCCAGGGAGCAGGTTCAGAGCCAGCTCAGTTATCTCTGCACAACACTGCTGTACAACAACCAGATGTATCAAGTGTCCATTTTGCTTTCAGAAAGAGAAAGCAAGAAAATGTTTTATCACAACCTGAAAATACTTTCCTAGTCATGGTGTGAGCTCATCTGATTCATCCTGAAACAGTGTTCTTAGCGGAAAGAATAAAGGCAGCTCTGAGTTTGAGCACCAAATTTGAAATGGCCTGTGATAACATGAAGCAAGACTCACTCTTGATTTTTGAGCAAGTGAAAGGCTACCACTCAGGCCAGTTAATTGTCTTTTTATATCTGCTAGAGATCAAGAAACGCAAGTGCATACTGACCAGAACTGCTCCATGTTGATTTCAGACACAGTCTCTTATAATCTCCAACCTGTTTTTGAAGGCTTCAAAGGTTGAGTGCCATACACTCATCTTTCATACATTCGTGGGTGCAGGTATTAATGAAAGTGGTTAGCTGTCACTAGCAAGAACCACTTGCTTAGTATGCTGGTACATCCTGCATTTACAGTCTTAAAACAGATGTTCTTACTCTACTTTATGTTTTAAGTTGCTTTGCGGAACAATGTGGATGAAGTCTGGCATGTTGACCAAGAGGTCAGCCCTTGCAGACACCTGGCACAGCTTCTCTGATGTCTCTCTGCTGCTGCTTCCTTACCCCTTCAACATTACAGGCAGAGCAGATCCCAGCACACAGAAGTGCATCTCACTTGGTGTTTGTGGGCACTATCAGCCTTGCTTATGTGATGCCACAAGTAAATAAACAACGTCTAAGATTTTCAAATAAGGCAAGTTTTGTTCCTTGTCCACAGCAGATACCTCCCCTTCAGAGATCTTCTGAACACCCCAGAAGCTTGGACATGAATAATTTCTACAGCGCTCTAACTTCGGCACGTGTCTTTAAACAGATGGAAATCACTGTTATGAAGCCCAAGGACATATCAGGATCTCCTTTTGTTTCTGTAATGAGGTCCAATTAATACCTAGGACTTTCTACCACTCAAAGGATTTCAAAATATCAGGATTTCAGCCAAAACTGTAAAGCTGGTGTGTGCTTTCATGATATAATCTAACTATAATTACCTACACCAGTATCAACATAAGTAATGATAGTCATTGTGTAAGAAAATTAGGTATTCCACTATATTAAAAAATAGCTACTGTAAAGTACTTTTCTCTTTCCCATTACAGGATCAACTTTACACCTTAATGTGGTTTCAAATTAGAGTAATTTTATTGAGGTAGACAGTCTTTGGGCTGGTCCTTATGGAAGTTTGGCTGTAAAATAGATGGGAGAGTACAGTGCAGAGGGCATTGGAAATACCTGTACAGAGAACTGGTACAGAATAGCTGCTTTTTAGTGATTCACTGTGAACTTTGCAGTAACTTGTCCATGTAGGCAGAGCCCTAAAACTAAGGTTATATTTTTAAGGATGCATTTCTGAACCTTTTACATAAAATGACACCAATGAAAACCAATATTGATAGATTATTACCTTAATTACAGCTTATTCACCTAGCACGACTCCCAGGGTTACCACTCCCCCTGAAATAGTCAGTTTGTGAATGCTTGTAATGCCTATGCTAAGTTTTGGACTTTGTCTTCTTCATGAGAAGGTTGCTGTGATTATTTAGTAATTCTGGGCAAATGATAACATGATACCTTAAGGTTCTTTGTTTTTCCTCCACTGGAAGCACTAGGAACCCCCTGAATTAAATCTCAGCACCTTTGCTGAATCCAATAGGACTGTTCACCAGCTGTGGTTTCTAGCTCGTTCCACTGAACATACTTGAACATTTCATCTAAACAAAGTTCTGGCTATTATACTGGGACCAGATAGAAAATGGGTTAGCCAGATGCATTACAAACCAGAAATCTACGACCAGGACTAAGCTGAACCAATGTGATTAAAATATAGTGGAAATTAATGCAAACAAGCTTGGTATTTCCTTTCCCCTCCTTCCTTCCTCTGCTCAGAAAGATTCAATGACCAGATAGTTGGCAGGATAAACAGTAAATGCCACTTGAACTTAATGGGGTCTATGTACCTGAAGTTATAAATATAACGACAGGAGATGCTTTAATGCTACACACTGTGATTTTTAAAAAGATATTTAATAACTACTCTCAGAAATTCTGCTAAAAATAGCTTATTGAGTTGCATTTCTTCTAAATGACAGATAACTGTAGGAATGCAGCATTCACAGGGAACTGTTTGTACTCAGCGCTCTGTTTCCTCTCCTCCCAGAACAACTTCCAGAAGAACATCACATGAATTTTAAAAACATATCAAGGAGAGAATAGACACCACGGGCTGTAAAACCCAGAAGATCACAGACATGCAAGTATATGCAGGTGCTATAAGCAAACTACCTTATTTTGCTGCCAAAAAGGCCGCTCTAATCTCCAGGTTAGTGAGAATGTCCTCATTGCTCCAATATTTTTCCCTGCAGCCAAAACAATTTCGTAAATCCATGTGCAGCCATTTTATTTTATCACCTAGAATGACAAACTTAGCAAGTGACAGTGTCCATCAAGTCTCTTGAAGGTTACATATATTTTATATACAACTTCCAAATCAGTCTACATCAGTCAGACTCTCCGTACAGTTATTAAAATACTATAATCATTTTTGAAGAGAATGAAGGAAGAATTTTGATTTTAGCTAATCCTTTAGCCCTGACTCAGGCATAATTCTCCCTAAATTGAGGGGAGAGTCAAACTTTATGAGGAGATTAAATTCCTTCAGCTCACTGGATCATTCCTACAGAGCTGGTTTTGTTTGGAAGTGTTCAGTGTCAGGAGTTGAACCCACAATTGCTCATTGTCCAATCAGCTGCTTAGGAAGAGACGCCCCATACACGACGCCTCACATTGCACCAAGGGAGGTTTAAGTTGGACATTAGGAAAGATTTCTTTACAGAAAGGGTTGTCAAGCCCTGGAACAGATTGCCCAGAGCAGTTGTGGAGTCACCATCCCTAGAGGGATTTAAAAGATGTGGAGATATGGTGCTGAGGAACATGATTTAGAGGTGATCTGGAGTCCAGCTGGGCTAACAGTTGGACTTTACGACTTTAAAGGGTTTTTTCCAACCTAAAACTGATTCTGTTTCAGTAAGCAGGATGGTGTGCTAGAGTGGAGTTGTCTGACTCCGGCCGCTTGTGAGTCTTTCACAAGGGAGACTTGTCTCTCAAGCCACTCAAGCCAGCACAACATTGATTTACTCAAATAAGAGCATGATCATGCATTGAAAACTTGAAGGAGTATGCTGTCTGGTGCTACGAGCTACACAGTTTCCCCAAATGACTGGAGTCAGTGATCTTAAGAGTCTTTTTCAACTTTTTCAACCTAAACCAATGCCAAACACCCCAAGAAAGAGCTCAGCTCCTTTGTCAACCTTCCCGCAGCTGTGTCTGCTATTCAGCAGCTCCTGGTAGCAGGTAGTGCCTGGCTTCTGCAGAAAATGCCAAGAAGCCACTCTGAAATTATTAATGCCACATCTAGCTGTGAAGAACTCAATTTTCTGTGGATACCTATGGAAAACAGTTGCCTCAAGATTGTATATTGTGGAAATATTTTTGAGGAAAACAACATGGGTGTTGGGAGCAAGGAAGCAGCAGAGACACTTCTCAGAGACAGCTGTTCACTGGGACTGTTTTCCACCGTGTGAGCGCCCAAGCAGTCCAACCCACTACTTTGGCTGTGTACTGATTTTATGGAGATCTTTTCTTTCTGCCTGGGAATTACACAACAACCAAAAGCCTGCTCCTTACCACAATACTTACTCCTTGCTCTAGAATTTAAGCTTTAATTAAAAGTTTCTACACCTTATGCCTGGAAGGAAGATTTATCAAAACACAAGCCGAACGTAAGCCTTCAACCTATATAAAGCCCAAGACAACAACTCAGAAGTTTTGTTATGCTTTATAGCAGCATTTCCTAGAGGCAGCTTCACTGAGAACACCAGCTTTATAATAAAGTGCAGTTTGGGGGATTTTTTGCTACCTTTCCCAAAGCAGCCTAACAGATTTTGCCTTCAGCCCTACTTGTTTTCTCCTCAACAAGCCCAAATGGAAACCTGTACCTTTTTTCCTATCTAAAACATAGTTATAAACAAGATATTAAAAGACTACAATGAATTTATTTGAGCAACAGTATAAGGGATTTATTCAGTAGAGCGCTCCTACAGACATCTATTTACACATTTGCTTAGGTGAAATCTCCCTCCAATCAAAAAAACTTGAGCTGCAACCAAGAATTTCAGGAAATGCCATGAGATGTCAGAGACAAGGCCCCTCCACGATTGGTACAGAGACACTTCTGTGTGTCTGCCCTTCAGAATCTGCCTCTTGTCCATACATGTGACACCACCACTAAAAGCCTGACACAAAGCCCACTGATGTCAATGGGAACCCATTACTTTCCATGGGTGAGCTCACGGTGAGCATCCCGTGAACTGTTCCGGTACCAGGCACCGCCAACAGAGGAGCGCTCCACAAAGAGCATTCCCAAACCAGACCCAAAACCACACGGGCAAGTCACACCCTGCTTGTGGCTGATCCCTATCATGCAGTCCTGTCTCAGACAGAGATCTCCCAGCCTCCAGGGAACGGCACACAAACACTTTGGACATGGCACGCTGCAGGGGGCATACAAAACCAGTTCTGTTTCAAGACAAAACCACAGAAACAATGAGGCACGGCAGTGGTTTCATGAATCCACCATCATTCATGTCACAGTTTTGAGTTCTGCTGGGCCTGGTGCTACACCGGTTGCTGCCAGAAGCCACCGACCTTCTCCCCACACCAGGAGTGCCTTGTACTGCTTGTCCTGTGCCCCATCATATGGCTGTTGGGTGACTGAGCTCACCTCCCAGGTGGAAATCATCTGGGCTGCTCATGCACATGAATTCTGTCTGCTTACTGAGACAGGCACACAGTTCTGCTGAGCAGAACCATCCCTGCAGCTCCACAGTCAGGGGACACTGTGAAAAGAAGGTAAGGAAAGAAACCCAGGAGGAGAGGTGGGGCAGTTCTGGACTGGCATGCACAACCACTGCTATCCTGCATTAAAATGAAGTTCCACTCAGATGGTTTTCCAGGAAAAGGGCTGCTCTGTGACCTGCCACTGCACACACAATCACAGAACACAGAATCACAGAACATGAGGGATTGGAAGGGAATGTGAAAGATCATCTAGTCCAATTACTCTGCCACAGCAGGATCATCTAGTTCAAATCTCACAGGAACTCTCAGAGGGGGAGAAGAACCTCTCTCAGTCTGCTAACCACCCCACTTCTGATCCACCCCAGGATGCTGTTGGCCCTTTTGGCCACAAGAGCACACTGCTGGCTCATGGTCATCCTGCTGTCCACCAGGACCCCCAGGTCCCTTTCTCCTACACTGCTCTCCAACAGGTCAGTCCCCAAGCTATACTGGTACCTGGGTTTGTTCTTGTCCAGATGCCAGACTCTACACTTATCCTTGTTATAGTTCATTAAATTTCTCCCTGCCCAGCTCTCCAGCCATTCCAGGTCTCGCTGAATGGGAGCACATTCTGCTGGGGTGTCAGTGACACCACCCAGCTTTGTGTCATCATCTGACAGTGCACTCTAATCCCTCATCCAAGTCTTTAGTGAATATATTGAATAGTACTGGTTCCAGTACCAACTTTTTGGGGACTCGACTGGATATGGGTCTCCAACTAGGCTCTGTCTTATTGACCACTAGTCTCTGTCTGTTCACAGTCCTGCAGACAGTTCACAATCCACCTCACTGCCAGATTGTCCAGAGCACACTGCCTTAGCTTGGCTGTGAGATGCTATGGGAGACTGTGTCAAACGCTGTACTGAACACCATCCAGCAGAGTGTGGTGTGCTGCGCTCGCACAGAACACCCTGAAACTCTCACATGCTGGTTTTGTTCCCTACTGTAGTGGAAGAGATAAAGTTATAACCTCACCGCACACAAAACTGAAATTTGTAATATATACTGACCCAAGTCTATGAACCCCACTGATATCCACTGAAGAGGGACTTCGGTGAGAAAATGAAGGGCATTCTTTTGCACAGACTGTCCCTAAATCTCTGACACATACGTCAGAAACTTAACCAGTATTTACAGCCTTCAGTCATGTACCACATTAGTATAGAAGTGCCTTCATGGGATTATATAGGGGGAAGAGATGAAAACAAGGGGCAACCTCACATCATCCCCTCTCCTATCTTATCCGAATGCCAGAGATTTTTCCCTGATCCCATTCCTTTCCTCAGTCCTGTTCAAGTATGAATGATTGCACCCAGCAGACAGACTCCTAGGAAGAATGGAACTTTCTTCACCATTGAAACGCGGTTCTTTCAGAATGCTTGAGTTGCTAAGTACCCTTGAAACACACAAGTTCAAGGGATCCGTCCACTGCCTCTATAGCACTCAGCAGCAACACTAGTGCTAGAAAGGTGAATTAATCTCTACCTACACACTATGCCTGATACATTTTCTAATCTCATGTTCTGAATCACATTTATAGGCTGGGGTCATGGTTTGAAAAATCCTTCACCTGTTCAAGACCAACATACACTGCTAAAAGATTACTCTACAGAAGTGAAAAGTTTGGACAAGTGGGAACAACCTGAGTTTGTTGTTAGGGCAGTGCTTTGTTGCACCATGCAGACCTGAACAGCCCCAAGACCCGGTACAAAGATGGGAATTCAGCTGAAACATGAGGAAGCTTTTCCCGTTGCTTCTGGCACTTAATCGTGCAGCTGAATCAAAGACTGTCTTTCACCTGAATTTTGTCAAGACATAAAAATAAATTACCTTGAGTCATCATTTTAAAATTTCTTATTGAACAGCTCACGCAAAAACATTATAAACCAGTTTGCGCAACACAATTTCCAGTACGTTGCCCACAATCGCCAATGTTCTGTGAGTCTGTGAAAAACCCACCAGCCCAGGTCACTCTGCATAGAAGGAAAACATCCGTGTTTTGACACCTACCAGCTCTGCTTGCTAAGATATGCTACTGCAACTGCTGAGCATCTCAGGGGACTAAAGAGTTAATAAAAACATCATGAAATGCACAATTACATAAAATAGAACCTGTCAGTCAGATATTGGAAATGGACTATGAAGACGCCAGTGTAAGTGCATGTACTTACACCCACAGAACACTTCAAACAGTCGACTGTGATTTATCCACGCTGCCGCTGTCACATGCACCAGTTCTGATGTTCAAGAGCCGATGCATACTGTCAGTTGGAGAAAATTCTAGTTATTTGCTATTTTGTAGATCTGTAAATCACACAAATGCTCATATTAGTACCATGTGCGCTGACAGTTTGCAACAACAGACCATCTTGGAAGAACCACGGTGATGAATTATTGATGGTATCTCCATAGCTGGCAAATATTTATTTGAAAGGCTGTGATACAGAACCTGCTTCTTTCCAGCCTCGAGACCAAGCCTAATGTAAACTGTGGCATACAACAGATCAAAAAATATATAGCCTAGCTCTCAATTCATGATCTCATTTTTATCATTTGATGGTTCCCATAAAGATTGTTTATTATTGATGTGAAAAGCTGGAACCAAAATATCCTGTAGCTGGAAGCTGGAAGTCTCAGTAACTGAGTCAGTGTGACTCTTTTGGCCTCCTCTCAATGTGCTTTATTTCTTCTGTTGAGTAAACAAACAGTCTCATTCTGTAATGACAAACTAAGCCAGGCTTTTCCCATATTGTTTTGACAGATGTTGTCAGAGACTGACTACAAAAACCTGCATACCTAGTGGATATTTACTGCCGTGATTTTGCATAATGTAACTGAACTACACGCAGAATAAACTAATGTCATAGGAAGCTGGGCTAGTGAAAAGCCTCTGACTTTTAGGGAAATTAAAGTGCAAGGTAACTTTTCCAGCTGCAGCAAAGCCTAGCTTTAAAGACACTCGAGGAAACAACATGCTGTTTCATTGTACTAACAGGACACAGAAGACTGTGATGGGGATGAAAGGACAATTATCAAAACACCTCCATGTCTGGTTCAGTCACCTTGCAGGAAGAGATCAGATCTATCTCCAAAGGTCTCATCATTCAAAAGCTCTTAGAGAGCAACAGACAGACCAGCTTTCAGCTGACTGTTGCTTAGCTCAGTACATCCAGTCACCGTTTAGTCTGTTAATAGTGGGTTTGTGTTCTGCTTTTACAAGTAGTTGGAAATTGCATCAAAGCTGGTAGAGTTCAATTATAAAAAATATTTTAAAGGGTTTTCTGGGGTTTGCACTGCAGGAGGGTTGGGAGAGGCTGCTGTTTAACCGACCAAACCCATGCATTATTTTAGAAAACAATTTTTAGAAGTAGACTGATGTCCCACTACGGTCTCAAGCAAAACTGTGAAAGAGAATGATTTTCTATTATTAGATGTTAATGTGAAACTGCTAAAAAGAAGACCCTAGGCACTGCAACCTCACCCAGCTTCCTTTTCCAGGTCTGTAGCTGTACTGGCTCTGACATTTACTTGTCAGATAGGAAATCATGAGTGAATACCAAGAGGACAATATCTTTTTTAAGGTAAGGAAAAATGAGACCTACAAGATAGGGGCCTGACACTGAAGGCATTTCCATCACAGCAAGGGTGTCTGGTCCAGAGGTTTTTCACAGCCAGTTTGTATTTTCGCAAGCCCATGTGACTAGTAATTCTGCGCCTCTGTATGACTGACAAAAACAGATGTTTCATTAAATCATTCTGTCTGTGCAGGATGAAGCACTATACAATTCACATCCCAGTATATCTCTAGATTCTGCAGAGCCCCAGAGACAGATCTGCATGTATGTGCACATACACACTGCAGCTTGTGTGATGGCTCGGAGAAAAATTCTTAACATGACATGAGTTAAAAGGTCTAAAAAGTTCCAGTGATCAAAAGCTTTCACTACCCTCTCTAATAAAATACCTTCTTCAATAAAAAAAAAAAGAAGAGTTTAGAGTTATCTGTGGAAATGTAGCATTTGATGACTTTTCTTCTGTTGTTTTCCTTCAGGTGGGTTAAACAAGCCCAAACCTGACAATTTTGCAATTTTTCAATTTAGAAGCCAAAGATGGAAAAACAAGAGTCTTAGTTCTTCATTGGTGTGAAAAAAAACCCCAACGTTGTCCCATCCCAGTGGAAATTCTAGGAATAGCACTGAGCGAGCATCACAGGCCGTGACACATGCACATGACCATGACCTCTCCTGACGCTACAGATCCTCTTCAGTTCACAATCACTTCCAAGAGGAAGCAAAGGGAGTCATCGCTGTCTGTCTGATGTCTCAGTGACATTCCACTGAGATGATGGATCACTGGATTTGCACATGTAAAATCCCCTCCAGGGAATCTTGTGAAAAATATCAGTCTAACCTACCTCGAGGACTCGGTGGAGCCATTCTGTTTCAGCCTCCACTGGTCACTGCTGTTGATGGGAAGATGCAAAGAGACTTGGCTCAGCTCAGCTCCATAGGGCCTGGAAAGGTCTAAAAGCCACTCAGTGGAAAAAAAATAGAAAGGCCTCTGAGCAGTTATTTAAAATTGGGATCTGATTTAAGGAAAAGTTCTTTGGGGAATGATACTATTGAACTAACACAAAACAAAAAAACTTTGGCAAATATGCCTATAGAGGAGAAACAAGCAACAACTTTATTTAAAAAAGGGAACTTGAAACAACACATCCAGCTTCCAGTAACTTTGAAATCAGCTATGCTTCCAGCTAAAGAAGTGTTGTGATTCACATGTGATGACACCCATAACATTCCTAGCTATAGGCTGCATTAGTGTTTGGAAAACCAGAGTCAGCCTAAATCTTGCTTCCTCTTCATTACCTGTATTCCAGATCTGAAGCAGAGTAGAGAGCTCTCCTGACACAAACCAGTCCCCACAACACCTTTAATGATGACCAAGAGACAGCACGTGTTGTGGGTGTTTTCTCCTCCCACTGTTTCAGTCCTAGGGCTAACACACTACTTTTTGAAGCCATCATCTTACTTTATCATGCCTCTTGAACCATACTTAAACCTCACACTTTATTTCACTGAATGGGGGTGACACCTCTGTGAAAAAAATGAGGACTGTTAAAATCTATCATCAATTGATTAATCTTTCAGATTAAATGAGCACCACTGGAAAGGAGTGGGATATGATAGACCCCAAAAACCAAAATGGGAAGGTGTCATCTTTAATTTAAATATCATCATTTACATTGTTCCAATCATTTTTCACCGATTACTCACCAAAAGCAATGCCAGTAACATAAACCACAACCAGCGTGTGAAGGCGAGAGAAAAAACGTAAATCAAAAAGGAAGGAGATTCTCAGCTAAGACTCACGAGCTGAAGCACTTTCTTGAGCAACACATTATAGAGAGACAGGATGCATTCTGACTGACTTGCTTGCAATTAAAGACGAGAGGGCACAGCATTACTCAGTATTCCACCAGCTTCCCAGTGCGTTATGTACGAATGAGGACTAGCAAAGCAAAGTTACCTTTCCTTGTAAACAGCACTTACAGCAGATGCACCAACTTCACCCAAAGGTTGTCTGTGCTCACCTCAGCTGTCAGCCTTGCTGACACTAGACCCGTTGGCTTTACATCACCCACCACAATACACTGCGCACAGCCAAGTTGCGCCTCTTCTTCTCTTTCCCACAGTTCCCAAACCATATGAGAGCAGTTGGTCCCGCTAAATTCACTTCAGTTACAGCTTAACTGATAGGACTGGCCATGGGGCTACGGGAAAACACCATTTCCCTCCTGCTCTGAGCGCTCCTACAGGCAGCACTGCCCGCCAGCTATGCCTGGTATGCAGCCGAGGCGTCGCGCAGCAGCCGCGCTCATGGGTAGCCACAAGTTGCAACACCAGAAGATGTACAAGTCCATGCAGAAAGAGGAAGATTTCCCACAGCTGCTGTTCCTGTGATCTTACTAGACAGTATGAGGCAACGTGCCCTGCTGCTTCTTCTTGGCTGGTAGATTAAGGTGTGGGCTTTGCCTCACAGCAGTCTAGGAAGACAAATTGGAATCCTTATTCTATGGGAAGAAAAACTCTTAAGGCACTACAAGAGCAAAGCAGTGCTGCTGGCAGAGTTACTGCAATCTGATTGATCCGAACAAACAACACTTGTAACTTCTCAAGGCTGTCAATAACTCTAGAAAATGTTTTGCTTAGTGGAATCTACATAGATTATACCTCGTCCATTAGAACCTCCTCTGCTTTATACACAGAACTCTGTGGAATTATTTCACGTCCTTGTTATGTTACTCATACAAATGTGTCATTTGAAATTATTTTCGGCATAACATTTACAAAATCAATTCAGCAAGAAGGCTTATTGCAGCGGGATTCCAGTTCGGACTGCTGAAATGACTTGGTCCAGTCATTTATGGTAGTAAATAAATGTTATGAAACTTCATGGAGAAACTGTTATCCAAATTACTGAACAACAACAAAAAAGCCTTTCTTGTGTCCCAGGAATGCTCTTCTGGCAGAGAAAATAACATTCATATACAATGTCTTTTTATAGATTAGTGAGGGGGAAAAAATGACTGCATTGATGTACTGCAAACTGCAGAGATCTTTTTCTTTCCTGAGGAATTACAAGTTGACATCAGTTTTCTTAATATCTGAGCAGAAGAGAATACACTTTGTTGAAAGGATTCCAGCTTTCTGATTCTGCTAAGTTGTGTTACAGGGACAAACTTTCCCATTGTGTATTGTTTGCCAGGTCGTGGCTCTGGTGTACATAAGAAGAAGTGTTTCAGCCTTCCAAATATTTTTCCTGAATAATTATTTTATTGTTTCCTCTTGAGCACAGCAGTAAAATGACCCTACTGAGATCTGTGGCAGCATTTGCCAGGAGCAAAAAGCATCCAGCTCCAGTGCATAAAATAACTCTGTGAGGTCTCAGGAGACTGTTCTCAGGATAGTTATTCCTGGATCATGTTGGTTCCAGCAATCCTCTTCCATAGTCAAAAATGTGGTTCAAAAAACTAAACAATAACTACGGGGATCTGCAGAGGAAAATAGCTTATGAGGTAGTATGCAAAATAGAAAGTGCTGAGTGGGAAAAAAAAGAGCCAAAATGGTGGGATTTTATGGTAATCTCCAGGGAAATCTACTTGCTCTTCCCTTCATCACTTTACAGGCAGAGCTTTGGGCCACACTAGTTAGTGAAGCTTTCTGATTCATCAAACAAATCTTTACTCTGAAATAAAATATCCCATGTAGAGATAAGAATTAACTTCCACTCCACAAATTAAACTTTTTTACACAAATGATTCATTACACCATATTTTTGTTAGTAAGAGAATCAATAGGTTGACTACACGGCTGATCCAGACTTAATGAGTTTGAGAATCCTTCTAGCCTTTTCCGTGGGACCAGGGTGAAAATGACATGTGTGTCATTGATGAGCTACAGGATTAGACCTGACAATCTCTTGAGGTCCCTCCCAACTCTGACAATTTTGTGATTCTGTGAAAAGTTGCCGCATTACCACCAGTTGCTACCATCATCCATGTGTGCAGCACAAACCATTTCTTAACACACAAGGACGGTTTCTCCAGCCTGGCACTCCTTACCACTCACTCTGCATGAAGGGAGTGATATTTGCAGATAAAGAAACCCCAGTATTTTTATATGCATTTCTATGACAGGCCAAGAAAAACCACATTTGATAACTGCAGTCACAAAGGAAGAGTTTCTTAGCATACATGCTTCGTTTTGATAAAAATAGCTTTATTTTTAAACCATGTCTGTCAAATATATTTATTTGTCTTCAGCACGTGCTTTTTCAAAAAGGGGGGAAACTAGATGCGTGTGCCAACTCGGCTTCCCTGACTACGTGGACTGCAAAAGTTTCTGCCGGTATAATTTGTCCTCTGTTTTGTACCTGCATACAGGTATTTAATTCACAAGCATTTCCTCCTTTTTTTTTCCCCCACTGATAGTTCCCTTGTGCTTGCAGCATTAATTTTGGCATGTCATACCCCATAGTCAGTGCCTCCTAAAGACTTGTTGTGTTGTTTGTAGTTCCAGGATGTCTTAGCATCTCTTTTTTGCAAAAGTCATACACAGTGTGGTGCAGTGACTATCCCACGTGCCAAAAGCAGAAGCTCTCTCACTGTTCTTGGCTGGAAAAAGGGCCAACTGGTTTTGTGCAGCCATCCTTTCAGACTGCTGTTGGTTGTTCACTTGTAGTGGAATCCTGACCTCATAAATGTCAGCAGAAGTGTTTCTTCCCCCATCCTGGACATCCCTACTGTCATCATTTGAAGTCAAAACCAAGACCTTTGACAGATCTAGTGCCACTGCACTCACCGTGTGACTGTCAGAAGACCATACTCAACTTTTGAAGATCTGTGACTGTTATTGTGAACAAAATCAGTTAAGAGCTTCACAATCAAAGGAAGGGTGATAATGTGGTTGTTAAAACACAAGCGCTACCTAAGATGATTTGCGTCTGACATTTATTTTTTAGCATTTCCATCGTCAACTTGTGTGACTTCTGGCCAGATACTTGTCTGCATTTCTGCCCCTCTCTGTTTCTCTGACCCTTTGATATAGCCTTTACTCCAACTTTGTTGATTCTGACTGTGGAAATCTAGGTGCAGGAAGCAACAGAAGTAGCAGCGAGGCTGAGATGGATGAAATGCCCTGGGGAGCAAGCCATTAGCCAGGCACCTGGAGTGCCACCAGCACATGCTGCATGAAGCCGCATCTTCTCAGTATTAGCAATGTACACATGAAGCTGCACCTCAAATCTGGTGTCTTAAATCACACTGAAGAGTAAGTTATGTCTAAAGCCACCTCAATCTGTCAATGAAGCGTATTCTTGGATGACACCAATTGTCACAGCTGCAGTGAGGCTCAGCAAGCAAGTTTAATACAGCAGTGGCAATAAATCCCATCTTAGGATCCAATCCAATGATAAAAAATAAAGCATTTCCTTATGTTTGCCCTGCCTTCTGCTCCCCTCCCCTTCACCCCTTAATTTTTTCACTTGTATGTGAAGGAAATAGTTCTGTAGGGGGAAAAAAAAATCCCTCCAATTAATGTCTTGGCACACAGATCAGCCTGCTGCCTTGCAGAAAGATCGACAGCTTTACAATTACTTTGCTCACAGTACAACCTCTGTGAAACTCTTAGTAATCAGTGAAGGAAACACCTCATTAACAGGTCCTCCACAATAGAGGAGAGATTAGCTCAGAAGATGGAAGGCAATCTTAAATAGTTAATACAAACTTCAGGATTAAAAACTGAGTTCTGGAGAAATCATAGTGCATACCTCATGCTGCTAGAAAAGATCCAATCAGAAGTACTCACATCTTGATTCAAACTGCCTTTGTGTTGTGCAACAAAGCCATGACGTTCCCCAGAGAAGCCTCCATACTCTCCCCTCTATCTCCTTTAAATGAACAAAGAACCCATTTACAGATATTTGGTTTCAAAATTACCCAGTTTTGGCACTCCATCCCAGTCTCCTGAGAGGATCAACAGCAGTACAGGGTGACTTGCTTTCTGTTCTCAGAAAGCTCTGTCTTTGAGAGCTAATCAATAAAATAGTCTTTCAGTTTTTAATGTCAGTATGATACATCATGTTTGCACCACGCACATCAAGCCAGGCATCACAAAGCACTTTACGATACTTGATTTTCACAGAATAGTTATGAATGCACATCCCACACGTACAACCCCGTAGCACTGAGCCTGTTACCTGCACAGCCTGCAGAATCCTTCAGACCTCCCAGCCTACTACTTACCCAGCCCAACTGGATTCAGATTGCAAAATAAAGCAGGATTACTTTATTCTCTGCTGGATTTTGTAAACTTGAATTTTACACTTATTCCTGTGTGTACTCCTACGTTACAAGAGCTCGTAACAATTCATGTGTTTCTGAAGAGCTAAATGTGCACCATGATATTGAACGTAAGGTGTCAGCAACAAACTGGCAAAGGAAGAAAAAAGGCAGCTCTGTGTTTCTCCGCAGGAACATCAATGAGGTAGAAAATCATTTTGAAAATAAACCTGCACTAACAAGCAGAGCAAGGTCAGAGCATGTTGCCAAAGTGAAGCCTTGCTCTGAGTGTGAACATGGTTCCAGGAATGCGTTTTGTCCCCACACGCGACCTTTCGCAGTGGGTCCATTTCTTTTGTAGCCGTACACAGTCTTTCTAGACTGAGAAAAGAGGAAGACCGTACTATAAATACAGGTATTATTTTGACAGCGTCTCTGGTCATATCCCCTATGGGTATAGAGGGGATGGAGTGGAAAGAGTAGGAGCTACATAGCTACTGTTATTTTCTCTGGAAGTGAGAAGAATGTGGCAAGTGAAAGTGCTTGGATAATGAACTGCTGTAGGATTGGTGGAAGCTTCCTTGTATCCTTGCGGTTACTGGCTGGCCAATGAGAAGAGTCTAATGAGGACAGATAACGAAGCAAACCAGCTTCCGAAGCCAATAGTTTCTGTCAACTTAGCAGAATAGCCAAAAGGGGAAAATTTTAAGGCAAGGAAGAGTGTTTCCTTCATCCCAAAGTCTTCTTCCCAGGACCCCCAAGACCAACTGTGCAGACATGAACAGGGAGAAGTTTATGACAATGACTTCCACACGACTAATTGTAATATCCCGTCCCTATTTCCAGTAACCTGATGCAATGCAATGATGAACGTGGGTGAGTAGACTGTGTATAATCGAACAAAATTCACACTCCAGTGTGCCCAGCCACACGATCTGGAAGAGAAATCCCCCGTGTGTCCAGCGCTGCCATAAACACACCTGCTCTTAACTCCTTGTGAGTTAGAGGGTGATTTGGTAGGAATAAAGGATTGGCTTTTCCTTTAGGACCAGTCACAAAACTGAGCCAGTGTGGGCGAGAGGCTGGAAAATGGAAGTGAATTACTTTTCCTCCAACAAATGAAGGAAATAAAGGCAGTTTCTTCCTGGGAGCAATCACATTCATACAAATTGCTGTCCAGAGGTAAAGCCTAACCCTAGAGAAATAAAGCTCAAAGTAATGAGTCTGAGTGCGTATCCAGGCAAAGTTCTCCAGGGTTGAAGTGACAAAGACAACATTCACATGGACTACCACAGAAATCATATTAAAAAAAACCCCGTATTCCTGCTTAGAGATTCCTACCACAGAAGACAGGAAGGGGAACACTCTCTGACTTTGGGCCTGTAGGCAGAGTGAATGGCTCAAACAATAACTTCATAAAGGCCCAGGACCCATTTTGTGAACCATAACTACCTGTGCTGATCACCAAGACCTTAAAATCTTGCATGCATAAAGATAAAATGAAGAATGCAATGTCTTCATTTATTAATGACAGGATTATGGTTCCAGACTCCTGCCCTGAACCATCCAACTCTGGATAGCTAAAATACTACTTTCATTAGAATGGCTTTGCAGAGACCAAAGGGTCATCAGCAACTTCATTGTATGCATCATGTTCTTACTGCTTAGGTGAAAGCCTGAGGAGCTGCCTGTTCTGCCACCAGCAAACTGTGTAAGCAACGTGAAGATTAATCCTCTCAGCTTATCCATAGGCCCTTGGATGGATAGTGTGAGATTTGAAATGACACTTTAAAGTAGTGAAGTTCTGCAGAGAGAGGGCTACAAGAGCTCCAGATTTTGAAGGACAAAGTGCATCAGTATTGTCAATCCCATAATGTGGGCAATTAAAAGATAGCTGCACGTTTCTAATTTGTCATTGACTATTGATCATTTGTCATTGACTAGTCAATAACTGTCAGTCTCTCCCCTTCTCCTTATGACATAGATGTGTAACATACAGAAGCTTAGTATCTTCACAAATACTAACAAGTGCTCTCACCATTTTGATTTGCCTTACTTACCTTCAATGATTTCCTATTGGCAATCGCTCCCACCAGAATCAAACTCCTTGTGATACAGGCATCTGGTACACACTACTCTTTCATTTAGGTTTCCCATTAACCGTGTCAGATGGTGTAACCATTCATATTACTTCAGCGTTTGTTCTTTCACTTCACATATTACACAACCTCCATATTTGCTAGATTTGATCTGTCCTCCCAACAACCTGTTCCCCAACTACATGCGATCCATAGAAAATACTAATAAATCAATGACTGACCAAACAAAATCGAAAAATTATTTTAAAAGATCCCACAGAAACAAAAATCCCAGAATTCAATCCCCAAGGATCTTTATTTTGTAAGAGGAGATATGACCAGAGTGCAACGGCAATCTATAGTGTGGCTTTATGATACCACCAGAAAGGGACATGGAATGTTCTTTTGTTGTCCTGTTCAAACAAATTGCAAGAGAAGAATTGGTCACCTGACTGAGGCCAAAACTGTTTGATGAAGCTTAAGAAATACGAGCAGTGCTCTAGCTCCTTCCAGCAATCTCTCTATAAACACAGAGCCTCTCCCTTTACACAGTGCAGTAGTTGCACTTGCTTTGAGTTCACAGGTCACGAGATTATGAACAAACTACAGACACAATGTTGGTGACAATGACAAATTTTGCTTTGCAATCGGCTTTGGTGATGTCCACTGTTAATCTGTAAAACAACCACTATCCTTTCAGCTTTTTTTAAGATGCTTTGTTCCAAGCTGCTCATGCTTTGAGCATCATTCTCAACTCTCTCATAACTTTCGAGTCTCAGGGGATGTCTCCACCACTATATTGCATGTTGCTGCAGTGCTATTCCTCTGTTTAGGACTTGGCAATGGGAGACCCCTAATGACACAGGTCTTGCATAGGAACACCACCCAAACCAGGTCAAGCAGAACTATGCAATTACTCTTCAAGGCTTTTTAAACACTGAGCCCAACAGGTTCTACCACAGTTCTCCAGGATCCTGGAACAGTCACTGAAATGAAATGTTCACCATGCTTCTTAGAAAAGGCTGTTATCATTCTGAAGTGATGGGAGCGTGGTAGGGACTACAGGTAAAATCACAGAATCATAGAATATTTTGGGTTGGAAGTGATCTCCAGAGGTCATCTAGTCCAATCCCCATGCAACAAGCATTAGTGATGGGGACATCACTAATTAGACCAGAATTCATCTGCAAAACTCGAAATACAGGCAACATAATGCCCGTAGAAATTATTTCTAGTAGGAAATTGCAGTAATTATCAAGGTTTTGAATGCAGCATAACATAAAAAGCAGAGGTCTCGATCCTCACAGCTACTGGAGAATACCACACACTCAGGAAAAATCCCTCTTCTGCCCAGGTAGAAGGAAATTTCTACTAGCTAGGTTTCAGGTTGGGTGAGATTTTCATCTTTGTCCATTAATTAGCTTGACATCCCCCTGCTGCTCCCCAACTTCCCTTAACTATGGAGCCAGGTTCTGTCCTTCAGAGTTCTCTAGAGCACCGGCAAAACTACAAGAGGAGGAATAGTAAATCCCACCTAAAATTAATAGACATTTTAATGTAAAAACCAAAGAGCCCTTAGCTTTTCAGAAAACCAGCAGAATAGCCATTCCTTGGTCCTATGGGCAGTATAACCACTACAGATTCCACGCAAGTCTTTTAATAAAGGAGGGTATATGTTGAGATACCCAAAGATTTCAGAGTTTGACCTGCCAAAGACATGAAGTAGTAGTGGCTTTTACTGTAGCAGAATCACTGAGTAATACCACCCAGGGGAAAAGTGCAGGAAAGTTCTCATCTGTTTGCCATTATAAATTATGCTGACCCTTCAGTTGGACTTAGGTAATTCTCCCCGTGGAGACACACCAAAGTTGTACAAGTTTTCAGCAAGTCATTCTGGGGAAAAGCCCAACAGAAACCTGCCCGTGTTTTGGCAGAATTTAAGGACTAAAATCCAAGGAAACAATTCAGAAAGCCAGCTTTCCAAAGGATATTTAACCTCGGGGACACTTAAACACTTTATAAGTGTTCTCAAACTATTTCCTCAACACCTGTGCAGAGGTACACCGCTGTTCGGAAAGTTTCATACGTAGCTCTGCTTAAGTTCCACCAGACTCCAGAGACCAGGCAGCGTTGTGCCTACAGGTCAGAAAGTTCCCTGAAGAGACACTTGCTCGCTGTTGAGTTATGCAGCAAAGAGGCTCTGACCCCAGCCAAGTGACGGTACAATGAGATCAAGGCAGTACAGAAGCACTAATACATCCTCTTTACCTGTTTGTATACATTCTAAGCATCTCTCTTGCTTTCCTTATTGCAATTGGTATATTAGATGAATCACTGGACCTAGGGGATACATCCATCATTGCACATATGCATAAAGGGAAAGTAAATGACATGAAAAATGTGATTATGCAGGAGGACCTAGATTCATCTCTTGATTTATACTGAGAGAGTCAAGCATGCCTCAGACAGAGGCTTAGTTTGAAACAAATTTTGTCACTGCTAGCTCCAAGGTTCCATCAAGAAAAGACTAACAGCCCAGCCTGCTTTCGGGTGACTCTACACACATTTATCTGCTTCCTCATCTACCAACTTTAGAAAGGTATTATTTAGTATTTTGTAATAATAATTTACTTATATTGCACCGTTCATCTGCAGATCTCAAAAATACCCCAAACTTGCAGTTTATTAAAGGTCAGAAAGCAGCCAAAGTAAGCTGCTGTTACTATCAGCAAACTACTGCAGTCTTAGTCTTACTGCTTTCTTTGCACTCTTGTGTACTCCAACCATCTTTGGGCTTGTACCAAATATTTAGCACCATGATAGACCAGCTGCTGCTAAAACTTGCACAGTATTTTTATTATTTTAGATACAGTATGTATTTGATAAACATAAACATATCTGTTTCCATAATACTTATAGCAATTAAATACACATCGACCCAATTTTCTATCAGCGGCTGGAGATTAGTAGGATTTACTCAAACAAAGCAGTTTGAACCTACTCAATAGTTGTCCCTTAGTGAATGATTGCCTATCAGTAAGGGTGTTTAAAAAATGCCCGAACAACCCCCCCATTTAGAGAGATTTAGTGTTGATTTGCTTTAATTTTGGGGGAGTTGAGGTGCGTTAGTTATTTTCATCATGTGTGTGCACTGCACTCATGTTTATGTTTTTTGACAAATGTCTTTAAAACTTAATTTTATAATGTTATTAACCTTTTTTTGGCAATAAGCTTATTTCTTACGAGCCTTCCATTGGCACGTAATCTGTGCTCCTTACACATTAACAATTAACAAGGACTGTTTAGCTGAACCCCTACTGCTGCAATATGATCTGTCACTATGAAACTTTCAGGAGTCGACTCACAGTTAACCAAAGTGAAGCCAAAACAGACTGGCTGACGGTGGTACATTGGAATCATTCCAAATCATTTCATTCATTCCAAATTATTTCATATTAATTTCTTATGATCAGATACGACAACAGGTAGGAACAAATACGTGTTAATTCCAGAAGACATTTTTCCAGATACAACAAGGAAAAACCTCAGCTGACACAGGAAACACTTCAGTCACCTAACTACAACCAAATGAGTAATGACAGTATTCTCAGGAAAAAAAAACATTGCAAAGAAGAAAACCCACTCAGAACTGCCAATAAAAATCTTAGCTTCCACTTCTAAAATCAACACAATGATCTACTAACAGATTAAGATTTATAAAGGCATATTAAAAGCAGAAAAAAGTGAATTCTCACTTTCAGCATGACCATAACCTGTCTGGAAAGTAACAATATTCAAATATTGTGTATTAAACAGTCTGTAAAAATTTGTGCCTCTGGTAGAAACCAGACACAGCATCTGCAGTGACTGCACACAGCTCCTTCCTGGGTGATGTCTTTCACCCGTTTACATGGTCTGTTACATCAGCTGAGCTTTCTCCAAAAACACGAGTTCAAATCAAAAGTGTTCATGCCATCTTTCAGTGCTACCAACTGTAAACCTCTTTTATAATAACATTTATAGCATTAAACAAAAAGATCTGTCCTTACTTACAAGGCAAAGCAGAAAAGGAAGGTCATTCATTACAGCCCATTCACTATTTTCTGTTTCATTCTGTAAATATTAGGGAGCTACTGAGAAAAAAATATAATGTCTGAGCTTCTCAGATCTTCCTTCAGGGTTTTAATCATTCGCTTCCCAAGAAGGAGTTTAACAAATACCACAGTGTTCTGTCAATATTTGTATGCAGCACCACACAGGGCACCCTGCCAGACTTGCAGGGTTTAAAGAGCCAAGAGTGGAAAACTGACACCCTGACAAACACACTCCCTGCTTTGTCTCTTTTAAGGTGCTGGTAAAAGTGTCATCTTTGCTTCTGGCTGCCGTTTCGGAAGGCTCTTTGTTTGACTGCTTTACCTCTCCAGAAACACAGTATTTAATAATCAGTGTCCACTGAACTTCAGAGATGTGTTTCATGCCCAAACACTTCTTACGCAATTATAAGCCTTTTGCTCCCCACCAGCTGCACTTTAAATGTATTTTAATTGGCTGGAATTTAGAAGGAATCTATTTGGCAGTCATTTACATTTGAAGCACGCCCCTAGCAGCTGAAACAGCCCCCAGAAGCAGCCCGATTACTTCATCAAAAGAAACTGCCTGAATACAGTTTACTCCTACATAACTACAGAGAACTCCATTATATAGGTGTGGTGATGTAATTAATAATTCCCTGCTAAATTTTTGCTTAGACTGGGAGCAGCACGTGCTATCAGCTGAGGCACTTACCAAGCTGTCTGCAGACTTACAGCGCTCAGCACTAGTTTTCAAACATCATCAAGTTTCCAGTGAGGCATTGCCTTGTGCTTTTTCTCTGTCTGATCTAAACAACGATGTGGCCCTAACACTGCTATTATTGTTTCTGTACTTGCAGCTCATCAAGAATGTTACCAGATGGATTTTTGTACATGATATTATTTTAAAAGCTTCTAGTGTGCTGCTTATTCACAAAGTATAAACTAAGTTTAGTACACTACATTAGGAATGGCTCAGTTTTCCATTAGGAATGGCTCAGTTTTCCATTTCTCTTTCTTTTTGGGTTCCAAATGTGTGTTGTAAGCCAACTTTGCAGAGCCTTGATTTAACGTAGTAAGTTCACCCCACTCTGCAGTTTGTAATGCAGAGGTTTCAGAGTTAACTGCAGTAGGGGCAGCTACCAACAGCTGCACAGAAAAGAAGAATGAGAAGACATTAAGGATAGACCCACAAGAGTTCACACTGTAAAATGCAGTATTTAGGATGAATGTAGTGACATTGAGAAGTCAGATTTAAACACAGAGAGACTTTCCAAGTGAAGCCAATTGAACACATGGTATCTGAAAAACTCCGAGCTCTGCAATCCATGAAAGTTCCTGTAACTGCTTGAGAGTTCGCCTATCATCAGTGCACCACGGAGGATGAAGGAGTGAAAGAAAAGGGATTATTCTCCAGCTGAAGTACAATGAGAACTGTTTCTACACTTAAAAGGTGAATAGTTCTTGAAGTGAAGTTATGACAATGCTTGCCGCCTACAGAGAAAAGTAGCATTTCAAGCGCATTGTAGGAGAAGGAGAAGGATTAATGCCACAGAGAAAGACCTTCATGCTGTGGAAGAGTTGCATATTTGAATAATATGACTCCACCCAGCTCTGGCAGTTTCCATAGTTAACTGGCTTAGACTCCTAAAAGGTAGGAACCTTCAGTGTACTGAACTTTTGAGGGAACTTACTGGACATAACACTTCCAAAAAAACCAAACAAAACCACACAGAGATGGATCAGCAAATGATAAATTAGGAGAAGCCAAATCATTGGTTACCCTTTAACTATCTTGTGATACTCCTCTGAGAAAGGGCAAGCAGCTGACCAGCCTCGGCCCACAGGTTTACGGTAACCCAGTGTGTCATCTTCAGATGTATTCATGACATACAGAAATATGTCTCCTACTGAAGGCACGACACTTATAATCAAGCTGGGACATCAACCCAGCTCCTCAGTGCACTCCTTCCTCCATCAGGGCATGCATTTAAAACTGTCACAGGTAGACACAGCTACAACCCAGACCAGAGCTGACTCAGGTTAGCGGCTCAAAAGCACAAAGAGGCATCTTAGATCTTTCAAGGCCAAAGGAAACAGAAGTGGAGGCTTAAATCCAGACTTATTTCACCCTCATCCAAGCAGAAACAGAAGATTAGAGAGCTGCTTACCTTTGTCTCATGCACAGCCTACCAAAACAGATGACAAAACTCACATAGAGTTCAAAAGGTGACACAGATGGGAGAAGAGAATAACTGCGGAACTATCTGTGACCTCAACCATACAAGAAACGAAAATCCTAGATCATTACAAGCAATTAAAATATATATTTGAATCCTTACTCACACACCATTGAAAACTTTGTCCTTTTGCCTACATGACTTTGTGTGTTTAAAAAAAAACTAAAATCTTCCTGATAGAAGTGCTACAAGTGTAAATATCCAGAGAAGCAGAAATATGAACTGTGTGGTGGATCAAGAGCAGCTCCAGGCAGGAGGGCAAATGACAGCGTGCCTAACAGCCTGCTCCTGTCCTCCTGCCTCTGCTGAGTGGCAAGCAGCAAACTTTGGAAAGAGAAAGGTCAATGCTCTATTCATGCTGTCACTCTGGGAATCCCCTGCGTTGTCATGGGTTGCATGATGACAGCCGTGAAGCCTTGAGGTGTCATTGATTGTTATAGGACATTGAAGACAATTGACCATTATTTAGCTTCAATATCTATCTTCACAATTATTTAAATGTGAGACACTGGCAAATGTTTCCAAAGAAACAGTACCGATGTGATTTTCAAAAGAGGGGAACTGATTTATTTCCAAGGCTCATGTGCAATTCAAGTCACAGCCACAATAAGCCTCAGCAGAGCTGTACACTGAACTGATTTTCCGGTAGCGGTTCTGCAAGAAAATCCTAGCATTGACAAAACTTCAGCATACGAAACGTTTACTGTTAAGACAGTTAATAGCCCTAAGCACAGTGAAAAGGAAAAAGCATTACTTTGAAATTTCAAATAGTCTTTCAAAAAATAGGCACCTAGAGAAATATGGGTGCTATCAAAGGAAAGATAATCAATCCCTCAAAAGCAGAGACATCAAGCAGTAAAGAACACTTCCACCATGCTAAATGGCAATTCCTTCCTGCCTTCCTTCCCTAACTGCTGTTGGCATTCAGCTGGACAGGAGGAAAAAAACAACACCACAGCAGTGCAGAGAAGCAAAAAGGAACAATGACAAAGGAGAAAGCCCACAGTGAATGAAAATCTGGCTTTCTTTTATGCAAATGCTCTGCATCAATGAGCCAGTTTCCAGTCTGACAGAACCATCTTCAGGAGATACAGAAGGCCATTAGAGTAACTGATACCTGGTGAGAAATAAAGCAGGTGAGAGGGAGGAGAATACAAGCATGTATGATTGTAGACTCCTGCAGAGTGCAAGTGAAACCTGTGACCAAGACAAATTAGGTTTTTGAAGAGGACACTATAAAGAACATGTCGTCTAGCCGGTGTGCTGGAAACCAAAAGCTTGAACTATTAAAAGAAGGCTTATTGCAGGCTTTTAAAAACTAGATGAGAACACTGACCACTCAATTATTTTTCTTTATCTGGAGATTGCCCCTGTGAAACAGTGCAAAGGTAAGAAATTTGATGCCTCCCTGGTCCTAACTGAGGCAGGCAAGCAGAATGAAGCTGAGGACAAATTGCAGCCTTTGTGCTCACAAGGTGGAATTATCTCTATGCATTTTCCATCCCTTGCTGCCTTCCCATTTTCCTTCTGTACATTTCAAGATTTCCATGTCTGGGCAGGTAAGTGTATGGGCACAGAAGTCTTAAGCTTCACTGGCCTATAATATTTTCCTAAGCATCTCCCGAAAGGTGCCATAGCGTGTGCTCAACTCCACCACGCTGTGGTGTCTGGAAAAGGATGTGTATTGATGAAAATGCATTTCCTTCTCCCACCTTCTTTTGCAATCTGGTTCTGCATCTCTTGGAGGAACAACATCCAATTCAGCCCTACATACATATAGGGTGAATCTCCCTGAAGACCATACAGAAAACCCCTGCGACTCACAGCAGACTGCCAGGTCCCTGACAGCTCCACAGGGCGCTGCACATTACTCGTGTTGACATAGCCCCAGTGCAAACAGGGCTTAACAACAGCAAGGTGCCCCGTTATTAACACATCTTGTGGTTTTGAACAGGAAAGGCAACGGCTTGCAAACAAAACAATGTGTACAAAAGTTATCAGAACTTTTTTGATTGGCAGTGACTTGACTGCAAGACCTCAATACTGTCCAGTAGTGCAATGGATGAGGAAGAAGATTACCTTCCTTGTACACTAACACCTCACCTTTTGCAACAGCAAGGGATTTAGGGATGTTAGAAACTTACCCTGTCCTTCCAAGTAAGCAACACCCTGAGAAATCAGCTGCCATCTGTCTATTATCTCCTTTGAAAGAAAAAAAAACCTCTGATACTGGAAGTCCATGCTTGGACTTACCACAAGCTGAGATGATAGACACCCACTGGCAGATCAACTCCCTATAGCTAACATTGGCCTCTGTAGCATTCTTTGTCTGCTACACACACTCCTGCAACAAGATGTTTGCAGCACAGTTACAATATTAGGCCCCAAGCAGTGCCAAAAATTAAAATATTTTTCAAAAAATTGCAATTAGTTTGTGTCCAAGGCCAAAGCTATACCCTCAGGAAATCTGGTTAGACACAAAATCACCTCACTCAGCATTAACGTCAGGTTGGATGCTTATCGTAATACCAGCATCCATGGACTTTTTGTCATCACTTTTCAATTTCTCCTGCAAAACATTACCACTTGCTTGATGCCTCACATCACTTGAAAAGGAAAAAGATCTTTGAAACAGTAGTTTGTATTGGTATGCCTTGTAAAGCACTGCTGTCAAAGAAAGAAGTAATCTGCTCATGAAGAGAAGAATAAGACCAAACACGGTCAATATGAAAACCTTCGGATCATTCCTTTGCAAGGGCATTGTCTGAGTTGAAGTTTTCAAGGCAGAAGACAGGCTTGTGCAGAAGACACCACAGGCTGTGGGATAATGCAACTGACTGCAAACAGGTCTGGACAACATAACTGACTGGAGGGCAGAAATAAACAGAGGTGGAGCAAAACCAATCCAAATTATGCATCCTGCGTGGATGCACATTCACCTGGAGGGGAGTCAGTCTGCTGCCCTGGAGAGATGTGTCATCTCCGAGCGAACAATATTTGCTGTGATGCATTAAGACAAATGTCATTTTCAGTTGTGGCATGGTGGCTTACCTTATACCCAAGCAGATTCACACATCAAGCTGTGACAACTTGAAAAGAAGTAGAAAAGAATATAGGAAAACTATAAGCGGAGAAAAAGCATCACTGTGTCACTCGTCCCTCACAGATAACTTATGAAGTCCCTCTGAAGTTATTAAAAAATATTATAAGCATCTACTGTTATTCTAGGACTTCTCACCGAGTTATAGAAGTCGAGTGACACACAGAAAAGTCCATGGCTGCTCATTCTTCTTACTTTTATCAGCTTAAGTTTCTACAAGCAAACAGCAGGGTGAGGAAGACTAAAGGATACCTGCTACAGGAGAATAGGGACCTCTAGGAAAGCTGAATGTTTTGTTGATGTATGTTCGTATTAATCTCTTGATTCTAAGTACTTACAACTGGTAACAAAGTAATGCCTGAAAGTTCAATTCAAGGACATTATTTGCAATAAATATTAGAAGCCATGACATTCTTATGAGCTTAATTAGGGTGAGACAACTTGTAAAGACTGAGGGAGGGGAAATGTTAATTATATTTTGGAACAGTGCGGCATGATAATGCATAAGACTGGAAAAACACTGGTTTTTGTAAATAAGGCTCTGATTCAAGACACCAGCCCCACCAGCACATCAACAGGACTACCAGTGCTGGGGAAATTCTTTACGAACACAGAAGACTATTGTTCCAAAAGAAAGTTCTAGATCATACTTTAATCACTCAGGTTTTCACCACTACTTAGCAATTATTATAACAATGCACATATTAAGAAACTTGTTTCACATATGCTTTTAATAATAGCACTTGAAATTTTATAGAGTATTAGTGGATTCAGCATCTAAACCTTCCCAGAAGGCAGGCAAAGAGGAAATGTCATACTCTTATAATGCATTTAGGTGCTGTGTAGATGGAACATAATTAAAGTAAGACTTAATTAAAGCTTTTCTTCTCTAGAGATGGACAGGTAAAACATAACTTACTGTATTCTGGAGTACAAAAGAGTCTAAAATTATCTTCACAATTACGCAACTGTAGACTCTTTGTACAGCAAAGGAAAAAATACAGTAACAGTTGAGTGTAACTTTTGCTTCCACCTCCTCCCATCTCAGTCCAAACTAATATCAAGTCCCTTGAAACCAAACACTCAAGATCAGCAGAGGAAACTTGACTTTTGTAGCACAATGCTGGGAGGTTGTAGAGGTGACCCCTTCTGCTCATGCTAAACTGCACTGCTTTCAGTGGTGTGCCACAAAAATCCACCTGGGTGGAACCAGCCACTTCAAAGCGTGTCCCTGAGCAAGTTACTTTAATTTCTTGGGTAACAACTGTGTTTGTCTGTGGTGGTACTCACCACTTACTAGCTGTAGGTCTAGAAATTATGTGGAAAAAGGGAGCGCCAGCCACCACATTACCAAACACTGTGTAAACTTAGCATGGTTGCTTTGTGCTTGGAGTGAGATCTCTGAGACAATGGCTGGCATCGGTGCCCAGAACCACGCATGGAGAGAGGCTGAAAAGACAAAGAAACACCAAAGAACCAGCACGTGCTGAAGTGAGGACTTGAACATGAAGTCACATATTAAATCTCAGTTCCTCTTGTACCTGAAACACTGATTCAGGGTTGCACAGAAATCTTTCTGCCTACCTCCATTCTAATTTGTGGCTCCATCTCTTAGAGGTGTTTGGCAATATACAATTCTGTAAAGTCTTACACATAAGGAGGAAGCAACCTACTAGTCTGTTTTCCACGGGACACCTAAAAGTGTTAAAGGTGTGTTAAGTGTGCTGGATGTCCTTGCAGAACGTGTGCTCTCAGCAGTTGCTGGCATGGCTGTTGTTTTAGGGTAACGCAGAGGCAAAACCGACTTGGAAAGGCATATCTGGTCTAGGAATCGCAGACTTGAGGTGTGCACAAGAGAAGTGACATCTGTCACTCAGCCACAAATTTACTGTCGTTGTTTCTTCTTTCAGTTCCTTGCTCTGCAGAATAGTGATAAATTTTCCTCAAATGACCGTGGAGGCAAAAGGTGAGTAATTTATTTATGAAATCTTCGGCTGGAAGCAGTTGCAAGAGCTGGACACTGTATAATTACACAAGAAATATCATTCTTTTAGAACTCTATTCACAATGCTCTACTAAATTTTCCTGACATAGGTGCTATTTTAGCAGAATTTTCCTTGTTTGCACGGGCGTGAGAAAGAGAGTGGGGAAAAGAGTCACAGCAGGACGAGTGCAAAACGTCCACATTTTCTAAGGTCATCAAAATAAAGCAGGACATGGAGCTCTATATTAGCTGTATGATCTTAAAGTTGCTTTGCTTTATCTCCAAAGCCAGTGACGCTTTGTCAACACAGTAGAAGATGATACCGTCAATCCTCCTGCACCAAGTAACGATGTGGCTGAATTCTGAACAAACTGAGAGCACTGCAGGATGCTGGTCTTTATAGTTACTCAGATTAGTGGACATGAACATACATAAACACTCCTCCAACCAGAACAAGAACCAGCAAACAACAGACAGAGAAAGGCAAAAGAACTGACAAAAAAACAGATGAGCATAAAAGAGCCACAGTTGGGAAGAAGTAAGTTTCAATATGCCAGACCTGAAATTCAGGTTTTAAGGAATTTTTTCCTTCTTCAATTCACTCCTTCATTTTCTGAGACCTTTAAGTGCTACAGTAGGGGCAGCTGAATTTCCTATTCCTTCTCTGTTTCCAAGATGACAATAAGCGCTCACCAGGTCAAGTGAGGTTTGTGCCAGGACAATTTCTGCCCTGTGTTTTCTTGAGCCCACATACAACATCTCACAGATGGGTTTTATAAGAGTTCAGAATGACATAACAAATGACTTAAAGCACCTCCTGATGACAAAGCACTTTAAAGCATATTCATAGAGCAGGATTGAGAAAGGGCAGCTGGAGGTCTGCAAGAAGCATTGTGGGGTTTGTTTATAGCTGGAGTTCCCAGAGCCTCACAGTGATGCTCTGATTCAAGGCATCCTCTAGCTACCCAGGTCAGCATCATGCATGTTGAGGTCATGTTAACCTTTCTTGACTTGCAACAGAGATTCAAGTGTTCCTGCAAATGATTGCTTACACCAGCTTTCTACTCCAGGAATCTTGTGCAGGGGGCTTGAGTTGGTACACACTGACAGTGACTCAGGCCCAGAGTATTTTGACAATAGAACAGCACTTAACACTTGAATCTACTGCCCAGCTGTGGATTTATAAAATCCAAATAAACTGCACATCTAAGGCAATTTTTTTTTCCCTTGCATGACAAACATAGGCTGCTTTTATTCTGATCCCTAAATAGACCTCTCCCATTTGTATTTAGCCAAATATTTTGCTGTAAATCTTTAACAAGGGCAATGATGATTCACCTGAATTATAGCTATACATCTGCAGTAACTGTTTTCAAGGATGCCTGGATGCTCAACACGCCCATGGGGCAGCTTGCAAAATAATCCACAGGAATGTAGGTTAGAAAAAAACAGCCATAAACATACCCTGACAAAGGTCTGACTGGGATTTAGTCAGTTAAAACAAATATTTTTGCATTAGGCAATTAGAATCACAATGAAAAGGTCTTCTCTTCCCTGTGTGGTACATGCATATGGTTCACATAAAAGAAGTGGTTGGCTCCTAGGTCAGTAAGTGCATCCTTAACAATTGCAAGCAGAAGGGGCAAATAAAGAGCCCGAGACCAGGTTGGCCTTGTACCACGCATGAAGATTGATTGAGCCAGAGCAACTGCAATAACAAGCATTTCAATCATGCCCTAGGCCTCGATAGAAAAGCGCTTTTAAAAGCCAACAATAGGACACTACTGCTGATACAGGAAAACTAGAGTGTGTATCATCTCGATCTCCCAGATGCTAGGCTGTGCACTCATGATGGATTGACTTGTCTGTACTTTGAAAGCACATGGGGAGCATTTCATTGTCCTGTTCTTCTTTTTAGAACTTGATGTCATCTCATAGACGAAAACAATTCAGAAAAGCTGACCAAGCCATAGAATAGCAAAGCTCGTGTTTTGGTGGAGAGAAAAGAAAAAGAGCATTGTTTCATAGAAAAAGGATCTTGGAGGACTGGAAGAGAGTTGTAGAAAAAACAATGACCTGCGTGGAAACTAGACCTTTGATAGATGAACGAGAGGGAGAAGGGGCTCCTCAGAGCTGGATAAGGAAGAGTTCTGCTCCTTCTGCTCCATCACGTAATCATGTCATCTCCTAGTGCAGAAAGCAGAATTTTAGGGTCGCTGCTGAGTTAAAGATAGATCTGCTAATCTTTGGTTTAATAATTATAAGCAGAGAGTGTACAATTTGCTAAGTTTCAGGCCAAGTTTAGTCATATTTCCCCACTGCAGCAAATCCACCTACCCCTCTGGCAAGAAAAGCAAAGATGTAAGAATCAAGAACAAACATGTACTACTGGAGGATGCACATTGCATTTTTAAGATCAGATGCTTAGAAGCTATCATTATAAAGCAGTTAATGATGGGCCAAAACCCCAAAGGTTTTTATTCTCCTGCACCAGCTGTCAGCTTCAGATGCAGATAAAACAGGAACCTGATTTAAGCTTCACAGATAAATCAGCAGAGCATACAAAGTTTAGATCATCCCACAAGCACTGGTAAATTCCTTACACGCAAAACCATGGCGATTCTCAGAGTGCTGCTTTCTTTTCTTCTGTTCTACAAACAGAAAAAAGATCAAATTCATACTTTTGTATGTAGGACATTCTGTTTTCTCCATAAACCTATGAACTGGGCCCAAGACCTTCAAGCACTCGTGGCAAATCGAGACAAGAGTAAGTGTTGCAGTCTGTGTCTGATGAATGTAGAGCAGCCCCAAGAGCACAGAGAGCTGCCACTAGGGATCTTTCCAGTAAGTGTACTGGTATTGTTTCCTTCTATTGACTTCTATTGACTTATTACCCGCTTGATTGCAAAAACCACACCGTAAACACGCCCCTCAGAAAGCTGTTGGAACTACAATTTTAACTAAAAAGCAGAATTAAGGGAACAAAATTCCTGACTTCCTCAAATAATAATTTTCTCCAAAATCAGGATAAGATTAATCTGTGGTTATTTTATGGGCCTTTACACAAGGTCTGGTAATTGATTTACTGATTAACACTGCGGGAGCAGAGAGAAGAAAATCGCAGAAACGAAAACACGAAGCGTTTCAGACAATGAGAAGTGTTTCAGTCAAATATTTCTCTGAAATAAATGTTGTTCGTCTTAACATATCTTCCCGTCCTCTTGCTTCAATTGAATTGGAAAAGAATCCCATAAAACTTGGTATATTTTTTAATATAAACTAAGCAGTGAAAGAATTATTTGATGCATTACTTCAGCCTGAATGCACAGTCATTTTCTAAAAATGTGGGTTGGGATGCAACTTCATTTTTTTTCATTTTGCACAAACCAGATCCATAAGGGAAGTGTAACACAGCTTCAGAGGTCCCATGAAATGATGGTGGACTTTGAAAGATCTACATCTACATGAATGTTGGAGTTCTTCGTGTTTGAAAAAAAACCCCACTACTAGATGATCTTTCAAGGTCCCTTCCAATCCTTAATGTTCTGTGATTCTGTGATTACCAAAAATACAGAACAGACAGGATATTAAGTGATTTAAATCACAGTAGAGCCTATAGTACTGACTCAACAGCCAGCTGTGAAAAGAACCAGATTCTAGATGAAATGGACTGTAACATATTTACAAAAGAAAGCAAGGAACATAACCTTCAACTTTCCCTTAGGCCTCATAAAAGAGATTCAGCTGTGATTCAAGAGACCTGAGGCAGGAAGGTATCACAGAGTAGAGCAGATTCATTCGGTGAAAAAAAGAAACAAAACCAAATCTAGTTACTTAAAACATTATAGACAAGATTATTTGCAAAGAATTATGTATCTCTCATCCTCTCTTCTCCCATTCCAAAGCGTGTAAAAAGCTACGGCTATATTGATGTGATTCTATGCAGGGTGTTCTTCGTCTCTCTGCATCACAGTGAGACTACAGCAGCAGTGGCTGAACAAGAGAAAGTCATGCTCTGTCCCTCTGCCAGTGACATCATGTTCATACTTGCACCGAAACATAACAATGCCCTGCAAAAGACTTTCTCAGCACCATCTGAAAAACTGAGAGCAACCTAGAGGGGAATTCAAAATTTATTTAACACTTATTTAACTCCATAATTTTACTGGAGCATTCACAACCTTCCTGGTGCCTGACATATACAGAGAGCCAATGACCCAAGGCACTAACAGCAGCTGAGGCTATGCTCCAGAAAGCAGTAAAAGGTGATGGCTCCAGGGGGGTTTCACCAAAGACAAACCTTGCAGCCTTTCCATTACAGTAAAAATGGCACTGCTCACCCTCCCATCTCACCACACAATTTCAGGTCAGGTGGACCTTTTCTAACCCTGCTTCAGTCTATGTTACCCTAACGTCACCCGCTCCATTTCTCTTCCACTGACACAAGATTGGAGCAAACATAATGCCCAGGGTTGCCTCCCCCATGCTTCCAGCTTATCAGATACCAACACAAGCCTTCTGGTAAACCAGAGGTATAGTATCAGTCTGATCCATAATTACAGGAAATATGCCCCACAACACATTTTCATATTTAGTGAAGGGGGATGGAAAAAAAGGAGAGAAGCAAAAACAGTCAGTCAGGTGCTCTGTGAATCATGGTGTGGTCTGAAGTCTGAATTCCTTAATAATCATGTTTTTGCTGACACACGTTGTTTGTATTTGCCTTCAGAACTGTCTGAGTTAATAATGAATAATTCCACTTGGAAAATATTTACATAGAGGTATTTATTCTTATGTCACAGACATACACAGTGACTTCTTTGAAGGGAAAGAGCAGCCAGGAAATGACTAACACGGCAGCCAGTTTTCATGTGCTGCCGTGGGATATCCCATCAGATATCCGCACGCACGCGAGGGCCACAAATCCTACCTCAGTCACCACCACTGGAGGAGGCAAGGCTGCACTGTCTCTCAGGTTTTGGACACTGCTGCATTCTGCCAGTCAGACACAAACTTCAGAAGTTCCCACCACTGTGTGGTGGTTTTCAAAGCCACTCTGGTGTGGCCTGCGACCACAATTCAGACACATGCATATAACATTTACAGGATTAATTAATCCCTTAGGTAGGGAACTATTTGTCATGTTTCAGTAAAAACACCCCATCTTCCTGCACTAATCCTACATTCAGTCTGCAGAGACATTTTCATTTGGAGACAGAGGGAATGCAATGCACTGGAAAGTGGGTGGAAGGGATTAATGCTCTCTTCTGGAACCGCTGTCTATGGAGAACAAAAAGAGTCATTCTGGGTTACGCTGATAGAGGCAAGAAGGACTATGATTACTCTGAACTTAGAACTACAAAGACAGCAAAGTTCAGGAACAACCTGAACTGACATCAGCCATTAATAATTCAACCATCATCCTCCTCCAGGAACAGTTAAGTTTGGAATCCAAAATCAAGTCTCAGGGTGAATTTTATACCCATCAGGAAAAGCTTTTGAGAGAGCAGGACAATGAAAGTAAAACAAAAGAATTCTCACATAATGCTATTCTTACAATTATTGCCTGTACCTATCACTAAACAATTAATAACTAATCACGCTGTTTAAACCACAGTTTGCATTTGAAATTATGTAGCAGGGATAAGATTAAAAGAATGTTTACTGAGGCTTTTATTTCTCAGAGCATCAAAGATGCTTTGGCTTTTACTTTCAATCATTTTTAAAGACACTCAGTAGGTAAGAAATTCAACAGCTTTTGTTTGTCTTAACAGTTAAAATGTGAAGGGTCTACCATCGCTCAAAGCTGCCAATTGCAATTTAATACTTCTGAGTGGAAAAAAAAGACATTGTCTCGGTATGAAATCTTGCCTAGGAAACTTCTCCACTTGGTATTTGCTGCAAAAGGACTTTCCAGTTCAGGCTGAAACAAACCTCTCTGAGAAGCTGGGAAATTGTAATTCAGTAACATAAAAAAATCAGACTGGAAGGGAACTTGCCATTTATGAAAACAGGAATTAAAGACACTGCAAAGTGCTGCTGAGCACCAAGATCAAAAATTTTCCCGCAGTTATCAAAGCAGACTCTAGGTAAACGACCCCACCAGACTGAGGTGCAGAATGTGGCTGTGCCTGTGATACTCATTTGAAACTGAGGATGGGGAAGTAAAGCTAACAAGGAATATAATCAAACATTACCCACATCATGTGTTTTTCTTTACAGCCGTATCCAAAGCTGAACATCCCAGGAATTCTGCAGATGTCTTCCTTTAAATTCCTAGCAGAAGATAAACATCTGCTGGGGCTGAAACAGGACCAAGTGGATAAATATCTCAGGTTGAAAATACCCGAAGGACTTTGCATGTCTTCAATATCTCAGTACTCAGTACTCTCAGGCTGTGGGTGACAGTGGTGAAATTCGGTGTGAAGCGAAGCCATTTAACAGACCCACAATTAAGATATGGCTTATTCTGTAAAAATTCTAGCTTCCAAACTCAGCAGGCTCTGTTTGCTCTGCATGACTGAGGGAGAAAACCCAGACATGATCCATTGCTTTCCCTTTTGAACTTGCACTTTTAAACATTTCCAACAGCCTGTGCAGGCGGCAATCAAGAAACTAATGAGATCACTACATATGGCCTCTGGATGTTGCAGTCATTGTAAGGCCCACAAGCCACACTGCCTGCTGTATATCATTCGTTAATGACATCTGTCTCTTGGGAGGACAATCCGCTCCGGCAGCACCTATACGTGGGAGAGCCAGTTGTCTCTGTTGTGGCCGGGGACAAAAGGCTGACGCAGGCACTATTCATGCAGTTCAGTGACAGATTGTGTGACACAGCATGGCTCCTCGCACTGTCTTCTGCTCAAAGTATCATACTGAATGGAGTGGGTCACAAGCAAAGTATTTTCCAAAGAGCTTTTATCGATTCTAAATTATGAATGGAGAAACAGTGCAAAGGGCTTGCAAACATTTTGTCCCTGTCCCTAGCCACAAGCTGCCCTAAGTTTGCTTTGCGGATACAAAGCCCAGCTGGTAATTGTGCATAACCTGCACAACAGACGAATACCTTGGTTGTCTGGCAGGTTGTGTATTTGATTACTTAACCACCCCTACAAATCCCACCATTATATATTTTGCTACTTTTATAAATGTTTCTAGGCCTGCTTTTAAAAAATGGCCATGAGTTCCAAAAGTGAGCAGTCTACAGTCCTCTTAGGTGAACCAGAGCTAATGAAAGCATAGCTCTGGTTCTCTAAATCTCTGACAGTTTGTTCAAGAGATGGATGAACTTAGCAAACCTGGAAAGCATTGCTTCCAAGAAAGGTTACAAGACACAGATGCTAGTCATATTCCCTTTTTTTCCTCCCTGAGACACACATTTATGAGATGAAGTTTACCTCTGCCATGAAATAATACCCGAGCTCTTGTTTTGCTCTCTTGAAAAAAATAAAGCTATTTACTTTTTCCAGGGCAAATTATACAAAGACGTGCCTGAATATGGCCACAGGCATCCTTAATGAAGATTTAAAAGACATTTCAAATGAAAACCTTGGCAAACCTCCCCTCCTCCCCAAAAAATCAACTGCCAACAGCAAATATTTCTGCTGGCGAACACTCTTCTGCTCTATAAAATTCTTCCCCATTAGGAGGCTCCTTCCCCAAAGGCCTGCTAAAAAGGGTTTGAGAGAGCTCCATGAATATTGTCAAGTGAAGGCTGTGGTTTGCCTTAGGGCCAGAAGGGACCATTAGATCATCTCATCTAACACCTGCATTTAAAAAAATCCCAAACAACAAAACAACAACAAAAGCCCAGAATTTCACCCACCCACTTCTGTATAGAGAATCAGCAAAATATGTTTAGTTAGTAAATATCTTCCAGAAAGTTGTTCCTTCCCCCTTGATCATCAAGAAATGGAAAGTCCATCCATTAATTCCCATATTTTCATCTCTACTGAAAAACTACACTGTACATTATGAGAAGCATCTGAGGGAGCTGAAACTGTTTAGTCTGAAGAGGAAAAGGCTGAGGGGAAGCCTTCTTGATGTCTACAACTACCTGAAAGAAGGTTGTAGAGAGGTGGGGGTTAGTCTCTAATTACAAAAAACAAGGGATAGGACAAGAGGAAATGTCCTCAAGTTGCACCAGGGGAAGTTTAGGTTGGACACTAGCAAAAACGTCTATATTGCAAGGGCCACCAGGCCTTGGAACTTGGCTGCCCAGGATGGGGGGTTAAAGCAACATCCCTGAATGTGTTTCAAAGTCATGGAGATCTGGAGTTTTAGGAACAGGGATTAGTGGTCACCTTGGTACAGCTGCGTTAATGGTTGGACTTGACGATCATAGAGGTCTTTTCCAACCTAAGTGATTCTGTGATCTCAATAAATACTTGCGTAGGGCTACCCCTGTGCTGCTACTAGTATGTGTGCTAGTATTTCTCAGCTACCTCTCCGTGAACACAGATTCCATATCTCAGTGGATGCATCTGAATGTCAGGTGAATGTTCTTGTGCAATAATGAACATATTTGTACTTCAGGAGCCAACTGGTTCTGAAGTTTATGTTACGCCCATGGGTAACTGCACCCTGCCAAAGGTGTCTTGAGCTGGAGCATGACTTTGGAGACAGACCTTGATTGACACTGAACTACCTTGATTCACCCTCATGTGTGAAGTAAAAGGAATCCACCTGTTAGAACTTCTCAGTGTGGTTTCTACTCCAGCAAGTTAATTGATCTGCTTATGCAGAAGTCCTGCATTTTCAATTACATGAAAAAAACACAAAACCAGAGAGAAAACATGTTTCACTGTGTTTTGTCTTAAAGTTGTAAAATATTTTAAATTTCTAATCAATTCATAGGTTACTGCATCCACATTAAAATCTGGCATACAACTTTCAAAGACAATTTATGTTAATATCCAATGTATCACAGCATGTGCATCACAGCACGTCACTGAACAGTTCGTTAGCACTTTGCACTACACAATTTTTGCCTACCCTGATATTCTGGAATATTTCCCTTTTGGGGTTAAAAATCCACATTGGAGTTATTTGTCCATGAGCTAGTTTAGGTCTCTATTTGTACAACTGCTTTTGGTTTCCCACAGCATAAAAAAGAAATGCCTGGCTTTTTGATAGTAAGTGTAATGATGCCACAAAACAAGATCCTTTGTCTTCACAAAAGATAAAAGATAATTATGCAGAGAAGAAAAGGATGGGCAGAAGTTTAACCAGGAATCAATCCAACAAAAATGGAGGAATGTGAGCTTTCCAAATGGTGAGTATTGGGTCACAAATTGCAAAGTCAGCATGACTAAAGGTTGTGTCTGGGTATGCACGTGATACAATACTCCCTCATGGTCCAGCCAGGGCTGCTGGGAACTATTGTGCTCAACAGTAACTGTTTGTGGGACTGGCCTTCACAGGGTCAGATCTGACACCTAGTGAACAGCTTTAATATTCAAAATCTGGTTTGTCTTCTGTGATGGTTTTGCTGACATAATAACTGAACAATGACATAATCTGAAAAAAACTTCCCAAACTGAATTCCTACCTGAACAATAGTCCCACTCACTGGTTTATGCTGTCTGCACACAAAAGCCGAGAGTACGTTTTCCAAAGCAATCATTGCCAGTACTCTTCAATTTGCATCCTTGTCCATCCAAAGATAATGAAGTGCTTTCCCAACACTGGCTCTTGATCATTCTCAAACACCACCCTTCAGAGGCAACTATGGGAAACTGCTTTCTCCAACGCTGATGATGTATGCAAGCTTCCTCAAGGAGCAATAAAAAAGTAGTTTTCTATCACACAGCCCTCTTATATCTGCGTAGCATCATTATAAGCTTTCTCCAAGTGTCAAAAACTATGGTAACCATCTGCAATAGGCAGATGTTTTCTTCTCTGGGAGAAAAAAAATAAGGAGAAAAAAAGATTTATTGCTTCACTATAATTTATGGAAGAAACTTCACCATTACAGAGGAGACTTCATCTTTCACAGCCAGAAAAAAAAGCATCACGCTCTGTTTTCAGATGTCTCCACTGGGAGGCATCCCTCAAACACTGGATAACCCTAGCAGATGTAAGACTAGAACTCCGGTCTCCTCCAAGAGTGGAAGTGGAATTGAAGCTCAGATTTTAGAATTTATAAAGTTGCTTGAGGAAAGCAACTGTAATTAGAAGGCATGTGTTTAAAGCCAATCTTAGAATTTGTGAAGATCTGCAAGACTAAGGTGCCTACCTAACATGAAGTACGTGCTCGAGTACTTTTGATTTCTGACCACAGCTGGGAGGGAGAAGTTTCTCACGGGAGTCAGTTCTGGCTCCCAAACATGTCAATGGGGAATTCAGAAAGCAGATATCCACGTGCTCCCAAGCAGTTTTGGTGCTAAAGGACCTGCACTGACTTGAGGTTTACATCTCTAAATCATGTCATAGCTGAGGAAAGAAAGACATCACTAGTAAAAAACCAGGGAATCAAAATTATGAACATATCTGTGAAAACCTAGAGGAAGACATTTCTTTCTATAGGACTAATAGAGATCATTTCTGTAGCACTTACACAAGAAGCCTGTGCAGACGGTTCAGTGATTTACATGCAGCATAATAATCCCCTACAAACAGCTACAAGAGGAAAATGGATCACACCAACTCATTCACATGCAGAGTAATTTAAATCTCAATGGATGCCAAAGCAGTTAAGAAATTACAGCCTGTGATTATCAGACAGAACTGCTGGTGAACTGCGTTGTTGGCTGCTGGACACTGCAGAAAATCTCTCATAGCCTCTTCCAGAAAGATAAAATAGCAAGTAGGTGGTTGGAGTAAATTCTCTGTAGTACAGTATCAGCCACTCACTCAAATTAATGAGTAACTTAATGCTAGTTTAGCCTAGAGAGGAGAATATTGAAAGAAGACCTTACCTATGGCTATAAATAGGGTGGCTGTAGGGAGGATGGAGCCGGACTGTTCCCAGTAGTGCCCGGTGGCAGGACAAGGGGCATGGGCCACAAGCTGGAACATGGCAAGCTTCACTTAGATATGAAGAAAAGCTTCTTTACTGCTTCTGTGATTCTGTGTGACTCTACTGCAAACACACATGGATCCTCAGTATGAAATTGTTTCCAGGTCTCAGAAAAGGAATTGATTATCTGACATCATATAAAAGCCAAATAATCTCCTCTGGGTAGCTACACAGCTTTTTTTCCTACTGGCTGTAAGTTTTTAGGTTATGTGGGGCTGTTTCCTTGGAGGTGCAGCCACACACAGAAGGATTTTGTTATTGTTGTGGACACAAGCAATGAGCAAATTATAGGACCCTGACATAAGTGTGGAAGTTGTTATCTTCAGAAGTTTAGTTGCAAAAGGCCCCTATCCATGAAGGGCTGTATTCTGCTCAAGAATTATCACCAAATTGTCTTCATTCTGTCTTAACTTCTTACATTTTCTTGTGTTGTCCCCTTAGCAACATCATCATTGAAGTGAAATGATCAGAGCCCACTGAGCACAGATAAGCTGTGGATTAAAGATGAATTAAAGTCTTAATTTAATTGTAAAGATGGTGCATAATGAAATCTCAGACCAAGTGCTTGTCATCTGAACTGGGCATGCCTACTGAAGTTATTTCTACAGCTGTACTTGCAGATCTTTCTATGTAACATCAACATTGTGCTTCCTCTTCAAGTCTTTTCAAAGTGGCAACCCACAGTCTCATTTTTACCTCTTGTCTCCATTTCCAGATTTGTCAGACACAATTTATTCCTTATGAATCAGAAAGAGCTAGCATTTGTCAGATGGTATTTCTCCAGATGTTTTGTGATCTCACATCTTATTAATGTCTCCAGGATATTGCCTGCCAGTAAGGTTAGGCACATAAACCCATAATCGTGTCTCTTGCCCTTCCAAATAGCTCCCCTGTGGACTAACAGGTCTTGTCAACAAGGTCAGCCAGAGGAAGCATGTGTGTAGCCCTTCACTACTCACACACAGGGTGTTTTTCATTTGTTCAGTGACCAGAATATTTATCTATTATATATATCTAAAATATACATCCACTGGCACACAGCCTGCAAATCCATACTGAAATTGGAATGAAATAGTTAGAAAGAAAAAGAAAAAAAAAGAGAAAAGAGGGGAGATGTTTCCCACACCTATCATTCGAAACCTCATCATTGAAAGAAACTCTGTGTCTTGCAAATTCTCTTTTGTGCCTGACGTATTTCAAGTTGCTACTAGTCCTCAGGTTATGCCCTGAAAAGAGCCGAAACACCAGGAAGAACAAGATGTGACAAGAGAGTTGGCAGGAATTCAGAAGACATAATTTACACAGTAGAGACTGAAGACAGCCTTAATACTGGGGATAAGCTACTGGGGGCTTTGAGGTTGAAATCTTAGATGTTCACAGTCTATTTATGTTATGATCTAATGAGTGTTTCTGAAAGGGTGGTGTCATTGCCGTCTTTATGATTGGCTTCGAACCGCAAATGGTGAAACAACAACGTTAGCTACACAACCAACACTTGTAAATCCTTGTGTCCTTTGAACTAAGTGACCTCAAGCACTCCTAGTGACAGCATGGGTGTAGCAGAAAGTCATCACCTTGAACAGCATTGCTGGCACTGGACAGCTACAAAAATCTTCTAGCCGCTTTTGCTGCTATTCCACATTCAAGTTTGCCCCCATGTCATTAAAGAGTTCTCTTTCAAAATCCCAGAGTTCACACGGTTTTAGAGCACAGAACAGCAGCATGTCTGTGCCTGTGCAGACACTTCCCTTCTCTCTTGTTCTGAGTGACTGAAAACTCCAGATCCAGATACCTCCCTATTTACACTTGTCACTGGCCATGCAACTTCATTTGTTAGTTCATTCACATACTACCACGGAGATTATTTAAATTATCTTAAAGAGATCATCAAGATCCCTTGAGCTTTCACGTGCACCAGCCCCTCTCAACTCTTCGTGTATCTGTATGAGATTCTCTGTGCAAGAGTTCAAGTTCAACCAGGTTTTCATGCCTTCTCCTTTCTTGCTTATCCCTAATGTTCAGCTATAAATTCTGGTTTGCTTCATTCCACAGTTCTTCCTTTTTTGTCTGACTGGATTTAAAGCTTCAGGCTTTATTTTCAGTGCCTGTATTTTCAGTGGCAATTAATTCCAGGCTGTCTCTGGATTGATATACTTGTACTTCTTAGTTTTGCAAACACCAACACCATCAGCATCATAGTACTCAATCTCAGGTTTATGCCTACATTTTTCTGTCTTAAAACTGAACAAAACTCATTTATGATGATTTGGTCTGGGTTGATGTCAATGGCTATCCCAAACTGGTGCTTATTGGTTCACTAAGTATTCAATGTTTAGATCTAATTCCCATCTCAGCCCTGACTTTTATTTTTCTAATCTACTCATGGAAAATTACGTTCTCCCATTATTGCATAGCTAGTAATTTTACTTACTTTCCTTGTAATCTAATAGTTTAGTAAACTTTCCAACACCACAAAAACACTCCTATAATGTCTCATATAGAAAATTATGCTGGATTGTCCTACTTGATGGATTTGCAGTGAACATGGTCTTTTGTGCTTTTAAAACCTTGTCCATTAGACAGCTCCCAAAAAAACCAACAGTCTGAGACCACACGCAGGAAAAGGGTGCCAAGCTTGTCAGCAAAAAGGCCTCTGTAATGTCCCCCAGAGAAGAACTCCACAGACAACCAACTGCTACAGGCTGATGGCACCAAGCAACATAAAAGCTCTGCTCCACAGACTGCCTTGGCACAGCAAGTCCTCCTTCCTAATGCTCTGTTTCTTGTTTTTCAGTGGTCAGTTGGACTGAAACACCTTTCTGCTTAACCAATTAAATGTGCTTGGGAGGGATCATGACCCAAGGTGAAATCTTGGCACCAGACAAGGCAAGTGGCCATTAACATCAAAGGTAGAAAGGTAGCCCAAACTGTTGCAGTGCCCAGAGGATCCAGCACAGCCATTTTATCAAGTTTATGCATGCAGAGCTGGATTAACTCTGTAGATTAACACCTCTATCATCTTCTGAGTATTTACACTTTACTTCATCTAATACCAAGTATGAATTTTGTAGCTAGCTGTTGCATACTAGGCTGCTTCATTTTCATGATTTATGTTGCTAGTCTCCTGGCACCCACTTCAGAGTATAAATCAAACTACATATAAAAACCATTGCCAAAAAGAAACAAGATTTATGCACAACTCACAGTGGTCACGCAGCATTGCTAGCTGCGAAAGATCCTTTCTAATCAATTTAAGACACATCATCTTTCTGTTTTCAGAGCTCTGAAAACATACATTATATTGACAACCAATACACAGGACTCCTCAAAGGCTGCACTTCAAATCCAGACAGTTTCTGCTACAAAAGATACACAAAAGCATCTTCTACAGGACCACAGCATATAAACACAGCCAAATGCAAACTTGAGACTCCTAGTATTAACAGTTAAACCACTTGTTTCCTCATTTTAACAAAGAATTATTACTAATGAAATTCACTTTTCTTGAGGCACAAAAGAAAGGTAACATCTAATGATAACTATTTCCATCATCCCTTATGTGATTCAGAATGTTGCTGTTGTTGTCTTCATGTGAACATGATTACTTTTAGCATTACAGCTGTTAGTAAAGTGTGTGAAGATGAAGTGAGACCTAACTATCATACAAATTATTGCAAAAAAGTCAGTGCTGCTGCTTTCTCAAATTTTTCACGTAAGAGTTGCATATGGTGAAGGGGAAAGTTTTTGTTACTAAAGGTTTTGAAATGTGAAAATAGTATTTTTTACAGTTCAAAAATAGAGCATTACATTTTTTAGATATTTAAAAGCTTTTTCTGTAGTTTTTCTTTTGAGATTTCTTTAGTGTTCTAAAACCAAATAAAATTCTACATTAAAAATGTAAAAAAAAATATAACGTTTTGGAAGTTACACTCTTACGGCATTTGTGGAAAGAAAAAGTACATTTTCATGCACAGAAATTAGGATGAAATCAGTTTTGAGCAAAAATACCTTTCTTGTGAAAAAAATTAAATTATCCCTCACTGAAGAAATGAATCTTTGAATATTTTTGTTAATTCTGTCAACTAATACATGAATGGAAACTCGCTGCACTCCTTCTCTTCAGTGCTACTAAAAAATGTATTTCAAGAACCATAAAAGCCCAAGGAAAATGACCAAGAAAGACCTCCCATTTATCATAATTAATTAAAATTAAAACTATTGCATGTATATGCATCTCTAGCTAAAGGATTAAAGATCTAGAGCCTTTGACACAATTTCCACTGAAATCACGAAGAGTCTTTTTCCAGGGCAGAGAATGGATGACAGCCTCATCCACCCGCTGCCACCCCACTCCCCTGCATAACACTTGCTCAATTTACTAAAACGCTGCTACACACAATTATAGGTCTCTTGGGGGATTTTGTCTGCATCATTTGCAGTTCACGAACCTTTTCCTATCCTAGATCAAATTATCAGAGAAATCTATTCTTCTTGTCTTGACTGCTCTGCCTATACCCAAACACGAGTGTGAGCAGCACTTTCTCCACAGACAGAGACCAGGGCAAAGCAGCACCCAAAGAACCACAGAGCCCCATCTGGGTAATAACTGCAGCTCCTGAGAGCTGTAACTCAGCAGTAACCCAGACAGCATTAAGCCCAAATTGCCTCCTTGGAGAAGCCAAGGAAACCCCCATCCCTGAGTTCAGAGTGTTATTATGCTGTTACCCACATGACCCAACCTCTCCCTCCCCACAGGGGAGTTTAATGATGTAGGTTTCAGTCTCACCTAGACACCTTAAAGCCCAGCTGTCCCAGTCAACCCAAATATCTTGCAAGTCTGTGCTTCGTTCCCCATATATTTCTTTGTGTGGCTCACTGAAAGCCTGTGGGGCTGAGGACTGAGTAAGCATCTCTCTCCAGCTGATTTCCAGCTCTTGCTCCTAAGTCAATGTCTGGTGGTCTTAAAAATAAGACACTCCTGGTTTATGACCCTGGCCAGACATTTCATTTTCACAAGGGAAATAATATAAAAATGATGATAAATTGTTCAATCATTCCTCCAGTAAAAATGTGAGAGAAAGAACAGTGAAGAATTTAAAGGCAAAAGTAGGAGATGCAATTAACAGCACAATAGTTTTGTTTTGTAAGAGCCTATGTGAAATGTTAGTGTTGACTGGGCTTTTTTAGCTAGGTTACTTCTGCTGAGAATATTTGTTCACTAACCATGACAATCAAAACTTATTCTGGGAACACTGCTATAGTTCTCTGTAGCCCAGTGCCGATTCCCCTGAAAGCAGGGACTGCAGCCTTACTGTGCAAAGGTAGAAAGAAACATTTGCTTACTTAGTCTGTCCCTTAATCACCACGTGAAACTCAGCAGCCTCCTGCAGTACTTGCCAAGAGTCAAACTCTGATAGCTCATCATGCAAGTGATGGCAGAATAGGTTAAAATGAGCAGCTTCTTCTATTTTCTCCTTCAGGGTACAAGAACTACCCCAGCGCCTGTTGACCTGGTTAACAAGATGGTGCAGAGCTGTCCGTGTGTGCATACAGCAGCACATCACAGCACCCGGTAGTTTTCTAACCCTCAGAACCAAAACATCGCTGTCCGTCTCAGCTTGAAAAATCACACTACTAAACTCTGAGAGAACTGAACTCTCTTCACTGAGAGCTGGCTGGGGTTGTGACATTTAAGTACAATGAGAAGGACAGCCACAAAACACCACTTGAAAATCTGGGATATACTGACGTCAATGCCAAACTTCCCATTTAACTTCACAAGGGCCAGAATTTTAGTTTGAATCAAACTGAAAAGCTGACACAAAGCCAAGGTCAACCTCCCCAAAATCACAGATAACTAGAAGTGGTTGATTTACAGCATTAAAAATTAATATGATCAATGCTCTCCAGATGAAAGCAGAATGAGTCATCACAAAACACCCAATCCAGACAAGACACAGGCATCAAGAAAGCTTCAGAAAAATGTAGCAGTGATCTTTGCAGCACTCCTTTTCATTCCTGTTCCTTTGTAAGTGTAAAGCACATCGTGATTCAGTCAGACATAACCGGCTTGAAGCCCACTCCAAAACCCGCACTTTGCCATGGCTGGGAAAAGAGAACTTATTAAAGGAAATGCCGTAAATAGCTTAAATTACTTAAACAATATGGACATTGTTTCACCCCACAGTATATGTGCACCCCATAAATCAAAACCAACAAAAACTCAAATAAAGCCCTCAAGAGAACAGAGACATTATTTGTCCACAAGGCAGAACTTCCTTCGGGACGCAGGCAGTACAGTAGGGTAGCATTAGGAGAAGGATCACTCATCCTTTTCAGTGACGCAAACATTTAATTGCTTACATTGTCGTGCACCTTAAGAGAAGGCACAGAACAGAGGCAGGTGAGCCTTCACAAACTCTCTCTCTTTTAGTGTTGGATACTCCCTCAGTGAAACATTACCTTGTTTTGACACTGGGTTTGTGCCTTCACACAAGGCAGTGGAGCTGGGGCATTCACATCCTATTGCAACCAGAGAGGGATGCGAACACCTTTCTAAGCCTTTTGTCAAAAACTCTCTCAGATCTTGTATTTTTATATGGATGCAAATTCTGTAGGCATACTCACAATTTTTACTTGTGCTTAATGCAAGTCTTCAAGCAACTCAACACCAAATAGTCCTCCATTATGCATCCAGAGCCCATGTTCACTACTGAATTGTATTTACCTCAGGAATAAATACACTAGAAAGACTTATTACCTGGTGTGACCTTTTCTGCAAGACACATGTATATATGCCTGCAAGCAAGCAGACATGACTGAGTCTTCTTTATCTGCATCACTGACTCAGTGCAGTCTCTTCAGGCTTTCCCTCTCTGCCAGGTTTCATGTGCATTGGTCTCAGGATGAATGACAGGTATAAGAATCTACTACTGACTTCTTGACTATTGCTTTCGTCTGGGTTGATGAGAAAGCACTCCCAGTAACAACTCTACCATTCCACAGTTACAGCTTCAATTTTCCCATATTCAGTCATTAACATACTATATCTTTGGACTGTACATTACAAGTGTGAAAGAAACCAAAATTAAGCTACTGCTGGAAATGCTTATTCAATGATGTTCTTGCTGGTTGTTCAGGCTCATTGTACGATGTTTCGGTGCACCACAGCAATATAATTTCTGACTCAAAAGCTCTGTGCAGGGGATTTAGGAAGATAGGACAGACTGTAAATGGTCTAAAACAGCCCTGAGAAATGTGGGACAACTTCACTGTGAATAAACTTCTATTCATGCTTACAGTGAATGACAGGACTTGGCAGGCTTTGCAGAAAGGGAAATAAAGGAAAACTTTTAGCCTGTGATAAGCTTTATGACAAGGACATTAAAATCTTAATTGAGATACACTGAACCATACAAAGAAGTTTGTATAATACAACACAGATTTAAATGAATAGGCCGAGTCATAAGAAAATGAAAGAAACCTCCTTTAAATGATTTTTGAAAGCATTAATTTTTATAATTCTCGCAATTGCTGGTTTTCTTACTTATTCTTGTAATTTCTGTTAGGCACAAGCAGATAAATTCTCACATTTCCTACCATTACTGTAATTATTTTGACTAGCTTTAATTGCACTAGTCATATATAAATTCCCCTTTTTACAGGGGTACATAGTACGGCCTCAAAACTTGTATCATCTTGCCTTGAAGATTATGTGACGCCAAACACAATCTAAACCTGCTGAAATACAACAGATGTTCAGTTCTTTACTATGTATGGAGTGTGGGAATCGCTTTTCCCATAGTCACTGCAGGATTTGGAATGGCAGGATGATTTTTATAGAAATTAAGTCAGCTGTAGATATTCAAGCTGAAATCAGGACTTCAGCATAGCTCAGATGTCTGTGCAGACATACAGGTCACGTTGCAGTTAACAGATTTATACAGGAAATAAAAATAAATACGTGATGGCAGAGATTCATTTCATACACTCTTTGCAACACCATGACAAGGCAACTGAAAGGGCGTGAATGATCTGTCAAACTTTACTCTTTCTCAGAAAGTGCCACATTACTTGGTCTGTCTGAAATAATGTCCACATAAAAGGCTGCATGAGCTTAATGTTTTTAACTCAGACTACCAGCCCTTCTGAATCTAGTAACAACCCTACCTCCAGACCTACACCCAGCGCAAGCTTTGCCTTTAACAGCCCCAGTAATCCTTTCTAACACAGATCTAAACCTGTGGTCCAGACAGACAAGGAACAATCCTAAAATCAGATCAGATTCCCATATCTGACCTCCAGAAATGCATGAAACAGACCAGGAACCCTAAACGACCTAGATCCCCTTTGGACCCACAATAAATTTGTCTCATCAGACTCTCTGCCAGTGCATATTATGTCCTTAAGGCCATCCCAATGCTAATTGGTCATCTTGAAGGCATCTGCCCTGTATCTGTCCCAACAATCCCTAGTTCATCAGCGGTTTTGACACTCAGCTCTGCCCCCTACTCCTAATTCAGACTAGTTCTACGTATATTCTAGACCATGTTCTGTACTCTGAGCCCATGTCTGTATCAACTTTTAAAGGTGCTAGAAAATTATTTCTGAAATAAATGGAAATTCAGTCAGGGTTGTTTGTGTGGTCTCCACTTTCTGCTAAGCCATGCATTAGCTGCGTGGAGGATACTACGGTTGAATCATGCTGATACAGAACCTGGTCTCTATTAGATAAACTTGAAACAGGGCACCCAGTCTATTCGAAAAACTAACTACCGTGCCTCCACCACCTGACAGAAAACATGCAGTAGGATATTTCTCTGCTGGAGACCAGGTACAGATTGTCCTTTTCTGTTTGGTTACCTTGACTACAGTTCCTTTCTGTCTAACGGTCCTTAGAGTTCACTCTGCAAACATATAATCCTCCTATGTTTCAAACATATGATCCTAACTTTTTGTTGCAGTGTAGCTGACCATCTTTCATCAGCCACTGATAAAAGTTCCCCTCCAAGAAACAGGATCACATGAATACAGTCTTTCCTGAATCTTTAATTTTAGCTCACATTTCCCTATTGAAATATGAGCTTTAAGGATGAGACAAACCACTTCCTCCCCAGTGTTTTGCTCTGTGTGATTGCTTTGACGTCTACAAATTATTAACCCACAGTTCTTACATATTTTTCATTTGAGTGACCTTCATATGTGGTTGCCATGTGGATTTCATACATGTATGTCAGTACTTAAATGCCATCCACATGGAATATCTTCCTTTTGAAGACTTCACTGAAAACTCTTCAAAATTTATAATTATTAACACTTCTGTCAGTTATGCTTGCATTGGCCAGAAGCAGCAACAGGATGGAGACGTATCTATCACAGTCAAAAAGAGCTCATTCATGACTCAAAATCCTTTAACCTTAAAAAATACCCATTTTGACTTCAAAGCAGTTTTATATCTAATTTTGGAGAAAGAGAAGGTTTGAAAATCCAGGTACAGATTCTCATACTGTCATTTGACACTGCTACACTGATTTCAACAAATTTATTCGTTCAGTATCAGCTGGTAAGCTAACCCTCACTACTTAATTATTAGGGGTTTAATTCCACTTTTGCATGGCCACAGTTTTAAAGAGACACTGTCTGACAGAAACAGACTGAAAAGGAAGGACAGTGTAAAACTGTTTCCATAGCAACACTGGAGAGAACAGTAACAGCCTACCTAGCCTAGAGGCAAAGGTGAGACTAAAATATGTAAGAGAAATACTTTCAAGGTCCGTTTTCTTTAAATACATAAACTTGAATTTAGGTATGGTCTGAAAACTCCAGGTACTATGAGTGCTATTATGTTCAACATAAACAGTGAAATAGTATGTGTTTTACACTGGACAGAATGATTTAGTTGAGAAAACATCTTGTAAGAAAAACCTGGGATATTTCCATGGGAAAAATATCAAGCCATCTTCCCAAGGTAATTTTGTGGCATTTCAAGGTCCTACCATTTAACTGGTTGGCTTAGCAGGTCTAAACCTTTCATTATTAAGTTTCTGACTTCTCACACCAAGATCCTTTGGAGAAGAACCATGAGCTGCAAGAAGCCCCATGGCTGCAAGATTTGCAAAATAAGGGAAGGCCAGTGGCATGGCTGGCAAAACAGTTTGAAAAATACGGGTGAAAGAAAGGTATAGGCAGAGAAAGAGTCAGACAGCATTAGAAGGCTGTTTAAACATACAGAAAATGCTTTGGGAAAATAAAGCTCCACAATGATGACACCACTTGGTGATAGCACCAAGATAATTCCATTCCCATCCCAATGGGAACATGCTCATTGTCTCATGCTCACAGGCAGGAGCTATGGTAGTGAGGACAGTCAAGGCAATTGCCCCAGCCACACTGCAGGATGGCTTAGGAAGCAGAATCTGAAGTGCAGAACATTCAGCTCAGTGCATTTAGACAAATTAACAGCAATCACAATTTTCTCAAAAGGATGTGGAAAGTTCACCCACGAGTGGTTTTCTGCAGTGAGTCTGTGGACACTACCTCACCTGTGCCTAAAAGCCTCTCTCTTCAGACAGCCACTAGAAACTCAATTAGAAACTTTAAACCTTGTGCAAATCTTTGCTGCAACTTAAGTGATTTTTTTCTTTGATATGGGAAAAAGTAATCATTATTTATTTCCAATTTCATATCTTACAAACCACCTACTGGTCTCATTACTTTCCTCTCAACTCTTTCCCTTCCTGGAAGTGTGGTGCCCAGAGCTGAAGGTAGGATTCCAGCTGAGCCCTTACCAGCACTGAGGGTGAGCAGAGTAATTACATCTGACACTCCTCCTACAACACTGTGGAACGATATTTGCCTCTTTACAAGTGCATCATGGAGTTGGCACACAGCTCAGTAGCTTGAAGCCCTGTGGTACATATGTATTTAATTTGCAAAAATAGCACTTCACTTTATTTCCAGTTTAGCCTCTGTTCTGATGTCATCCTCCAGAGCATTTTGTTTCCCTCCTCTCCTTCAAGTCACAGCAAATTTTATAACTGCATCTGTTGCTTCATTATCTAAGTTGTTAAAAGCAAATGCTGACCAGAACAGATTATACAACAGATCTGATCTGCCCCAACTCCAGAAGCCCTCTCAGTTCCATACTAGGTCAATGCTCAACTTTCAGGCAGTTGAATAACTTGCTTTAATTTTTTTTTAACATTAAATCATGTTATGGGAATGACCTCTAGAGCAGCTTACTTGGTGGCTTATGAGAAACAGAATTTGGGACTGTAATAAAAAAATCTTTACTTAAAACATACTTTAAAACCTCCTGTATGAAAGGTACTGCTTCCATCCTGTCAGAAGTTCAGTTATTCTACCACAATTACATTATTTGTCAAGATAAAAGTCTTGATTGTGTTAGTTCACAGTCCATAAGGAATCCAAATTTGATGGACTGCTTCAGTATCCGCTAGATCTTCCACATTTTTTTGCTGCACAGGTGGTAATTGCTATTCTCGCTTCTGTCCCTTCCCTTGGGATGTAATTCATGAAGTCCTAGAGATAGCCACTTACAGACAACAAATCACTCCAGCAATGAAGAGTCACTCTAATCTGCACCTCACTGTTAAAAAGTCAAAGCTCAGACTTAACCACTCCCAGCTTCGCTCTTTGAAAAGCACCATGTTCTCTAGAATCAGTGTGATGAATTTTTTCTGCCACAGATCTATAGGGGGTGTAAAAGTATTTCAACTGCTATTTCAGGGTCTTTTTAGATCATTCTAGGATCATTCAGAACTTCCTTCAAGTTTTCTCTAATACTCAACTACCACCACAGGGCTTCTCACTTGTACCCAGCTTCCTCTTCATAAATTCTCAACTGCTTAAGTGGGTTTTAAAAAATCATAAATTGTCTACCAAGCTTTAAAATATTTATCATTGGCAGATATCTGGAAATTAGCCTACATGTGTCTGTTCAGGAGATAAAGATACCTAACACTTGACTGGCTGCTAGGGAAAGGCAGGAAGTACTATGGAGGGAGCAGCCAATAGAAAAGTGGGAAAAAGAGAAAAAAATCTTCATTCTTCCAACTCTGGTAGCATTTGCTACCAGCCCATATTCTCCAATCCAGTCATGGATTTATCGCCCCTTTGAACCCAGCCAACAACCTTATTTGAAGCACCTAGAGTACCAAGGCTGACAAACATGAAGTAGCGGAACGACAACAGCGTTTATCAAGTACTTACGTGTCCCTCTGCAGACTTCTGTAATCAGTATCACACCTTCTCTTCCTGCTAAAATGAAGAACCCAAAACAGTAATGCTGTTCCTCAGAGAGAATGTGCATACCAGCAAATCCTACAGAAGAGGTTAAAAGGCTATGAATTGGATCTCATTTGAAACGCGAACATACTTGAAGATCACTCCTCTATTCTTTATTCTCAAGGCAGGCTTTGAAATGAAAAAGAAAAAAGAACAGAACTGCTAGGTAAGAATATGTAAATTCATACCATTTTGATAGATTTTATCATGCTCAAATATACTTAGAAATTCTTTAGCAATTAAGTATTGTGCAATCAAGAATACAAAGCACTGCAGGTTCTTTAGGAGACCTCATTTCGGTTCAATTCGTGCCTCTCTTCTGGCTCTGCCATGCTTAACAAGGAGTAATTACTACATTACAGGATAATTACGTTTGAAAGCTTTATTTTAGCAACATAAACTCCAATTTAGCTTTGGAAAGCCAGAAAACCTAAACCTCAACATTACCAAACAACTAGATAGACATTACATTTTTGCACCAGCAAACAGCAATTGAATGAAAAGCGTTAGAAGTCTTCAGAGAAGGGCCTGTTCTTTGCAATGCCATGTTATGTTGTATGGCAGGGGTCCTCAAACTTTTTAAACAGAGGCTGGTTCACTGTCAGGGCTGGGCTATAGTCTGGAAAAAAATGAACTAATTCCTATACACACTGCACATATTTTATTTGTAGTAGTGCACAAAAAGCAGGAAAAAGAATGCAATATTTAAAATGAAGAACAATTGTAACCAACAAAAACAAACAATATTTCAATGTTGTCTATGGGCCTGCTTTTGGATAATGAGACGGTCAATGTTACGTTCCATATTTGTCACTGCTAGTCGTAGCAAGTGATGCAAGTGTTCATCAGTTAGTCTGGATCTGACTGGACATTTCAGATGTTTCATTCAGGAAGAAGTCTGCTCACAGACATAGGTGCTGCCAAAGACGGTTGCGATTTTGAGTGCATGGCTCCTGAGATTACGATAGGTCTCTGAGGGGAGAGATGCATAGAAATTAGTGAGGCTGCTTGATGTGAATGCATCTTTCAGCGAGTCACAAGCCTGTAGTTCGGCCAATTCCATTTGGTAAATCGGATCAACAGTTTCAATGTCAACAGAAAATGGGTTNTAACACAAGAAACCACAATTTTCATGACAGAGTCCAGGTTCAGTGATTTACAACACTGTGCTTGTTGGTGGATGATGCAGTGTATGGCTATTGGATGTGAATGGCTGCGGTTGTCCATCTCTTTGTTAATGGTGCTACCACTCCTTTCAGGGACCCCACCATGCTAGGAGCACCACCAGTTGTCACACTGACTAGTTTACCCCAGTCCAGCTCCAAGTCATTCATAGTTTAGCAAACTTTCTCATAGATATCCTCTCCTGTAGTTGTTCCTTTGATGCTTCTCAGTACAGCAAGCTCCTCTGTGACTTCGAAAGAATCATTTGTCCCACAAATGGAAATTAGAAGTTGTGCAGAATCACAAACATCATTGCTTTCCTCGAGTGCCAAAGAGAAATAGCAAAGTTTTTTTGAGGAGTTCTGCAACTGCAGATTCAAATTTTCCCCCATTTCTTCAATCCTTCATGTAATTGTAGGTCCTGAAGACTGTACTAAATAAATCTGCCTTCTCTAGACACATCTCTTCAGCAACAGAAAGAAGGCATTCTTCAACAAATTCTCCCTCTATGAATGCCGATGCGCCCTATGAGATTGGCAACTTGATAGCGTGCTCAAAGTGATGATATATGGAGCTGCTTTTGCTTCACAGCAGTATTTTGCTGAGTTGCCAATCTTCAGTCTTAATATTTTATGTTCTCTCACTTGTCCAACCAAAGAATCATATTTATCTTTATGTGGTTTCGTAGTGTCGACACAAATTGTGTTCCCCAAACACAGACACTGAATTCTGGCAATCAGATAAACAGCTCTTTCTTTGTACTCCAGGAAAAAGTCATCTGTGGCTGCTCGGTTTCCCCACCCCAACCCCTGGCAGGGGGGGTTCTGTAAATACCAGCAGGGTGCACTGGAGACCCTGGGGGGCCGTATCTGGCCCACGGGCCGGAGTTTGAGGACCCCTGATCAAGATTGTCATGACACCTCCAGCGGTCTCAAAACCCAGAGACAGAGGAGTCACATCCAGGAGCAGCAGATCCTGCACGTTCTCAGACTTGTCTCCAGACAGAATAGCAGCCTGAACAGCTGAGGAAACGAAAAACCATGTTAAGAACCTTGCAACAGAAACACTGCACACTACAGCTGAGCCTGTGGCTGCTCAGACATCCAAGGAAGGTTTTTGGCCACCATTAGACGACTTCTGGAGGAAACTACGAATGGCTTTGGAATCCAATTCATCATTGCATGTAAAGGTGACCTTAGCACTTTGAAAAGCTTTACTGATTCAGGTGGAAAACCTAGGGTGTACGCCAGTACTGCCCTGAGACCTCAGGCAGTACTGAGTTTGCCAGGAGTACCATCCTACAGTGTTTTAGTCTGTAGACGTGAAGGTTACCTGCTCCATAAGCCACAGCTTCATCAGGATTGATGCTCTTGTTCAGCTCTTTGCCACTGAAGATATCTTGCAGTAATTTCTGAATCTTTGGGATGCAAGTGGAACCACCCACCAGCACGATGTCATGGATTTGCGACTTGCCCAGTTTGGCACCACGAAGGGCCTTCTCCACAGGGTCCAGGATGCCTTGGAACAGGTCAGCGTTGAGCTTTTCAAAGCGAGCTCTGGTGATGGACGTGTAGAAGTCAATTCCCTCATAAAGAGAATCAATCTGAATACTGGCCTGCGTACTTGAGGACAGTGTGCACTTCACCCGCTTGCATGCTGTGTGCAGGCGGCAAACCGCTGTCTTTTTCTTGCTGGTATCTTTCTTGTGCTTGCGCTTGAACTCAACAATGAAGCAGTTGACCATGCGGTTGTCAAAGTCTTCTCCACCCAAGTGAGCGTCACCTGCAGTGGATTTCACTTCAAAGATGCCATCTTCAATAGTCAGGATTGATACATTGAAGGTGCCTCCACCAAGATCAAAGAACACTCCTTTCAGCAGGAACCTGCAAGACATTAAGTGATAAAATTACTTTTCTACTGCTAGTTTAGCAGGTTTACTAATGGTCATCACAGAAGTGGTCTCTGTATGCCATACCTTTTTCTCTAGGCCACAGGCAATGGCAGCAGCTGTCACCTTACTGATGACTTGCAGGACATTGAGACCTGCAATAGTTCCAGCATCCCTTGTCGCCTGGCGCTGGGAGTCATTGAAATAGGCTGACACAGTCACTACAGCATTGGTAACAGTCTGCAAGAACAACAAAGGAAAGAGTCTCATGTGCTGTTAAGTACTTACACTTTCACTTTATTAACTGTCTCACGGAACCACCAAGCCTCACCATGCCGACATAGGCTTCTGCAATCTCCTTTTCATTTTGGTTAAAACCATGGAAGAAATTTCTTCTGGGTAGAAGCTCTTTGTCTCACCCTTGTACTGCACCTGCACTTTGGGTCTGCCAGCATCATTCACCACAGTGAATGGCCAGTGCTTCATATCAGACTGGACAACGGAGTCATCAAATCTACGCCAAATCAACCATTTTGCACCTAGAAGACAAAAGTTTTATGAATTAAGTACATTCATTCACTACCAAGAATGCAAAGCTCTTCCTAAAAAAAATGCACAAAAACCGCAGACCACTGTACTGGAGTCGGAACTCTTTTGTCAAGACCCAGTTGTGGGCTGCTCAAGGGGGTTATAGAGCCTCCTTCTCTAGAAACACTTAAAACCCAACCGGACATGTTCCTGTGCAACTTGATCTACAGGATCCTGCTCTAGCGGTCCCTTCCAATCCCTAATGTTCTGCAATTCTGTGACTTGCAGAGGCTTCTAAGTCCTCACAGCAATTCTACACTGTTTCATAAACCACAAGGCAGCCCAGGAATCCAGACTCAGGTCTAATTAATAACCATAACTGCCAAGTACCAAGCTCAACAAGGCAAGTTCTAGCTCTAGGGCATGTCAATTCCCACTACACAATTAACTATTAGTAATGCAATTATATTATCCAGACTAAGAAGTTTGTTAGCAGTTTTAATTTCCAAGAGCAACCTTCACATCAGGAATTCTTGCAATACAGGAGGACCCTGCTAACCTCCATATACAACCAGGCAGCCTTACCGAAAACTGTATTGGTTGGGTTCATTGCAACTTGGTTCTTTGCAGCATCTCTGATCAACCTTTCTCTGTCTGTGAAGGCAACGTAGCTTGGGGTGGTGCGGTTACCCTGATCATTGGCAATGAATTCCACCTTCCCATGCTGGAATACCCCAACACAAAAATAGGTGGTGCCAAGTTCAATTCCGACAGCTGGTCCCTTCGACATCTTGTCTGAAAGAAATCGAAACAAGTATTAGCTGTAAATTGAATGCTAAGGGCAATGTTCAATGCTCCACCAGCAGCAGCTCCAGTGCACTTACCAGCGCCACCACTTGTGGTCCAACCACGTGGCCGAGGATTCCACTTCCCAACAGGTGATGGGTGTACATCACGTGGCTCGGGGCCGACACGTGGGCTGCCGGAAGATGGAGCTTGGCGGACCCCGAGTCCTGGCACAGGCCCAGCGCTGCTGTGACACCAACCCACCCCGCAACCATAGCGCGCCCCTCCTCACCCCCCTTCCCCCCCAACACACCCTCCCCGGAGCCCTCAGGGTAACACACGTGGGTCCCCGCGGGCCTCCTCTGCCCTCGGGACTACAGCCCCCAGCGTGCCCGGCCGCCCCTCCCGCAGATGGCCTCAGGCGCTATCGGCGAGAGGTAACGCTGGAAACAAAGCTCTCCGCCCTCCCCCACGCAGCCGCTTCCGAAGGACAACGCAAGGAGATGCTGCAGGCACTCATCACACTGCAAACCCGCCGTTAGATGCAAGCGGCGAAAAGAGAAACCCAGGGCAGCAGGACACGGAGGTCTGCAGCGCGGCTGCCGCAACAACCCCCCCACCGAGAAAA